>VXAD01012719.1:393966-586418 GCA_013399195.1 Dicrurus megarhynchus
ATTCAAACAAAAAAAAAAAAAAAAAAAAAAAAAAAAAAAAAAAATAGAAGAATACCGCATCTTATAAAAACAGGAATGTAACCAGACAGAGATAATTGCACCTATGTCTTTGTCACCCAGAGATAAACCAATACATTGTTTAGCTGGGAGACTAGCACAGTCAATTGTGATTAGTTGCATAATTGTGAGTTTGCATAATTGTGACTTTGGAGTTCATATTAACTCTAGGATTACTTTGCTTACTTTCTAAAAACCATTTCTTCATGAAGAAGAGAGTATCTCTCAATAACCTCTTTAGATATTACGTATGAATTCAGTAACCCTGAGCTCTACTCATTCCTTTGGCCAGTAACACATGCAACTCATGTCAGAGATGCTGGGAGCTCAGCACCTTTCCTCATTTTATTTAGGTCAAACTGAATCAATCTGTATCTTATGACCAAAAAAGAAGAATGCAGTAGAAGGGTTTATACTTTACAAATTATTAAAATCTCAGCCAATTTCATGGGTCAACAATTGACAAGACTTTAGTTAGATAACACACTTGCAGTCTTACAGAGTCAAGCCAGGGACACATCTGGTAACAGAAGCCAAAACAGAAACACCAGAGAAATATCCCAAAAGAATTAAAGAGTGCTCCTCTAGGAAGGTGACACAGCCAAGAGCCCAGTTTAGGTGCCTTTATACCAATTCATGGAGTACAGGCAACAAACAGAAAAAGTTGGAAGCTACAACCATGCTGCTAGAAAGCCATGACCTGTTGCCATTACCGAAAATTGATGGATCAAATTCCATGCCTGGAGTGTGACTATTGATGGCTACAGGCTATTTAGAAGAGGCAGAGGAGGAAGGAGAAGTGGAGGCGTTGTCCTCTGCATCAAAAGGTGAATTGGGTGTCAAGAGTTGTTTTTGAAGAATAGCCATGAGCAGGTCAAAAGCCTGTGGGTAACAATCAGAGACCGAGACAACACAACTTTGTGGCCAGCAACTACTACAGGCCTCTGATCAAAGGGACCCTACTGACAAAGCCTTCTTTCTCCAGCTACAGAAAGCATCATGCTCACAGGCTCTTGTCCTCCCGGGGCGACGCTGGTTGTCGTGCCCTCAGTCAGAGGGGACACAGCGTCCTTCCTGCAGACATTGTTGCAGGACTGCGACAGATGGATCCTTGCACTGGCTCCTCAGAGGAGGAAACGCATCCCAACCTGCTCGATGTCTGAGCTAGCATTGCCCAGGAGCAAAGAACAAGAGAGAGGTCTTTAGTCTGGGTTGTAGTAAGTTTATTTTCTGAACGGTCCAGGGACAAAAGACAGGGAAAATGGAGGGGGGGNCAAAAAATGAGAGACAGATCTTTCGTATGGGTTCCAGGGGATTTACTTGCTGAAGGGTCCAGGGTTCTTAAACTCAGGGACCAAGGGGTGGAGGGAAAGGAAACAACCAATGGGGTACAAACAGATGGGCGGAACCAAATGCCCAGCAACCAATGGGGATAACAAAGAGGCGGGAGTGAGAACTGGGAGCCAATGGAACATCAACCTCTACAGAACTTCTAGAAAGGGGTGGTGGCTTACAGACCTCTGTTCCACCCTCAGATCCGCCCTCAGACTCGCCCTCATGCAGCCATTGGACAGCTAAGGTCTGATGGGTGTCTGATTGCCACAGCCACCACAATGGGCTGCGCCACCGCAGCGCCTGGGGGCTCAACTGCCCTGACATCTGCTGGGAAAGTTGCACAATGAGCTGTAGGCAATCCAGAAGACTACTGGAAAACATGGAAGATAGCTTCCTGTCTCAGGTAATAGACAGCTCTGCCAGACGGAATGTGATACAGGATCTTATGGTCACTAGTGTAAGAGAGCCAGCTGGGGACATCAAGACTGGAGGCAGCGTGAGCTGCAGTGATCCTCCTGCATTAGTGGGGTTTGCAGTCCTGAGGGAGCCTACAAGAAAGAAGAGAAATGATTTACAAAAGCATTTATTGAAAGGACAAAGGAAATGGCTTCAAACTGAAAGAGGATAGGTTTAGATTAGATATTAGGAAGAAATTCTCTGTTGTGGAAGTGGTGAGGCAGTGGAACAGATTGCCCAGAGAAGCGGTGGATGCCCCATCTCTGGAAATGTTCAAGACAAGCTTGGATGGGGCTCTGATCAACCTGATCTAGTGAAGAGTGTGCTTGCCCATGGAAGAGGGGTCAGAACTAGATGATATTTAAGGTTCCTTCCAATCCAAACCATTCTATGGTTCTGTGTTAATGCTGGAAGGTCATATCCACCTAGGCTTACATATTTATTTTTATCTTCCAACTCTTGTTGCTAAGGCACTAATGCTAAAAAATAGCCTGGGAAAAAAACGCTTGGCTTGTACACACAGTGCTGTTGATTTACACTGGCAATAAGTTTTGATCTTAAAAAACCCAGGAAGTTTATGCTATTTGCGCTGTTTTCAGGAGGGATAATAAACACTTTCTTTTAAATGCTAGTAAGTGATTTAAAATGTCAAGACATTAAAGTACAAAATACTAAGTTAAGCTATTTATTAAAATCTTTATTGAGGAAAGACTGAAAACCCTCTTCCTATGTATGCATGCTTGGCAGGGATTTGGGTCTGAGCCAGTGGAAATCTGTTCTAATAGTCCTGAAGGAGATGAAGTTGTCTATAAGGATTTTTCTCTGTTTGTTTGAGTTTGAAATAATAGGGCAGTGATCTCCATTGAATATCTGAAAGATAAATTGGTCTTATCGTAAAAAAAACCAAAACCTTCTGGATGTCTAAATAGAGAAATTAATCACGTGAATTCCAGATTGCTTTAAATTCTGATATAAACAATTACTGTTTGTATATCAGCTTTATTCTGCAATTGTAATTCTACTCTTCACATATCTTTATGCTTGATATTTCAAGATGATGACTCCTACAAGATTTTCTGAGTATCTCACTAGTGCAAGCTAAGAAAATTACTCATTTTGCATTTGAGAATCATTGCATAAATGCAGGATAAGGACAAGTAGCAGTTTTATAGAAATTAATATGAGGAAATAATTAAGCTACATGTAAGTCAAACTTTTATTTACCCCCATAGAAAGACAATCAATGTATTGACAAATAATTTTGAAAAAAAAAAAATGTCTAGAAGGTATGGAAAGGGCATCTTCTTCTCTACCCAGGGTCTATTCTGGGGAGCTGCATTCAGATCTTGACACTGTACACCCCAAAAGTTCATGGATCAAAATGAAACTAACGTAAATTAGCAGTTGTATAGAAATGAAATGTATGAGACCGGGTTTAGAAAGAAACTCACTTCATTTCTGAAACTTAAGACTGAGTACAGAAATGTTGATGTTCTCCCAATTTGTTAAAGACTATTGCTATGGGGAAGGGAATAAAATGTTCTTTATGTCCATATTTAGGTGGGTTTCAAACCAAGCAAAGCAGATTCAGGTTACAGTCTAGAAATAGCTTTCTGATGGTAACAATAATGAAACACTGGAATAGTTTGGTATGAGTAGACTGTGGACACCTTTAAACAAAGGTTAAGTAAACACCTATAGGTAAGTTCATAGCTAGAGCTAATACTGCCTTAGGTCTGGAAAGTTAACTAGGTGACATTCCAATCCTCTATCATTCTATGCAAGCCATACAGAAACTTACATAGAAGAGAAGTTCACCTAAGTGTATTTAAGACAGATGGGGTGAGGGGAGAGGGAGTGAACCAAAACCAGCCTAGAAGATGTATTAACATATTCTATATGTCATGGCTCACATTTCTTTATCAGATTGTTACACTTCTGCCAGTGAAAACTGTTAGTATTGGTGACTTGTTTGAAATGTAAGAATGTTTATATTTATATAATAGGCACTTGATGATAAAATAAGAAAAATATGTAGTGGTAGGAGCTACAGTAAAATAAATCAGCTTCCATTGGCAAAAGGATTAATGGTTAGATACTTAATTTTTGCTGGGTGGTCTTGTGTTCGCATAATTTTTTAAAGCGCTCTATTCCATCTAGATATGATTTTATTTTTCCATAGAAAAGTGTTAGACAACTGCATTTTCCTTTTGCTTTATACCTTTGAGAATTTGGCCCAATCTGCAAATAAATATAAATCTTTACTGCACAACAATTAATACAGCTGAAGAACAAGTCAGGGCCTATGCAACAGTAACTTTCAGATGGTTTTGAAACGCTCCAGTACTGAGCTAGAGTTTATTTCAGATATCAAATAGATAGAACAGGTGCTATCAAACAGTTTTATTTCCTTTGTGACATAAAGCCTCAATCCCATGAATGACAGCCTAGGTCTTTCCAAATAGTAAACTTGCTGAGAAATGGATTGAAGAGATTTACAGTGATAACCTCAAGGCATAAAGGAGACGGTACTATAGAGAGAAATGTGGAAAAGTCTAGCCAAACTTAATGTGGAAACTAAATGGGAAAATTCTATATTTTAGGTGGGTTTTAGGGAAGAGGAATTTCCCTATCATACATTTTTTCCTGATAATGGAAACTTTAAAGAACAGTAAAGCAAATTTCACAAAGAAAAATGTTTACTTAAAAAAAAAAATCCAAACACTCTAAATTTTATAATTCAAAATGTTTAGAGCAAGGAAAATAATTTTTCTTCAGATAATTCTGCTTTATTATTTAATTTGATACATCTTAACAGAAATGTATAAATAAGAAATTAGTTCATCAGTTCTTATTGTTATTCTTGATCCTATCCCTGAGGAGGAAGGAGCAGCAGAGACAATGTGTGATGAGCTGACTGCAACTCCCATTCCCTGGCCCTCTGCCACGTGACGGGAGGAGGTAGGGAAAATCAGGAGTAGCATTAGGCCCAGGAAGAGGGGACGGGTGGGGGAAAAGCGGTTTTGGTTTTGTTTTTTTTATTTCTAATTATCCTACTCTGATTTTATTGGCAATAAATTAAATTCATTTCCCCAGTTGAGTCTGTTTTGCCCGTGACAGTAAGTGCTGAGTGCTCTCTCTCTCTTCTTATCTTGACCCACAAGCCTTTCATTATATTTTCTCTCTACTGTCCAGCTGAGAAGGGGAGTGATACAGCAGCTTTGGTGGGCGCCTGTCATCCAGCCAAGTTAAACTCACCACGCTAAGATAAGGTAGCTTTGCTTTTGGTGAGTTTTCGTTCCACTGAAGAATTTATTCCACTTAAGCAAAACCAGCAAGTTTAACAAGGTAAGAGACTACTGTGTCACTCCTTCAAAACTATTTAAGTGTCTATGATATTTATTAAATAGCTGGATTTTGATTTTAAAAGTAGCCAAAACAAACAACCAAACAAAAATGAACAAAAGAAATAAATGAACAAAAAAATGGGGGTTTTTTCAGTTGTAAACACCTATTTCAAGAAAATTAAGTCTAAAAGCTGACAAATCCAGAAAATGGTTGCCTTTAAAAACAAGAGAAGCACTGTCTTTCACACTGAGTAAAGATTTTAATGCTGTATTAGATGAAATAGGAAAAAGAAAATCAGGTAAGAATCAAATCTGGAAAAAAACACCTTGAAGAAATACCATTTATCTTGTTGTTTCCAGCCAAACAATTGAAATAGTTAAGTAGTGCAAGACAGGCGAGATAATGAAAATGAATACAGGGATGCATATATATCCTATCTAATTTTGAGTGCATGAATAACGTACAAACTTAAGAACTTCTATGCCTAAGGTTCTGTACAAAGTCCATGTAGAAAGATAGACTCCTGTACGTGGTGCTTTTCTTCATTCCAAATCTTAAAACACTTAATGAAAGTCACGTCTCTTGCAAGCTGTAGTGAACAACTGGGACAACCAGTATTATCTAAGCATAATGAAAAAGAATGCCTGCATTCAAATCAATAAGAGCTAAAGAGAGAGGCTAGGAATAAGGTATTTAGAACATCTTTATCAACAGGGATGAACAGAAAATATTCCCAAAGAAGGAAAAAAAAGTTAAGCTTCACTGAGACGAACAGATGCCTGCGTATGACTTTCAATTGTAAAGGTATACAAGATCTAAGCCTGCAGATTTACAGAGATGTGGCCCTATTGATTCAAGACAATTAAGTAATTAGTTTGAATATTCAAAGCTTTTTGGAGTTTTATGGGATTTCTTTGAACTACTTAAAATGTCCCACACCTTAATTTACAAAGTTTGAAAATGTGGGAAAAATATGGTCCAAAATAATAGGGAAAACACTTGTCAATATTTTACACTCCAAATTTATGTTCATTTATAGTGCAAAACTTATTCATTAATTTATATTCTTTTGAAAAAAATACAAACCCAGAAATTTGAATATTGAACCTGATATTTCAGCTATTAGCATTTTTTCAGTGAATTGTTTGGTTTTTTGGGGTTTTTTTTTAATTCTCCACATTTATAGTTGAGAATAGTACTGGATCTGCTTTTTGATTCTCTTCAGTTTACAGCAGGTTCAGCAGAGTAATTGGACTGTTTAGTAGATAGCTAGGATTCCATAATTTCTTCCCTTTATTCTAGTTCTGGCAAAGAGTGAATATTTTAAGGACTGTCTACTGTCATCTACTGTCAGAAGTTTGCAAGATAAAGTCTTCATTGCACTTCCTTTATCCTCTAAAATATATGACAATTCTTTTTTGAAACATGAAGAATTTCTCAAAGTGGAGGAATCTTCATCTCCACTTCCTTTGTACTACTGGAATATAAATAATAAAGAATACTTATGTAGTACCCATACTGGTGTTGCATAACCAGGTTTTGTGGGGGGAAGAGTGAGGCTACAGGGGAGGCTTCCGAGAGATGCTGCTAGAGTCTTCCCCCATGTCCAGCAGAGCCACAACAGTTGGCTCCAGGATGGACCTGCTGGTGGCCAAGGCTGAGCCAATCATGAATGCTGTTAGTGCCTCTGTGATAACATATTTAAGAACGAAAAAATTAGTCATTGGCTAGATGTAATTATGGCCACAGAAGAGTGGGGTGAGAACATGTGGGAGGAACAGCTCTGCAGACACCAAGGTCAGTGCAGAAAAAGGAGGAGGAGGTGCTCCAGGTGCCCGAGCAGAGATTCCCCTGCAGCCTGTGGTGCAGATCATGGTGAGGAAGATGTGCCATTGCAGCCCATGGAGGACCACAGAGATCCACCTACAGCCCATGGAGGAGACCCATGCTGGAGCAGTTTTCCTGATTGGATTTTTGGCCCCATAGGGGACCCACACTGGAGCAGGCTTTGCCTGAAGGACTGCACCAGATGGTAGAGTGACCCATGCTGCAGCAGTCTGTGGAGAGCTGTTGCCCATGGGATCGTCTCATGCTGGAGAAGTTCATGGAGAACTGTCTCCCATGGGAGGGCCTCACACTGGAGCAGGGGACGGACTCCTCTCCCTGAGCAGTGGCAGGAACAACTTGTGGTGAAATGACTGGAACCCTCCATTCCTTGTCTCCCTGCACTGTTGGGGGAGGAGGTAGAGCTGGGAAAGAGGGAGGGGTGGGGGAAAGGTGTTTTTAAGATTTGTTTTTATTTCTTATTATCTTTCTCTGACCTTGTCAGTAATAAATTCAGTTCATCTCTCCAAGCTGAGTCTGTTTTGCCCGTGATGGTGTTTGGTGAGTGATCTCTCTCTGTCCTTATCTGAACTCGTGAACCTTTTATTATATTTTCTCTCCCTTGTCCAGTTGTGGAGGGGAGTGATAGAGTGGTTTTGGTTGGTGCCTGGCATCCAGCCAGGGTGAACCCACCACAGTACCTTTCATTACAATATGCATATTATTGTGGCAGTACATACTGGATTGTTTTACAAATTTACAGATGATATTACCAGTTCACTGACTAAGAAAGGTGAAATTTAATTGCAGTGATATTTTAGGGTGGAGCAGCAGTTTCCCCAAACAACAGAAAAAAAATAAGAAGGCTTAATGCTTAGTCTTAACTTGACACAAGTGAGCAGAGTATGAGCATCTGTCCTGGTCTAAAAGAGAGATGTCTGCCAAGGAAGGTGGAAACTTCCTGGAATGGAAAGATGACCTCTTCCCTCCAAATTATTGTAACTTTGAAATTATGGGACTTCCAGGCAAAAATATGAGAAAAGGAATGACGGCTCTTTACTAGACGATAAATATATATATATATATTTCCTAGGCAAAAATATGAGAAAAGGAATAACGGCTCTTTACTAGATGATAAATATATATATATGTTTCCACCCGTCCAGCACTTTCCCCTTTGGTGCAGTTATGACCACAACCGGCAGGGGTGCTGTTGATCCGTGTCGAGGCGGAAGGGCTGCAGTGACTCCCCCGTGCCTCCAGGGGGTGCTTTTGGCTCCCGGTGAGTCAGAGGGGCTGCGGTGGTTCCCCCGTGGCCCCAGGGGCGCTCTGACACAAACTCGGCAACCTCTCCAGGTGATGGTGGGAGCTCAGGCAAAGAGGAGGATGGGAGATGGCTCCTTTTGCAAAGCAGCATCTGGTCTCTGCTCTGCTCCTGGCAGCAAATCAAACTGCAGCAATATCCCTGGAACAGGCACGCTCTCTGCAAGCAGCGGGCAGAAACAGTGAACACAGGCAGACCCGGGCAGCAAGCTAAACTGTAGCAACACACCAGGAAACAGCCACACACCCTCTGTAACACACACAACCAGTCTTTTTGACTGCAGAGCTGAGAAAAGGCCAGAAACTAGCCCCTCCATCCCCAGGCAAAAATCCTGGAGCCAGCCCTGATATCTCTTACAGTATTACGCTGCAACTCCTAAAAAACCCCAGCAGGAGAGCCCATCTCCCAGACAAGACTCCCAAATTCTCATTCCCCAGGGCCAAACCATTACAGAGATATGGGAGAGCTCTTGGGTAACCCTTTTGTTTCTCAATCAGCTTGAAAACCACCCCCTCTCCACTTGTCCAGCATGCAACAAATGGGAAGAAATTCATTTGAGAAATCTAACCCACAACAGCATATTAAGCATGCTTTTCACAGTTCTTTTTATTTTACTCAGTTTCATAAAGAAGAGAATAGAACTATTCCCAAGTATACAAAATTATGATAAATCAGATCTTACCAGTGAATTTGATTTAAGAAATTAGTTTTCTGTTTGCAGTGATTTCCCTTTTTTTAAATACACATTCTATTCTGATTTAATTTGATACTGATGTGTTCGAAACATTTTCTAGCCATACTGGTAACTTGACCACGGACTTTTTAGGTGAGTGTGACTTAACTTACATGGCTCCCAATGCGGTACCATTTTTAAAAGTATGATGATAAGAATTTTTGAAAAATACTCTTACTTTTTACAAGGACACAAATAACTCAGTACTTTTATGTATACATATAATATTTCAAATACGAGAAACAGTTAATTTTTGTGATATTTTTGACAGATGGAGGCAAAAAGGAATTTTAAGGGGGTATGTGGTAAGTTTTGGTAAATGCAGCAAGCACAAGCAAAAGAAGAAATACACTGCTTTGTCTTGATTGTACTGGCTTTCTGTATATGAGAAAGAAACCAAAACAACGAAACAAGCTAAACTTTCTTTGATGGCACTGTTGAATATAAGAGACCTTGAAGTAAACTTTATTCCTTACATGAGTACAACTGTCACCAAAGTCAATAAGAATCCTGTTCTGTGTGGATATTTGGCCCTTGCTGGCTGTGGGCAAAGCATTGCATGGCAGTGATGCTCAACAAGCATGGAAATGACAGCTGGAAGATGAATATAACAATAGACTGGAAGTGACAGTAAGTCTGACTATATGTACAACCTTTTTTGTAGAAATGAGCTAAAAGGAACATCTCAAGTTCTGTCGCTCTTCTTGCTACTAGCAGCTATTTTTAGGAATCCAGAATAATCAAAGTGGTCTATAGGTCAAATGTTTCTATGGAGAATAAAAATGGAATTATTTCCTGAAGCTGGATACGATATCAAATTTACAGTACCAATAACAAAACCAGCTGATCTTAATGCAGAATTTTGGGCACTAAGATTCTCAAGGAATAATACAATATATATAATACAATATATATAAAATATAATAATACAATATATGTAATATATAAATATATAATAATACAATACTAACACTTTCCATCATTTCTTGCTAGCTGTGAGCAGACACCTGATTTCAGTTTGGGAGAAGAATAAGGAAATACTTCAGATATATATATTTACATAAGCAATGGAAGAGAATCAGAATTTAAGCAGCTTTAAACTGTGCCATTCACATCATTCTGTCTGGAAGTAAAAATGTCTCTTAACATTTGTTGATCCTGAAAATGTCTGAAGCAGAAAGGTATTTTGAGTTCTTTAGATATCTTTGTTACATTGTAATTCAGGTGTTGTATAAACTTAAATAAGAACTTGAAACAATGTATAAATAGTTTAGGTCCTGTTTAGATCCACTGTATTGACAGGCAAATTAATTTCGTTTAAGTTTTTTGGGTTTTGGTTTTTTTTGGTTGTTTTTTTTTTTTTTTGGTTAGTTGGGGTTTTTTGTGAAAAGATAATGTGATAATTTTGTAAAAATGATTCCCTCTTTGGAATTTAAGTATACATAGTGTACCCATAAGTAGCCTAAGATACCTAACATTGTTGAGCATCTGTACTGTTCATATTACTTTTACTGCATTTTGCAACTAAGCAAAATTAATTATTGTGAAGAGAATCAGCAATATAAACTCGGGAGGGAATAAAAGTCTCAGACTTTTAGTTTCTAGGTCTCATACCTCTAAGGAGACCTATTAAATTAATATTTACCTGAGGCATTTTGAACGCTGGTCATAAATCTTAAAATAAAGAGGCATTATCTATTTCATGGATAACAAGGGAAGTTTGCTTTGGGAAGGTTAATAGTTTGGAGAGGGCCTTTGAGAATGAGTAATTTTCATTATTTTCTAATTCTTGAAGAGACAATTCCACCTTGTAAGTATATTGAAAGTTTAGGATAGATAAAAAGCAACGCTCAGGCAATGTGGAACTTGAGTTTCATGTGGAGAAGGGTAGGCAACAGGACTTAGCTTCTTTCTTAAAGAGCAGATTCTTAAAGTCCTTTGTAAGACTGGCCATAAGGCTAACACTTGATTAATGCTCTTGTGAAAAAAATTTTCTCAGCATTTAGTATAATTACAAGAAAATAAGAGGATATGCTCAAAAATGTGTGAAAGCAGTTTTAATAATACAAATATAAAAATCCATTTCAGTCATACAGAACTGATGTGGGTACCTGCAAGAAGTGAACAGAATTTAGACTGTTAACATCCTAATGTTAACATCCTAAGCCATCCTGTTAAAACATGAGAAAGGAGACAGAAAAACAAATCAAAACCCCCAAAACAACCAACCAACCAAAAAACTTAAGCAAGCAAATAAACAAACAAAATGAAACAAAAAACCAGCAACAAAACAAACCTAGACACTAAGTTTCCAAAGGGTTTTCAGAAAGTAATCTCAGCCACAAAATAATTTCCTACATTAATTTTGAATGCTGAGTCTCTTTGCTTTTATAATAAACATTGAAGACTTCTGCTGTTGCTTCAGCTCTTTCCTAAAATACTGCAATGTGTGCTCTTTAATAAAAGAGCTCTGGAATAATATTCCAGTTGGCAAATTTAATAAAGCTCTAGGGTGCATTCTGAAATTCTTCCTCCAGTATGCAAATAAATGCAAGCTGTTCATAAAATGCTAAAAACACAAACCTGGAATGACACTGGATTTGAATGGCTGCTGCTGAAAATACTGTTTTACTTTAAAGACTATAATTCAATTTGTACATTAGAGAACACTATAGTTACTTACTAGTTAGTAAATGATCATTTTCCTTTGTAGTATGCCACCTCAGAAAATATACCTCTGTTTCATTGGCACAGGTTCCACAAATTCATAAAAGTAACAATGTTTTTAAGTAATAGGTAAAACCATGAAATTACAAACTTGACCCAAAAATATAATATCCTTTTTTGGATAATTTGCAAGAATCATAGAATCATATAAAGGTTGGAAAAGACCACCAAGATCATTGAGTCCAACATCTGACTGAACACCATCACATTTACAAGATCATAGCATTAAGTGCCACATCTACTCATGTCTTGAAAACCTCCAGGGATGTTGACCCCACCATCTCATGAGCAGTTCTTTCCAATGCTTTACAATCTGTGAGAAATTCTTCCTGATGTTCAACCTGAACCTCCCCGGGTTTAACTTAAGACTATGTCCTCTTAAGACTTTTTCCAGTCACTTGTTGCCTGGGAGAAGAAGCCAATCCCCACCTTGCTAAAACCTCCTTTCAGAGCATTGTAGAGAGCCCTGAGGTCTTCCCTGAGCCTCCTTTTCTCCAGGCTAAAGGACCCCAGCTTCCCCAGTCACTCTCCATAGGATTTACTCTCTAGACCCTTCTCCAGCTCCATTGTCCTCCTCTGGACACACTCCAGCACCTCAATGCCATTCTTGGGGCCCAGAACTGGAAACAGGACTTAGGGTGTGGCCTCACCAGTGCCAAGGACAGGGGGACAATCACTTTTGATAAAAGAATTATCTGACTGTAAAAATAGAGGGTTACTTGCAAAATAAACTTGTTTTTTTGGACAGCTGTTGAAGTCCCAGAAGAGTCAGCAACTAATTTCTGAGGATTTGCTTCCACCTAAATTTATTTGTAGCTAGAATGTTTAGATTTGTCTCATCATAAAATGTCATCTGGATTCATGGAAACTATTGTGTAATTACAGGACTTCTTATTTTTCAAGAGAAATGCATGGTATTAGATTAATTGTGTTAGTGAGTATGTTAGTGTATATCATTATCAAGGTCCAGCAATCTCTATTTTGAATAAATTTCTTTTTAAGGGGTGAGTGTGGGGGGTTATTAGTTTGATTTTTTTGTTTATTTTCTCCTGCTAAATCTGGAGGATTTCTCAGATTAATCAGGTTACTCTTCCAGCAGGTAATATAACTGGATTTTTTTCACCACTAACTTTGTTAGTGTTTTCATTACAGGTACTGATAAACTACATTTGAAGTTAAATAAAACTAAATCAACAAAAACAACAGAAAGATAAATACAGCCTTTAGAAGTTACGTATAGTTGGGTAATGCAATAGAATTTTACAGGAGTTTAATTTGATTAAGTTTTCATTCAACAAGTGATCTTCAGAACGTCATTTCTGATGTTTGAAAGCTTTATTAGACTATTTTGCAGTCTGCAGAGTTTCTATTCCTGTCAAGTTAATACGGAGGTGACTGTATACAATTAAATGTATGATACAATACATTTCCTTGGTCTAGTAGCGGCACATGGCTTACTTCTGTCAATGCCTCTTTAAGAGGCAAATTGCTATCTGGTGAGTCGTCTTGACATGGGAAAATTAATAAAACTAGGTAAAACTAAATATAGTTCAATAGCAGTATTCAGTTTATTGGGCTGTAGATTGCATTCATCGGAGGAATAAATATACATATTTAGCAGATGCCTTCAGGTAGAAATGTTCATTTGAAACCTGGCAGGTTTTAAAGTTTCAGGCATAAGAGTATTCACCACTGCATAAATCATAATGTATTTGTTGCATACCCAAAATTTTCATGGCTATGATGGTCCAAGATGACAGCATGCTTCTGATATATGTTTTCCTACCTATTAATCTCCCTGAATAAATTTTTTTTTGTGAGCAATATTATACTTGCAGCTGTTATTCATTATAGACTCCAGCTTCCATGAGGTTATTTTACATGCTTGTTTTGGATAAAGTCTAGTGCTACTATGTGCAGAATTTCTAAACCTGTTATTGTTCATTCATATCTATCTTCTCACTGCATCAAAAAAATGAAGTTTTCTCAAACTAAAATATCAAAACCATTAAACACCCTTTTGTCTAGTTTTTATCATTTCCTCTACCTGGAGTCACAACTTTAAATACACCTTTCCAAGATACTGATATCACTGCATATTAGTGACCAATCTCTGAATCTTGAACATTTTTCAATTTAAACAAAATGATGTATGTGCATGTGTTTAACAACATGAAGGCAGCCATGGTTGTTTCTTTTGAGGCTGTTTGCAGGCTGTTCCATACCCTTTACATGTCTGATTCTCTTTCTTGTCCCTTCATCATAGTACACTGCTGAGAAAGATGCTGAATCCTCACTTAGAAGAGCACCTCTTTTTTTTTTCCTTCTTCTTTTCTTTTCTCTTTTCTCTTCTTCTTTTCTTTTCTTTTCTTTNTATGTTTGCAGAACACCTCATCCAGAAACATTTTCTTCTTTGGCCCCATTTGGCATGTCTTCTGATGAAGAAAGTACCTCCAGGCAAGTGGCAGATAAAGTCTGAGATGCAAATCTCCTCCAGAGCCCCATGCTTCGACTTTGACATCAGCAAATATGCTTTGTGTACAAGATCTCTGAGAGCTGTGTCCTTGAATAAAACAAAGCACACTCCTCTCACACACACCCTATTTTTTACCTCTCATCAAACACACAATGTAAAGACTTCTTGTCTCATTCTGTACTTGTCAACATCCTAGCACAGAAAACCTAAGGAGGCAACAGCAGCAAGGAATGTATCAGGAACAGGCAGAGGGTGCTCTGGAGTGATGGAGAGTGGTGGTGATTTGAAAAGGAGGGGAATGGTACAGAAGACACAAACTTGGAGATCATGTTTACTGCTGCTTTTTTTCTTCCTATAAATGAAAAACTGAGATGTCATGATTTTACACAAATTGTTATTCTGGTAATTTATGTACATATCAGAGTGATTTTTTGAACATGACATCTCTCTCACCATACTCATTCTCTCTCAAAAAGAAATTACATTAGGCTGAAAATAACACCAATTTTTATGCCCTCTGGCTGATGCACATCAGCTCTGGCTGCCCCAGCCAACAGAAAGCATCCACTCAGGAAGGCACACTGGCATGTCACAACAAAGATGTTTGAAGTAATGGGACATAAAAGGGCAGGACACAAACAGTTCATGCCCATCTTTCCACTACTTGAGGATACAGTGGGGATTCCATAGGTTTGTATTACAGACTAGAGCAAAATCCCAGGCAAAATCCCAACACAATCTCTTTGTATTACAGACCAGAGCAAAATCCTCCAAGCAGAGGTTTGTTATCTCCCTTCATGGAATGGTGGAGTCATGTTAGAGGAAGAAAGCTTAATTTTTATTATTTTTTATATAGTAGAGCAAAAGTTGCTCTAAATGACTAAGCAGTCCTTTGAAATCCTTGGGCATGTTAACAGGATCACAGCTATAGATTGTATCTTATAATTAGTACATAGATTTTTGCAGTTGTTGTTTACCCTTCTTAAGGGATCCTTAAACATGGGAATTATTGCTTTCTCTGAGGATATAGTCCATAGTACTAGGATTTTAAAGTTCTATCAAACTGCAAATTATTTTCTCAATGCATAAGTGCAGAAGAAAGCTTTTTCAAAGTTGCTCCAGAACATTTTTTGTTTCTTTCCTTCTAGATCTAGCTGCAATTATACCATTCCAGACTGCTAATTTATCCCAAAAATACATTTTCTGGAACTCTCACCAAAAGGTTTTGTGTCTAATTTTCTGCACTCCCTTTATGTCCTCTTAGATCTAAGACTAAACCTGAATTATCTCTGGTATGTTATTCCCACTCAGGGAATAAGAATTACTGACCTCACACCCAGCCACAAAAGAACTGTAACTATAGGTACAACATATATGCTTAGATGTGCTTAGATGTGTTGATTAACATCAATGTTAACATCAAGGTGGAGAAACAGGTTTGTCTAGAGACGCAGGAAATTTCTGCTGCAGAACTGACCTCATTGAGCACAGGTAATGCATTTGGAAATGCTCCATAGAAACCACTGCTGCAGACACAGAAAAGGTCACATAGGTCAGGCATTTTTACAGTCCAGAGATGTCTTACATGTAGGTTTAAGATGGTAACAATGGATCCTCTATATTCCACATAGCCCACTAGGACCAACAGGCCAGCTGGGTATTAGAATGCTGAAAAACAGAGGTTCATGGAGTCTCTGCGGGAGCAGCTGAAGATGGTTGCAATAATGACTACAATGGATTCTTGTCATCATCCAGAGGGATTGATCATCCTATTCTAAAGATTTGAATAAATGTGAAAACATCCTTATACAAAGAAACACATAATTCCACCCCCACCCTCCCCCTCCTCCCCCCTCAAAAAAAGCCCTAAACACTACTTCTGTGAGTGTCTGTACAGCACACACCTACAAGGCCCAGACCCCTCTAGGGCTAATGATGCAATATCCTTTTTCTCTGCTGATGTTTAACATTCATGCAATAAATTGTTTCTGATTAACATTATCCATTTCACACTGTTTAAGAAATTTATCAGTGCTTAAACTTCAAACTCCTCTTTTCTTTTTCTTCACTAAGTTCAACCCCATCTTGCCTGAGTATGTTTTCTTCCTTCATGTGTGATATAGCTGTTTCTAATTCTTTGTCCGTGTTTAAATGTTTGGGTTTTTTTCCACAAAATGCTGGGTACTTTACATACAATTCTGGAGCTGTTCAGTATTCTCCTGTTATGGTTTTTTTTTCCAACTGAAATTGCATCCTTCAATTTTTAAAGCATATGAACTTAAGAATAAAAATAGTCATTTGAGGACCAAAGGTGTTCCAAAGGGACAAAGGCTTTTCTAAGCACGTACACAAACCTATATCTTCCATAATAAGCTCACGTTCTTACAGTCAGCAGATTTATGATGTGATAAAAAGAAATTAATCAAAATAAATCTCAAATTTTTATTCTAAGTTATATTTTCTCACTGTTGATTGGTTATCAGATTTGTGGTTTCAGTAATCACTCTGGGCATGAGGTAAATGAGTTAGATGATGCAGTGACCAAATACTTCAGTTAATTAAAATCACAACCATTTGCAGATCCATTCCAGACTTCCTGTATTCACAGCTATCACAATAATAAGGTACAGATAAACATATAGCTCTGAATAATTCAGGATACAACTTTCTAACTGTTTTTGGTTTCCCTTCTTTTTATTTCTTCTCTGCATCATTGCAATACCACTGTATATTTTCTCCTTTTCCCATTATCTCTCTCTTCTCTTCTATGATTACTTTCATTCTTGCTGTTTTTTGTCACTACCTCAGACTATTAAAAAATGTGGTCCTATTTTAATACGTTTTTATGTTCGGTGTGGTTTTACATACTCAATAAAAAATTTATCATGCAAAACAAGATATAACAAATTTTGTGCACTGTCAAAAGCTCATGCTGTGTAAGTGTTGTTAAGCTTTTGACTATTCCTTGTCGACTATCTTTTCCTAGTTCTAAGTTGAAGAATACTTAATTTATTTCTGTACAATTCCTCTTTAATTTATTCTCTTTTCTCTGAGTCATGATGTTGTACAGATACTTGAGATGTTTCTGTGCAAAAAGTAAATAATAAACTCAACTTAATAAGCCTTAGGAATAATAAACCTGTAACATAAATGGTATATGACAATGTTAATAAAGACCTAACAAACAGGTCATTGAAATAACAACAAGAAGGAATTGCAAGCTTAACTGGACACTAAACAGGAGTGAGGAGAAAAAGGAGAAAAGTATCCTTCAGCAGAAAAAAAATCCTACTTAAAATAACTGTTTAAGTAATGTAGAATCTCAGACATTCCATGGAATTCTCACTATCAGTTTACGGTTATTTTTGGCGTATTAAAAAATGCAATCATTTTTATATTAAAATTTGTCAGTGTAACTCAAACTTACTTTTCATCCCTATTTTTGTAATCTTCAGAGACATTTATGACCTGGAAGTACAGTCTGCTTTCTATTACATATCCTGTAACACTTCTTTTAAATTCTGTCCTTGCAGATATTCAATCCATTGCTCTAGCTCTCTTAGAACTGTATCAAGACTTCAGAAAATTGAGAAATCTTTCTGAGAAATTGAAATATCCAAACTGAAATTGATAGAATTGCATAGCAAGATATAACTGCCTTCAAAACATATCAGCACAACCTTTACCATAGCATTCTCAATTTATTATCTGCTGAAAATAAACAAGCAAAGAAAGGAATGTTTCTTATTGAGTTCCTCAAGTTTTCACTGATAATACTGTAGGAGTAAAATGCTATAAAAATGTATGTTGCGATAAACATGCTTTTTTTATAGATTACAATTTCACAGACAATAGCAACATTCTTCATTATTCTTAGGACCCTAGCCCACACCAGAACTATATATGAAAAGACATACTCAAATGTTTATTGTTACTGTGTAAAAAATCCCTAAGCATCTAGTCTTTCAACTGAGTAAACACACAGCTTTACTAAACAATTAGCCTTAATGCACAAACAAATGAGGAAGAGATTTTCGTTGGTTATTTTGGGCCTTTGCAAGACTTAAATTTTTACCAAAGAGACAGAAAGATTGTAATAGAAAGCTATGGCTATTCCTATATGTTCCAGATACATCTTGTCTTTAACGATCATTGCTAATCTGTGCAATGAACAAGTAGAAAACTAACACGGATGAGCAGCTTGTACTTCATTCAAGTGGATTTTACGGCAGCCTATAAATTCTTGATATGCAGATCACAATATTACATCTTATATTGATGTAATTAACAAGAATAATTGTACTACAATCATTACTGTTTCCTAGGAAATGGTTTGCAGGAAATGTAAGTTAGACGTACAACGCCACCATCTCCCATACTCTGAATACATCTTAGAGCATAAAATAATTGTCTGTCATTTGCCCTTATCTATTTTCAACCTTCTCCTTTTAATGTCCACAGTATTAGAGGTAACTTATGCTGCTAAGCTTGCAACTGAGGGGAAAAAAAAGGTTCGGTTATAACTGACCAAAATGCAGCTAGTTCAGAGAGGTTTTTGAGATGTCTGACCTGGTGTTCCATTTTACCACAGTTGCTTTTTGAAGCTCTTATTGCTCCGCTTGGCCAGGAAAAAACCTATTACCCTGGCAGAGCCCAGGATTTTTTTGTGCTGGAGAGCAGATTTACATTTCTAGTGAAACTTACTTGAGGTAGTATTTTTCCACCGAAACAAAATAAAGCAGATAGATAAAATTATTTCAAATTATTTCTCTAATTCAAGAGAAAGAATATACCCAATCTAAGCTCTGAAACCCCAGATGACACATTTAACCACTTCAAATCTATGCGGGGATTGAAGTCAGGCTCTCAAACTCAGTGCAACCATTGATGTAATTTTTCACACTGACTGCAGAGCTTTCATTCTGAATCAGAAAAAAAACACATTCATGAGAATATGCCAATTCTCATCCTGGAGGCTGAAAGATCAAAAAGGTGTAAAGATGCCTCTACTGTGCACGATTTCAGAGGGTAGATGTGGCCTCAAAATCAATCTCATCAAAGTACCTAAGCAGAGGCTTAACTTTATAACAAGCCTCACTAACTTGTATAGTGCACTTACTGTTTAAAAACTGCTTAAAAATTGACTAACCTTAGTGAACTTGTGAATCAGGCTTCTAAAATGAAGGAAGGGGTAACAGTATGCACAAAATGATAAGAAATGTGGCACAATTCTGCTAGTGGAAAGTAAATATGAAACAGCTTCAGCCTGTGTCGTTTTTATTATTACTATGATTTTCTTTAGGTGAGAGAGTTCATAGACAAAACAAAGGTCTATAAATTGTAACAACATTAGCCAGGATATAGCTGAACAGAACCATAGTGAAGTAGTATAAACTAGTGTAAACAGCAATAGAGCAATAGTATATAAGCATTCTGTTAAACAGTAACGGCATAGCTAAAGACAATGTATGAATATTTTGCGTAAGTATACAAGCTATGTGACCACCAAAGAGGCAACAGATTCTAGTAATAAAAACTAGTAAAAGCATGAGATAAGCAAAAGAAGAGATTACAAATAGGCAAAGCATTCTGCATATATCCTGTATTCAAATATATAAGAAAGATGTATTCAAAAATACTGCTCCATTCAAAAATTATAAAAGCAGTATCAGGAGTAGATAAAACTCCCTCATAGACTCTTTGTGAGGGGCACAACAATACAGAAACCTCAGGTATAAACCAGGAAAATCAGAGAAGAAAGAGGTAGGCTCACTTCAGTTTTGACATCTTTCAGCAATGAGCTCCCTAGACCAACCCCCGGGCCTCAGCAACCACAATCACCAAGGACTATAAATATCAATGGTAACTAAACTGCTTTGGCTCTGCAGTATTGTAAGAGCTTATTTATGATACAAGTGCTAAATACAAAATTTTTAAAATGCAGTAATGATGGTTAATATTATGTAAGAATAAGCCAATAGCATAACATGTTAATGAATAATATTAGAAAAAAAAATTATGTTTGAAATTTCTCATCACAGTTGTGTCTAGATACTGGATACTCATACATGTATGCATAAAAGCCTACGCAGTTCTGACAATTCTTAATACTTCACCAAATAAGTATGTGCTATATGCTAGTAGTACAATTTTCACTTCTCACCTACTCACCAAAACTCACAAATTCATAAAAATAGAAGGGGAGGGACAGACAGCGGAAGTTATAATAAATTTTATTCTGATACATTTGCAAGTGCTTGTTTCAAGTAATGAAGCATTACTAAAACTGATGATAAGAATGAAACACTTGGAAACAGAAAGACTAACACTGTATAATTTAATAGTTTCTACTTTACTTTCCCATGAGAATTACCTTTGTTTGTAACTTGAAGCTCTTAGAGTTTCATTGCAAAATCAGATTTAATCACTACTGTTTAAATTGCTTTACTAGAGCTATTAAAAGTTTGGGTTTTTCTTCAAGTGTTCAGCATCAAAGAAGAATGCAGTTAACAATTATGGCTAGTTAGGTTGCTACTCTTTTTTTCATTTTGCAATAGCAGTGAAGTGTTCCATACATTATGTTAAGATTTATCTAAAAGCTACATTTTTTCAGGGTGTCATGTGCTACTGCCAGAATTGCTATTCACAGAGCATTGATGAAAAAGTCCTTCTATTTAACACAGAGCTAAATACACTGTCAAATCGTTGTAAGTTTTAGACACATCCTTTCTTTACTGAAATACCAAGCAGCAACCTATACTAAGCTTTTCAATGAAGGTAGAAAATAGATTTAACTTGTCAGGATTTTACAGCAAAGAGGACATATCTTCTTATGAATGCTGCAGGTGTAATGGAACACATACTCTTGACAGCTGTTGAAGACTGTCACTTACCTGGAGTTTACCACTCCCACAGTAAAGCCAAGAGAGAAACCCTTTGAACATTCCTAATCCATTTAAGTGTAATCTGAAATCATTTTGTGTTAGAGTAGTCCTAACATATGAGAAGGCTCATGACAACTTGGCTGTCTTTGTCTAAAATACATTCTGTTCTACGCATTCCACAACTTCTGCCACTGAAAAATTGAGGTATAGTAGTATTGAACTGTTGTCTCCAAAGTGATGGTGTGATGAAGTTCTCCTTCTGTTAGTAATTTGTAGCAGCTGCATTTTGACTCTAACGTACTCTTTCCAAAGCTCTCCTTATTTTTCCTGGTTGTAAATGGAAACAAACTTGCAACTTTTACTGTATCTGCAACAGAAAGTATTTTAAGACAGATTTTTTCAGTGCACAAACGGTACCTTCTGAATGTAATTAAAGTGCTATCCTGCTCCTCTGTATTTCATAAAGTTAGAAGCACTTAATTCTGTTCCCTGTTAGACACAGTCTTACTAAGATTGTGTTAAATACATCTTTTGCTGACTGTAAAAAAAATGAAAAAGGGACTTTAATTTAAAATCAGAAGCTGTAAAATATGCTTTTCTGAGACAAAAATCAGGAAACTAACTTTGCTAAAGGGTAGATGTTCATAAAATCACTAATCTCTGTTTCAGATTCCCATGGCTGGAATTTATACATACAGACTGACTTTATAGTCATAGAGCAAATTAAGCAATTTTATGATGTGATTCATTTCATCCTAAACAGATGTCTGAAAAAAGTTAGACAAACTGCTTATTTTAAGTGCATCTTTATATCTAAAAAAAAGGAAGTCTTGAGTGAGTAGAATGGTTGTAGACATCTATATTAAGTTTCTGTTTTCTGACATTATATTTTCAAGTAAAAATCTGTTTTAGGGACCAATATGAGTTTCTAAAAGATAACTGTTTTTCCTTTTTAAACTTCTGTGTAAAAATCTGCACTATGATACAGAAATTTTAAAAATCACCTATTTTAATTCTCATAACATGGAGTAAACTGCCTATAGATTTTGTTGTACTGATTTAAATTAATTTTCCTTTGGAGTCAGATTATTTTAGTAGTTTTTGTTTTTTTTTAAGTTCACCTTTATTTTTTTTCTTATAAACGATAACTTCCTACCATGAACTAAAAATGAAATGTCACAGAAAGAAAATTAATGTATTTTCAATTTATAATAAAAAAATTGTTCAATTGAAAATTTCCAAGCTTTAACATCAACCTATTTTCAAAATGATTAAACATATGTAAATAGAAAAAAGATCAAAATGCTGTAGAGGTTACAAATTCAATAAATTTTGAGATGCATTAAATACATCATAGCGCATCCATTAAATGCATAAATTCGTTAAAAGTTGATAAGGTACATAGTGACAGCAGCAGTGACAACAGTAAATTCTGGGGCAAACCACCTGAAGAAGTTAGGCAGTAGGTTCCTAGAGTCAGGGCAAGCTGAGAGAGAGCAGAAAGACCCAGCAGGGAGAGAGGCTGACGTGGTGAGGGCATTGCTAAAGCAACCAGAAACAGCTGCAGGGCCTCAGTACCTCAGGTGAATCCTATTGGGGCCCAAAGTCTTGTGAGTTTACTTGGACTTCAGTAAAGTCTTTGATAATGGCAGCCCACGGACTGGACAGGTGCATCCTCTGCTGGGTTAAAACTGGCTGGATGGCTGGGTCTAGAAGGTGGTAGCGAATGGAGTCAGCCCTATTTAATATCTTTACTGGTGATCAGGATGAGGGGATTAAGTGCACCCTCAGTCAGTTTGCAGATAACAACAAGTTGGGTGGGATTGTTGATCTGCTCGAGGGTAGGAAGACTCTTCAGAGGGATCTGGACAGGTTGGATTGATGGGCCAAGGCTAACAGCATGAGGTTCAATAAAGCAAAGTGCCAGATCCCTCATTTGGGTTACAACAATCCCGTGCAGTGTTACAGGCTGGGGAGGAGTGGCTGGAAAGCTGCCTGGTGGAAAAGGACCTGGGGGGGTTTTTCTGCAACCCACTAGACATGATCCAGCAGCATGCCCAGGTAGCCAAGAAGGCCAGTGACATCCTGACCTGTATCAAAAGTAGTGTGGCCACTTATCAAAATAAACTTAATGAAAAAAAATCCCCTGTGTATTACTACATGTGCACAAAAAATCTGTCACCTTTTCAGTCCTTTGTACAAATTACTGTTTAGTGGCAGTGATAAAAGTACTTATTTCAATAGAAGAAAAATCCCCTGACATATCAATTCTCTTTTATGATTATTATTTGAAATTCATTACAAATCTGTCTAATAGAAATTGTAAACATTGGGCTTTATTTGACTTTTAAAAGGCAAAATGCTAAAAAATTAAGCACTGCAAAATGAAGTCCAAATTTCAACCAATGTATTTGTTTATGAATTTGGTCAGANAAAGCTGCCTGGTGGAAAAGGACCTGGGGGTGTTTTTCTGCAACCCACTAGACATGATCCAGCAGCATGCCCAGGTAGCCAAGAAGGCCAGTGACATCCTGACCTGTATCAAAAGTAGTGTGGCCACTTATCAAAATAAACTTAATGAAAAAAAATCCCCTGTGTATTACTACATGTGCACAAAAAATCTGTCACCTTTTCAGTCCTTTGTACAAATTACTGTTTAGTGGCAGTGATAAAAGTACTTATTTCAATAGAAGAAAAATCCCCTGACATATCAATTCTCTTTTATGATTATTATTTGAAATTCATTACAAATCTGTCTAATAGAAATTGTAAACATTGGGCTTTATTTGACTTTTAAAAGGCAAAATGCTAAAAAATTAAGCACTGCAAAATGAAGTCCAAATTTCAACCAATGTATTTGTTTATGAATTTGGTCAGATGTGTTATAGGTGTGGTGCCATGCCCTGATTATGTACTAATACTTTTAATCCATGTCTCACAGATATTCTGTTTCAGCATTACTCAAGGTCATTTCCCTAATAATTAAGCCTAATAAATATTCCAGCTTCAATTTTTAAATTATCCCATAATTTGACATGTTATTAGCTTTTTAGCATCAAATATTTCATATATGATGTGATGAAAAAGGCCAGACTAATTCTAAAACAAAGCTATTGAAATATTCCCAGTAATTAGGATAGTAAATTTTTAAATACTATCTAATTTTGAAACATCTGTGGAAAAGGAGTGTGCAAAAATATTTCTTCCTTCAGGCTTTGGAATTAGGCATAGTGCAAAATATTCTGTCTCATAAAGTAATAGTTCTAATAATTTATTTATTGAAGGAATCAAAGCTGTAGCTGGAATACAGCAAATTACTACCACTGTTGAATCTTTTTTTCAATGAAACAGAGCATATAATATTTCAGTGTGTTTCAACAATAATGTTTTTGATAAACAAGACACTTTTCTGAAACAGTGGAAAATTACTTGGGCATTTGTGGTATTGGCGTGGGAAGTTTCTTCTCTCAGCATTGTTTGTTGCAGAACTAAATTTTAATACTCCTAATATACTTTTTTAAAGCTGGTTTGCAATGGCCTTAAGAGCCACTAAGCAGACAGCCATTTCCAAATTTCAGGAGAAATCTCCTTGTGTCCTGAAGTCATGACAAAGATCTAACTGCAGAGGAATGGATGTCTCATCCAGTGAATATATTTCAGGCCATTCTGCTATATCGGGAACATTCTGAAGTCACACTACCAGGGTATCAAATAATTTGGAGTGCCATGTGACACAGAGAAAATGGGAAAATCTCGAGCATTTCATACAATGACAAAGCAGTTCTGACTTTCACTGACATTATTTATTCATTGCTTGTCATGTTATCATATTTCCACCTCCCCTATGTGATATTTCCCAGTTATTAAACAGCTAAACAAAAATCACTCAAGTGTTTGACTATGCATTACTCTGTGCCATTAAAAGTAACTTTTGTCCAGAAAATGTAAGATAAATGAAATCATTGATTAGGCAGTCTAAGCGATGTTACCAATGATTCTTCAGTAGTGTATCTGTTGCTTAAAACTAATTTCAGGAAGTCCAAGTGGCCACAGACAGTCATCAAGCTCACAGAAATGCTATTTTTCCACTAAATGAAAAGAATTGGGTAATATCAATCTTACATTGTGGAAAAGCACATACTAAGAGCTGCCCTTCTATCCCGTACTTGCATCATCCATGTAGCCACTGACGGCACTTGCTTGCAGCACCTGCTTTCAGTTACTTTCTTCAGATGATGGTTGGGCAGCTTTCAGTTGTAACTGAATCTTTGCCCAGAAATTATGTATTTTGACAATGTTCTCTTTTGTTCTTTCTCCTAGAATTGAAAATTCCCTGCTTGCATTGTGAAATGTAAATTTCACAATATTTAATAAAAGGGATTTAATAAAGATGGGTGATATTCCTGCCCACAGCAAGGGGGTTGGACTAGATGATCTTTAAAGGCCCTTTCTGACCAAAATCATTCTATGATTCTAGGACTTTAACATGCTTTGGATATCTAGGACTCTTCCTAATACGTGCACATTTTTCCCAGGTATATTCTTACAGCCATTTAATGCTTTATTAAAACACTTAGGTTCATCTTCAAAGGCAGAGATTTTCTCCTGGGTGAGCACCGCTCAATGATTTTATCCATTCTTTTTCTTTTTCCTTGTGCCACTCCAATGTCACAGTATCCTCAGTCAGAAAGAAAAACTTGGTTACTGATGAAGAATTTTTAAGAAACCCTGTACTGGAGACAGAGATATGACATCAAAATAAGCTGAAAATAGTAGTGCAACAAAGCAGTACTATGGTCCTTATGATG
The DNA here is from genome assembly GCA_013399195.1 of Dicrurus megarhynchus. Taxonomy (NCBI): domain Eukaryota; kingdom Metazoa; phylum Chordata; class Aves; order Passeriformes; family Dicruridae; genus Dicrurus; species Dicrurus megarhynchus. The sequence continues at coordinate 419,939 of VXAD01012719.1, forward strand.
AGAAATTTTCTCTGTACCAGTCTGATTGTAATCTCTTGACAGTGTTTGGAAAATGCAAAAACCCCTACTACTCAGTAGGCAGTATGCTCAATCAAGTGGAGTAAATGCATTCCTAGAACTGCCCACTTTATTGTTGGATTTAATGCCTTGTTGATTGAAGCACTGTATTTTGACAAAGTCTCATGATGGTGTATTTAAAGCAAAGATCTGCCAACTGCTACACACATGTATTTTAGGGCCAACACAATGCAGTTTATTTTAATGTCCATAGCTATACCTGCTGAAGTGGGAGAGAAAAATTATTCAAATACTCTTTCAAGGACTCTTTCTAAAAAAGATCATATAGAGACTGAAGCACTTGCCTAGGACAGGCACCATAAAATGCAAGTGCACCAAACCCCCTTCATTATTCTGCAGATAACTGCTCTGATTACTGCAGGTTCTGCACATCATTAAAGGAAACATGCATTTGACCTCACGTCCATCTCCAACAGAGCATGGAAGGCAGGTTCAGATACTATGTGATAAAAGCAGATGGCTGAAAATAATTGTTCTTTGGGCTGAACTGATGATCAGACTACTGATTGGATTAAGCCGGAGGAGGAACTAAATATGGCTCTTCAAGTCAAGAGGTCAAAAAAATCCACATTGTAACCTCAGGAAAGTCACTTAACCTTTCTGAGCCTCAGGTTTTCCAATTAATTCTACTGCCATTTGTTCTGTACATTGAATATAACAGCAAAGGATGATAATAGTTCACTGAGTACATCACACTTTTAAATAATTAATGTTATCAAAGTTTTGAACTCATCAAGGAGGAAAGAGGTTGATCAATCATGATCATATAGGTTGATATTCCCAGCAAATTGTGAACCTTGTTTTTCCAATAGAGGTTACTGAATAGCAACTTTTTATTGGAAAAGTATATTATTGTTAGAGGACCCTGCTGGAAGTGTGCATACCCGTGGGTTTTAAATGTACAGCTGAAAGTTTTACATTGAAATAATTACAATTTTTTCACTGCATCAGCAACACTACTTTCATTCAAGTGATAAAAAGAATAGTTGGTCTACACATATATTCATCTGCATTTTTACGATTGGTTTGTGCTTTGTTTTACTATAATATTGTGTTATACACAAAAAAAGCCCAAACAAACAAACACACCACGTAAATAGCAAGAGGGACATATAAAAGAAAGAATAAGCCAGTTAATACTGTTCGGGTAATTGTATTCATTTACAGTATTTGAAAAATTACTTGTCTGCATTTTGCATTTTGTGTATAGAGTCTCTTATTCTGTGCACTATACTTCCGCAGTTCCATCACTCAAGTAGTAGTTTAAGATTTCATATATTCTTTAATTATATTTTTCCAAGGAAAATATTTGTGTCAGCTGTGTGGCTTTTTCTTTATTAAGAATATAAACATGAAAGTTATTGAATGATGCTTGATGATCAATTTTGACTGCTTTTCCAGATGATTTTGAATATATTTCAGATTTCAAGAGAAAAGAAACAGGAAAAAAAATTAGGTAAAGTTAGCAAAGGAAAATGTGAAGAAAGTTTACATATGTTTATTGAAATGTTTAGATTATCTTAACTTTTTGTAAGATCTTTTCACCATATTCTATAAGGAAAACATTACACCAAATGGGAACAAAAGACAAATTTACCTTTTTCTGCCATTTTCTTTTTACATGGTTATTTCTGTTTCTTCTTTATTTTGCCCCTAACAGCCATGTAATTAATGATACTTTTCAACTAAACAGAAAATATCAATAACAGCATAATTATAGTAAGACTGTTTCAGTAAGTACACTGCTTATAATATCCCTAATGAAACTAATTGTCAGCAAACACTTATAGACTTAAAGTCTAGATTATTATGTAAAATCTGATTCAAAAGAAAGAAAAAACACAAACCATGTATCATTGGGGGGGTTGTTTTGTTTTATCTAGAAATTAAATCAGTGGATGGTGTGCAACTACATGCAGCAGCTCAAAGTTAACTCCTTTAAACATTTATTGTATTATTTTGGAATGGATATTAGTCACCCATCGTTAAGTCAGATATATTTGTTTGGGAAATAATTCTTGCCACTATATTCCTTGAAGTTATAAAAGGAATCAGACATCCCTGCTGTGAGAACAGGAATTATTCCTCTCTGCATTTGAAAGCATGTATATTAAAACAATTGTAATAATTGTAACTATATAAGAGCTCATACATTATAGACTGGTATCTCTGACACACAAATGTTGCCATCAAACTGAATGTTATGGGGCTCTTAAGGTTAAAAGGAAAATAGTTATGCCAAGAGCAATCAGTTAAAAAATTTTGAAATATTTTTCTAAGTGTCCATGTGGGGCCTTATATAATGCAAATATAAAACTCTTCTGGATATCAATGTTTCCTTAAAGCAAGTCACACATCAGTTTGCACTAGTTGCATCAACTTTGCATTGGAAGTTTTTGAAAAAAAATATCGGTAAAAGCAAACAAACACCAACAGTTATACTATGTGATTACAAAACTGCTGATGTTACTCAGCCAAGGAAACTGTCTATAAAATACGGGATGTTCCCCAAAAATGGTTATATCCTACTAAAAATAAATTTACTGGAATTGAACAATTGCTCTAAAAATTAAAGAAACTGGAATAGTTGACATATACTGGTTTACCTCAACAGCTTTTCCACATTATGAATAGAAAAAAAGAAAAATAATTGTACATATCCACCTATACTTCGGTATATGTGACTCTCATTGGATCTTTCCAACGTGCTTGTGCCTGGAAAAAAAACACTTCAGTGGAAAAGATCTTTGGACCATTAGGACATGCAAAAGGGGTAGCACTGGCTTTCCTTCTCCCCAGCTGAGCAGAAGACAGCAATGTCTCTCATCTGCTTAAAAACATGTCAGAGACAGGTGACTGCTGGATGATTTCTTAGACCCACTTTTGCACCATAGACTGGAGGTCTTCCTGCAAATTTCAGTTTATTAGTAATCTTAATTCTGACTTTATGGTGTGAAATTGGGTAGTTGAGGGACATCAGGTGTTCATTAACAGCCAAAGTGGGATTATATAACCCAGGGTGAATGTTTCCAATTGCTTTTGATGCTTTAGAACAAAGCCACTAATTACTTTGTTGTTATTGTATTTACTGTATCTAATTTATGGTAGTGTAGTTGGTAGAGTAATTTGCAAACAATTATTATCTTCTATCAAAGGATATTAATTCTGAATAGGTGAATAATTTTTAAGTAAAATGCTTTGCATGGGAGCTGATCAAGCCTAAAAGTTTCAAAACAAACAATCATTTCCCCCTATACTTTTTAAAAAATATGCTTTTTAACTATGGTATCATGCCTTACAGTCCTGTAAGTCCCTTAGAAGGTCATTGTCTTCAGAATAGACAAAAACAACTGGAAAGTGGCTGATAAACAAAACCATTAACCCAATTTTTCCATTTACTTTGAGGATTCAGAAACAGGTGCTGCAACACAAACCCTCATTAAACAGCTGTTTGTTTCATTTCCAGTAACAGTATACACCACACTCCTTCATCTCAGAATTGAGTATGTCACTGTTATGCAATTTAGTATAATTTAGGGAATAACTGACCATTTCCTTTGAAAAACTTTGGTCTGAACTGGAACGCACATTCAATGTGAACATAAAAACTAAGAGCCTGGTCAGATTCTAATGTGTTTGCACAGTGAGTTGTTTACAAATTCTAAGAGGTATCTAGTTATATCAGTGAGGTTGCTTCATCTCTTTTTTTGAAAGTTAGAACTAAAGCATATTTTGAAAGGCTTGTTGTTGAGTATAGTTATTCGTCCTCTGTAAGGTATACTATAGCATGTAAAAGAGATGCCTTGAGAAATCCAGACTACAGCATGTTAATGAAAGATGTTCTATATTTATTTTAAGTCAGACCTACATTATTTTTTAAATTTGTGTTTCTCCACTTCTACTAGTAATATATTGTTGTCACAGTGATTCTAGTGGTGAGAAAAAAATCATATACTTTGCACAGCCTCATAATAGAATTTTCACTAAAAGAATATCTTACAGCACTGTTCAAAAGAACTGGAGAACAAGATGAATACAGCTGCAGTCTGGAAAAAAAAAGTGGAAAGAACTTCCTATTTAGTACATAATGGTTACATAATACCAAGTATCAGTAGTTTGTGTTACTAATACAGATAATGCTCCATTTCTAAAGGTCTCCTGCCTGTGGTAGACAACACCATGATATATTTGTAGATGCTGGCTGCTTAAAATTGCTTTTTGTTTGACTAAATGCTGAAAGGGGAAAAAGAAAAGTGATAAAATCCTCAGGCAGAAATTTAAAAAAAAATTATTTAGATACAAAATATAAATATGAAGCCCATATTGGATTAAATATTTGGTCAGACCACAAATAAATATTATACTAGATTGTTGATGGATAATTTGTACTCCAACATTAATCTCCTGCTAACACACAACCTCTGGGGAACTTTGCTGTTATAAAGAATTTTAACCCTTTTTCTACTCTGGAGTTTCTTATTTCCTCCAAATATATGTTGACAACAGCTAGAATAATACCAACAATATAATAATGGCCAAAATATTTTTTTTTCTTTCATAGTTTTCAGTTTTATTGGATAGATCCCCCTCAGAAACTTGCAATGTACAAAAGAGAACAAATATACACATATGAAGCTGTAAACCGTAATTTTACTAATTGAATTAATCTGATAACTATCTGATGACAATTTGTGTGCTTTTGTTCATCATTTTCTCTAGCTCTAATTAAAGATATGTCGGTAAAGATGTGAGCTTGCTTTTAAAAACACCTGCCATATTCCTGTGAGGTTGCTAGGAAAGATTCTCATATAAATTTCTTTCCAGGTTTCAGTTCCTGGGGGACTGGACTCCCAGAACATACTGGAAATTTGGAAAAAGCTGTACTATCCACTAAGTATTGTGCACAGATCAGGGCTCACTCAGACAGAAAGAGAGGTTGTAGAAAAGCAGCCATAAGATCTTCTTCATGTGACCTGATTGTTAGAGACCCCACAGAAGACTCTTGGTACAAAACATTCCTCAGTCAGCTTTGCCCAGTTCTGACAGCCAGGACAGGATGTGTGCTACCTTCTCCCCCCAGGCTCCTCACAGCACCAGTAGCTTGTGTGAGATCTGTGGGATCGTCTGCATTAAACACCATACAGGTCGTTAGCATTCAGCCTACTGATGGTTCCTGTGTTTTATGATGCAGGCTTTACACTACTGTGGTGAAAGTGAGTGCTAGTTATTTCTACATTGTTATTGGATCTGGTGTATAGACATAAAAAGATAGCAAAAAAAAAAAAAAAATTGTCAATCCTTTGTGTAGTAAAGGCCACTCCCCTTTTTTACTAGTCAACCTATGGCTTCATTTTTATTTACCTGATAGACAAAAGGAAACAATTACAGATAATTTTAACTCCATTCTGACATTCTCACTAAGTAAAACCCTTTTTATGCCATCAATAGCCTAGGGTTTCAAACCATGTGTATTTTAGGTTATTACATTATTCCTATAGATGATGACTGAACAGGTAATCTCTATAATTCATTAATCTAACTTCCTGAAAATCAGATGTATATTCAAACACCATACATGTCTTAGTGACTACTCTACTGGTATCCCAAAAGCCAATGGGCTCAGATGTCTTCAGTAGCTAAGACTCAAGGCAGCTACTTTTCATAATGTCTTTTTCCTATGGTGTTACACGGAATGCTGGTAAAAAATGCTTTCTGCATTCACTGAGAAGAGGCTAACAGTCTTCTGCACTGCAGCTCACAATTATTAGCAGCAGCAAGCTCATTCTGCCTAATAGCAAGTGTCTCTCATTTATTCCCACACGGCTGGCAATGGTAGTTGACATAAATAGGAATTGCCTCTACTTTAAATGTCAGCTGAATGGGGGCTTAGAAGAGCAGAGATATCCATTACTGTACTAAGAATATCTACAAAAAACATGTATCTGATGCTGCAAAAAAAGGCTAATTTTAATTAGTGCCTCATGAAAGCAATTAGAATGCCTACTGGGGAAAATGTAGAAAAGTTCCATTTTGTTGTGTCATTTTTTTCATGTATTTACTCTTTCTAGAATGATTATGCAAAACATCTGCTGCACTGTGAGACACAGTGAAGAAAGAAAAGGAAAGTATGAGAGAAGGAAATATGAAACATTTCCATTTTTATATTTTTAAATTTTAATTTTAAAATTAATTAATCAATTAATTTAAAATTAATTTAATTTTAAAATCTTAATTTTAAAATTACTTTCAAAAAGCTCCGTTCTCCCTTATACTTTCACCAATGATCTCTTAATTTGCAAGTGATAGTCAGCCAGAAGCAAAAAGTATTGATGCAAATTTAATGAATGAAATTTCCCAGCCTACAAATCAAAGGACAGGAAAAAAACCCTCTTCATCTTCTTTCCCCTGGGACATAGTTTATATTCCTTTAATATCTTTGAATCAAGAGTCAGCATGATAGCTAACATTCTGGGATAAATCTCTTTCAGGTATAGATCACCACTAGCTAAGGATCATTTTTGTAGTGTTTATTTGGTTGGGTAAGAGGACTAGAATATTGACCTGTTCAGTTTATCTCTGTAACACCAAACTTGTTTAAAAAAGCAGATTATTCAATTTACAGTGTAAAATTGCTTGTTAGCCCTTGGTAATAAATCTAAAGAAAAAAATGCAGCTTTTCATGGATTTGTATTTCCTTGTGAAACTGCAGCATTAAACTGTAAGCTTTACATGTTAGGAACTTTTGGCCTGATTTTCTAATCTAGTGCACATCTGAACATTTCAAAGAAGGGAAAGCTAAACAGAAAATACTACTGTATTGATTTAGGCAGTCTTTTACAATTACTTTGAGCCTATGGAAATGCCTTTGTAAAATGAAGGAAATAATAGAAAGTCAAACCTTCTATTTCCTGTGTTCTGTACAATTTCTAAACCCATTTTTCCTTGGAGGGGATGGGCTTCCTGTGCTTTTATGAAGGAATTATCAAGAAGCAGAAAATCCATCTCAACAGTACAGAGTTATAACATCACTTGCAGTTCACATACCTCAGACACACTCAAACTTTTGCAAAATTTAATAGATTGAATTGAGGCCTTTAAAATATAAAACATGTAGCATTCAGAAAAAAAAATAGTGAAAATGGAAGCAGTGGCTTCTATCTATTAAATGCAAAAGATATATAAGACAAATAAATCAATATAACATCAAGTATTTATGTGTGTGTATGAAATAAATATTTGGGAAAACCTATTTAGAGAACTGTTAAGATGAGTTTACATAATGAGTCTGTTAAAGAGTAAATTAAAAAGCAAGCAAAAAAATTCATGAAACACAGATTTTAGCTCTAAAGGTCTGGTCTCCTTTCTAGTATCTTTTTATGTTATTATACCAAGAGATTCATATAGCAGCATTGATTTTTGAGGGCAAATATTTGCAGAATCCTCTAGTACAGGTGGTTTGACTGGAAATAACCATTGAAAAATATGGCTTTTCAGATTTCACTTTGACACTTCTGACATAGCTGATGAATCAATGGATTCATATGAATTACAAGATCTGTTCATTAGAAAACTTTTTTTGAAGGTTCTAGCTGAACATTCATCAAAAACAGTAACAACACAAAAAAATAGCCAAGCAACATTGTTTTCATCTGTTTTCACAAAAAATACCCCAAAATGCAGTTACATTATTTTCATCTGTTTTCACAAAAAATACCCCAAAATGCAGTTACTACCTTTCTAAATAAAAAAAGGAAAACAATTTTACAGAAATTGCAAAATCATAGCTCAGAATAATCATACTGAATTAATCAGAAAATTATATTTAAATATTTCACGTCTGAGATATTTTTTCTAAAAATTACTATTACTTTTTATTTACCTATGCATTGTATGCTTGACAATGGTATGAGTTTTGTCAGCTGTGTCATTTACTTTTAATATCATTTATCTTCCAACAAATGTCTACTGTTTCTGTTCCACCATCATTTCCAAGTGGTACAGACAAGTTGTTTTCCCGTTTTATTAGAAAAAAATTATCATTAGAGGAAGAAGCTTGTTAACAACCACAGTAAATGTGAAAAATATCCATATATAATCTCGATAATCACATGAAGATATCTTACATATGGAAAAAAAAAAGGGCTTGTAGAAGCAAAATTATCTTCAGGCATTGGGTCTAGAAACTTTTGCACGAAACCCTCAGTTTCTAGCCATTTCAATTAAAGCTAAACAAATAAATGCAGAAAAATTAATGTTAATTATAGGGTTGGATCATAGAATAATTCAGGTTGGAGAGGACCTCAGGAAGTCTCTACTTCAACCTCCTGCTCAAAGCAGGGTCAGATATGAGGTCAGATCAGATTGCTCAAGGCTTTATGCTGTCGTGTCTTGAAAACCAGGGGTGGAGACTGCACAGCCTCTAAGGACAACCTGCTCTCGTGCTGGGCTGCCTTCATAGGAGAAAAGCTCTTCTTTACAAGCTTTAATCTGAACCTCTCTCTTTTCAATTTATGACCATTGTCTTCCATATTCCTGTCAGAGCCTGGGTCTCTTTTTCTGATATTGTCAAAACCACCTCTTTTCCAGGTTAAACGAATTCACCATCTAGACTGAACCTCGAAAGAGTGGCTATAAAAAATATATACTTAGTTTATTTTACATACACATATGGCATATTTATATAGGCATAGGTCCAGGTCTGTATCCCTCTTGCATCCTAAAATAAAGCTTTATTTTCTCAGTTAACAAACAAGCAACAAACGGAATCTAGATGTCCTTTCAGTAATATATGAATGCTGCTGAAAAAACCCTCAACAAAAACCACAAAGAAAACTACCTAAATAGAAAGGCTTAAGGAAGCTTAGTAATGTTCACTGAGGGACAAAAGGCATATCTGATGGCTTTCAAAATGAGACGACAGTCCATCTCTTTTTAGCAACATTAAGTGTGCTTCACAGCCCTGTGAAGGAATTACGGTACACGTGTAACAGGATTCATCTGTTCTTTCATAGTATCATACCTTTGATGTCTAGAGTGTAGGCATCTACACAGAGCAAGTATTTCTGTGTGCTGTTTAAAAAGAAATACGTACCTCTAAGGCATAATTCATTCAAGCTGTCTTAGAGATCTACCTGACAGAGGTCAGGTGAATCCTAGCTAGGGGGTATATAACATATATGGGGCACATCCACATGTACCATCTACCTACATGCTCCTGCCTATGACATGGTATATGCAATCGGAGGCAAATTTCAAGACCAGATACGAAGTGTACCACATTGTTTTATATCTACTAACATACACAGAATCACCAGATTGGTGGAGACCTTCAAGATCATAGAGTCCAACCTATGTCCCAACACCTTAACTAAACTAAACCATGACACTGAGTGCCACATCCAATCTCTTTTTAAACACGTCCAGGGATGGTGATTCTACCACCTCCCTGGCTAGACCATTCCAATATTTTATTACTCTTTCTGTAAAAAAATTTTTCCTAATATCCAACCTATATTTTCCTTGGCGCAACTTAAGACTGTGTCCTCTTGTTCTGCCAGTTGCTGCCTGGAGAGAGAGACCACCCCCCACCTGACTACAACCACCTTTCAGGAAGTTGTAGAGAGTGATAAGGTCACCTCTGAGTCTCCTTTTCTCCAGGCTAAACAACCCCAGCTCCCTCAATCGTTCCTCACAGGGCTTGTGTTCCAAGCTCCTCATCGGCCTTGTTGCCCTCCTTTGGACGCGTTCAAGCATCTCCACGTCCTTCCTGAACTGAGGGGCCCAGAACTAGACACAGCACTCAAGGTGTGGCCTCACCAGTGCCGAGTATAAGGGAAGAATGACTTCCCTGGTCCTGCTGGCCACACTGTTTTTGATATAGGCCAGGATGCCATTGGCCTTTTTGGCCACCAAGGAGCACTGCTGGCTCATGTTCAATCGGCTGTCAACCAGTACCCACAGGTCCCTTTCTGCCTGGGCACTGCCCAGCCACTCTGTCCCCAGCCTATAGCATTGCAGGGGGCTATTGTGGCCAAAATGCAGGACTCGGCACTTGGACTTATTGAACTTCATCTTATTGGATTCTGCCCATCCATCTAACCTTTCCAGGTCTCTCTGCAGAGCTCTCCTACCTTCCAACAGATCAACACGTGTTCCCAGCTTAGTGTCATCTGCAAATTTACTAATGAAAGACTCAATACCCTCATCCATGTCATCAATGAAAATATTGAACAGAACTGGTCCCAGCACAGACCCCTGAGGGACACCACTACTGACTGGCCTCCAGCTGGATGCAGCACCATTCACCACCACTCTCTGGGCCCGGCCATCCAACCAGTTCTTAACCCAGCGAAGAGTGCTCCTGTCCAAGCTGTGGGCTGCCAGTTTTTCCAGGAGTATGTTGTGGGAGACAGTGTCAAAGGCTTTGCTGAAGTCTAAATAGACAACATCTACAGCCTTTCCCACATCCACCAGGCATGAATATGATTCCATGAAATATGGCAGTGGGAAATACATAGTGCATCTTTCCATTCTTAAAAATTAGCTTTAAACAGGAAAACAATTCAATTTAATTCGGAATGCAAATTGACTAGAGATCTGGAATGGGTACCATGCAACAAAGTCAGGGGCATTTATTTAATCTCATTTTCTCCTGAAACGTAATTCTGTGTAACTGTTAAATGTTAGAAGATACATTAGTAAGACAGCAAATATAATTACGCAGTCCATAAAAACCTAACAGGACTTCTATTTCTATAAGTTAGTAGTAGTGATTTATATTTCCTTTCTTTTTCTATTGGAACCTGACACATACACAGGACTAATGCTGCATGCTCTTTAGGTCTAGAGAAAACATGGTTTCCATATATATGTGGATATATAAAAATATTTTTTATTAAAAAATAATGTGTTTATTTATGTAAGACTGGAACCACCTAGTTTTCTGGTAGAGAAGCTGAATCACAGACTAAACACTGAACCTGCATCCAACTGAAAATTTCTTATTTTTCTGAATGAAACAGCCTACAAAAATATTTTGATGTAACTCGGTTTTAGTTACAGAAGAATGTGATGTATTATACACATACTGTTAATATGCCATTGCATGAATTTTTCCCAATCTGAGTCTACTTTGTCTGTTATGGTAACTGGCAAGTGATCTTCCTGTCTTTATCTTGATCCACAAGCTTTTCCATCTTATCCTCTCAAACGGTTCTGCTGAGAAGGGCAAGTGAATGAGTTGCTGGTAGGGGTCTTGCATGCAACCAAGCTTGAGCTATCGCACCTTCACAAAGAGACCAAGACATCACAAAGAGACCAAGACAGCCCCCAGCTGCAGTCTGGCAGTGGCTCCCAGACACCCCAGCCCCATGGATGCAAAGGGCCATGGTTTGTCAGGCAGTGACAGGTGGGGGATGTCACCCCTTCCCCAGCAGGGCTGCCCCAGAGCTGAAGCTGGAGCAGAGCAGGCAGCAGCCACTGGCCCAGGGGTTAAACCAGCGACTTGATCAGGCCATGGGGAGGTAGAGCCCCTGCACTGCTGGATCAGTGCACAGCTGGAGCATCCCCCAACTAAGAGCAGAAACTGTATTGACTGGGATACGGTCTATTTTGTCACATAGACATAATTTATTTTTTCACACTCCTTGTATTTTTCTCCTTACCTCTTCTATTTCTGAGAGGCCATAACATAAACTGTACCCCATACAAAAGATATGAACTACCACAGCATCAAACCACCCAGTGATATAATGATGCCAGAAGTTGTAATTCCTATTCCTTTTGTAGTAATTTCTGAAATTTTGCTTGCTTTTTTGGACTATTTGCTAATTTTGACTCTGAGAGACCTATTCATAATGGATAGAGAAAATCATATAGGAATGTTACTAAGACATTTAGCACATTTTCAGTTTATCATGGATGTATAATTGGAATTGTTTTTCCTCATATAAATGGCTTTATGCCAACTCTAAATATCATCAGACATTTTATTACCCAGTTATTCAGCTGTCATGAGATCATCCTACAACTCTTCATAGCTACCCTTAGTTTTTCTACACTGAACAGTTTTGTACCAGTTGAAAACTTTGCATTTTCTACATAATTTTCAAATCTTTGAGAGAATGATAATTTTTCATCACTGTACAACAATTTGCCTATTCAGTCCTCTGTATTCCTCTCTAACCAACTATGAACCTATTCAATAATCTTTCTGTATTGTTATGAATCCTCTTTAATGAGATTATTTTTTTCTTTTATACTTTTAATTATTAAATATTTATTGATCAATATTATCATTAACTTCTTCAAGAACATTAATAGGTTGGTGAAGCATGACTTTCCTTCACCAAAGCTGTATGGATCTTCTCATTATATCGTGTGTATTTGTGCATCTACTGATACTGCTCTTTATTATGGCATCTCTTATCTTATTTGTAGTAGAGCTAGATTTATTAATTTACATTTCCTAAAATCATTGCTAGAGGCCTTTCTAAAATCTGGTGTCAGTTTACATCTTCAGCTTACATTCCTTTGGTACTGGGACTGATTTAGCCAGGAAGTTACAAACCATAGTCAATATTTCAGCAATTTCATAGGTGAGTTTCTCTGCTAGTCCTAGATGAATATCATGTGTCTCTTCTAATTTATTGTTTGCCATAACAATTTTTCCTAAAATTTCTTCTCTTGACAGTTCAACTTGAGCTCATTCCACAATTTATCCACTCAATTTATCTGAACTTACTTCAACACCTCAATGTCTTTCTTGAAGTGAAGGGCCCAGGACTGGACACAGGATTGGTCACACCTCATCAGTGCTGAGTGCAGAGGGAAAATCACTGCCCTGGTCCTCCTGGACACACTATTTTTGGTACAATCCAAGGTGCCACTGACCTTGCAGTCATCTGGGCACATGCTGGCTCATGTTCAGGAGGCTGTTGACCAGCACCCCTAGGTCCTTTTCTGCTGGACCCTTTTCCAGCCACTCTGCCCCCAGCCTTTAGTGTTGTGATCCAAGTGCAGAACCCAGCACTTGGTCTTGTTGAACCTCATATTATTTACCTCTGCTTATTGATCCAGCCTGTCCAGATCCACAAACTTACTGAGGGTGCACTTGATCCCCTCATCCAGTTCATCAGTAAAGACATTAAGCTGGACTGGTCCCAATACCAAGCCCTGGGGAACCCCACTGGTGACTGGCCATCACATGGATGCAGCACCATTCAGCACCATGCTCTGGGCCCAGCTATCCAGCCAGTTCGTAACCCAGTGAAGAGTGCTCCTGTCCAAGCTTCTCCTGGAGAATGCTGTGGGAGACAGTATCAAAGGCAGCACACAGACGTTTCAAAACAAACATGGAGACGAAAACAGGAAAAAAACCCTGCCAATTACACTAATTAATGGGCTAGCAGGAAACTCAAGGCATCATTTTGTGGAACATTAACTTTGATTCTGATCAGGCTGGGGAGCTGGCAATAGTCTGTGCTGGTAAACTCAGGGAGACTTGAGCACTGTGTTTGCTGGAGAGCACAGAAATGGACTGAGCAGTGAGTAAGGGACATGTGGGACAGGTAGGAGGGCCTAGGATCTGGGCAGGAGTGCTGGATGGACACAGATCCTGTGCCCAAGGGATCCATGAATGTATGTGCTTGTGAACCAGGAGTGTTTTGTGTGGACTTCTTTCTCTGCCAGCCCAACAGGAGGAGGGGACTTGGCTGTCTGTATTTATGTATTTAGGTGCTATTGAAAACAATACCTTGTTTTTGGTAATCTGTGTGACCAGCCATGTCAGTGTCCTCTGTGTGTGTGTCTCTGGGATGCATGCACATCTTCACTACTGATTGAATCTGCGCACAGGGAAGAAAAAACTGCATCCCTCAGCACGCCCAGGTCCCCAGGGCATTGTCCTGGGCTCTGTGGCCAGGCAGGAGGGATACCTGGATCAGAGCAGCTGGAAAAGACAGCCATGCTCCTAACATCTTTTGACATTCTTAAGTGGCACCACTTCAGCTTTGTGAATTTTGGCGGGCTTTTTGTTGGGTTTCTGTTTGTTTGGCTGCAGTATTTTTGTCTGCTTCCATTGCTCTAGTGGTTATTTGGGAAGGATGTTTTTTAATTGCAACTGGCAAGTGATGCATTGTATGTGGGCCTCTGGTTTGGTACCTCTTGATGTCCTATTTTATTATCTAGTCTTAACAAAACCAGTCGAAATAATGGAAATAGCAGAGTAGACCTAGGAATAATTAAAAAAACTAAAGAGAAGCAGCAATGCATTTTACTTTGTAAAATACTCCAAAGGTAAATATGTTTACTAGAAATGAAAGATCAATATTAGAACTCTGTTTTAGACTAATAGCCACAGTTTAGGTGGCTCTTAACAATGCATTCTTATTTAAATTCCTATTTTAAACAAAGGGATCCTGTGGAGAAAAAAAAACCCCAATGGCTCAGTTCATTTATTTTAGCATAGGCTTTTGGTGTCACACTGATGATTTAATAGGATAACCTTTTACATAGGCAGGATTCAAATCAACAGAAGTGGATGGCAGAAGATGAAATCTAAATCTTTTTCCAGGCCCTGAAACATTATGTACTATATTCTCTTAAACTATTGAGTTAAAGGGCTAATTCTAGTGGATGCAGAGACTAAGGAAAAAAACCCAAACATATATGTTCTAAAACCGTATCAGGAAATACAACCTAAATTTTTGTATATTTCAAAGACTATGTAAATGCATTTTTTCAGAAAATAACCTGATTTTCCAAAAGATGCCTCATTCCTATTGATCTTCAACAGTGGATCAGTAGTTTTGATTTTTTAATTTCAAATTTAAAAAGCTTTTTATTTTGTTTTGTTTTTCTTTATTTTGTAATTATTTCTGTCTTAGACCAAAAGACAAATGCTTTTGAACATGATATAGAAGAAGGTACTGTAATTTTGCAAATTTGTTGTGTTCCAATACTAAGTTTTACAGTCAGAAACCTTCAATGGAATTATTTTTATTGGATGACTTTTGATATTAGGATTATATTTTCAGAATCTCTACAGTATGATGAACTTAAACTGTATGTGGTAAAGAACTTCTATAGTGGAAGATTACTTTCAGTCCCAAGCACTTACACGACTCAGAGGTTCCCTTAGCCATAATGACATAAAAACTATAAAAAGTGTAGGTTTTTCCAAAGCCAAGAACCATCAAAATGACTTTTTAGCCTGTGGATTGGTTCCTTTTTTAATGATACACTGCATATCTTTGCCAGTAACTTCTCTATTTCGCACTTAATTTTCTTCACAACCCTCAAAAGAATATTATCTGGTTTTAGTGATTTACTACACTTAATTTTTTAAGTTGCTCTATAACTTCCTCCTTGGAGGCTATCATTTTGTCAAGGCCACAGTATAATTTCCCATGAAAAGTGCCCTTGGAAGAGTGATTTCCCTGTAGCCCTAGATAGTAAAGATGGATGCAAAAAATTAATTTAACTCCTCTTCTACTTTACCATCCTCTCTAATTGCTCCCCTCACTCCTTATTCCAATACATCCAGTGTCCCATATCTTCCAACTTTTTATGTGCTGCATAAGGTTTTATTATTTATATTGTTACACCTACCAGTGTAACACTGTGAAGTGCATGCTATGGAAAAGCATGCAGAGCAATCTTGATGTTACTTAGCAGAAGACCTGTTGTGCCTTTTCAGTGACCTTGCATTTGTATTGACACTTAGATCCTTCAAAGGAGGGTAAAACACTTCAAAGTAAAGGTAGTATTTTATAAACTGCTGCATGAATGTAAATAACTGTGTGGAACAAAGCAGGAGGAACAGGAAACCCTGTTGTTGAACAAAACCCTTGTGGATATAAATGTAGAAAAAAAAGCTTGACCACTAAGGATCCTTGTTTGAATGGGAGAAATATGTTTCACGGTTCCTTTTTCCCAAAGCCCTTGCTAACTGACTGCTAAAGGCACCTTCTCCAAAGTGTAGTCAGTGGGGAAATGGTAAAACCTTCTTAGTGCTTTCTTACTGACTTCTTACAACATGCCTCCTTCTTAAAGAGTGCAGCAACGCTGGGGGAAGAGTGGATGCTGATGAAAGATGAATGCTAAAGTAATAAATATTCAGGCCCCTCCCTCTGTGGTCAGGACTATGATCACTGGACTGCTGTCTCACAATGAAACATCCAGCCAGAAGAAATCTGCCTCTTCACTTGCAATGAGTCCAGATAAGGAGGACAGATGGTGGAGTCTGTAAATATGGGTGTCTGTAAATATGATGTCTGCCCTTATCAGGGGGATGCCATAGCTGTGTGTGCCACCAACCCTGAGCGGGCTGTCACTGGTTTAAAGCCTGTGTCAGTGCCAGTGCCTGCTGCCTCCTCTGCTCCAGCTTCACCTCGGGGGTGGCCTAGCTGGGGAGGGGACCACATCCCCAGACACAGACACCTCCTGCAAACCATAGCCCTTTAAGCCCATGGGGATGGTGGGGATGGAGGCTGGATAGGGAGAGAACCCAGCAAAGACACCTCACTCCCCTGGAAGATGGGATGGAGGGTGCAGCAGCTGTATTGTGCATTGGTTCATCCCATTTTGTTACTGAGGTTTTTCCTGTGCTAGACAATTAGGACTCTTCAAAAATGAAAATGTTAACAGGACCAATAAGCATCTGTTATCCTTATCTATTTGGTGTTCTCCCTTTCGCCCAAAAAATCCCTACCCTAATCAGCTCTGTCTTTTCATCACTTGAATCCTGGTCTGATATTAGGGAGAAGAAGATCTGTGTAGGTTACAGGATGGGAAGGACAGCTTGATAATACACCTACACTACCAGGCAAAAGGCTGAAATTAGCTCTGGAAAATATCTCTATGAACGGTGTGGCTTCAACATGGATATAAATACCAGTGTTCACTATGTTGTGCTTTCTTTATGTAAAGAAGCTATGTTCACTCTAAGGGAATCTGCTTTTAATCCTGAAGCAGTAGATACAGCATATTAATTTCTGCTGGCTTCATAGTTCTCTTCTTATACATCTCCTTCCTCAGAAAAGGATATTAATTACTGAGCATGAAAATAAGGATCAGATAGGCTCATGACACTGTGAAAAATTAATTTCATAGATTACCATTAAATCCTGTTGAAGATGTGAAGTTAATTGAAGTCTATTGACAGGTTCATACTATAAAGAAATTAGAAATTTTGAAAGAGAAAAAAACCAGGGGAAGATTGAGTCTCATAGATATAACTGTAACTTTTAAATTAGGAATATAAGAAGGAAAAGGTTTTAGATAAATCCTTTAGCTGCTTGCCTCAAAACACAGTTGGACAAAGCCCCAGGCAGTCTGATATAAGCAGATCCTGCTCCCATTGTGCAGTTGGACCAGTTAAGCACCAGTAGTCTCCTTAGTTCATATAGTTTTATTGGTTTATGCTACTACTAAAAGACTATTTTTTTATTTCTTTGCACCTAAATAACGTTTAGAGAAACACAGATGGGATGTTACTGGTTGTGGTCCCTCCAGCTAGAAACAAATATTGCTGCTGGTCTTATCAACACCCCTCTGAAAAAAGAAAGGACAGGCCATTCCAGAAAAATATTTCCCTATTTTGCAAGCATTGAATAAAACCCCCAATAACAACAACAACAAACAAACAAACTTTAAAAAATCATAGATTGTCTGTAAAAATAATCCTTTTAATAGATTTTTTGGTCAAGGTCTTTTATAATAGACCGACTGAACATTAATTTATGACTGGTGAGCTGAACAATTTCCTGTAAATGACAATTCTGTAATCTTTGTTATCAACCTAAATCACCCGCTGGAATCCCCTTCCTGACATATGATATTTGAACAGATTCAATTGTGTTTCTGCAATAATTACTATACTATTAAGACAAATATAATTTCATTGCTAATAGAAAACTTATATCATAAAAGTCAATCTGGTCCTTCTAAAGACAGTAGGAAGAGGATTGGATTGTAAATCAGTCATATACACTGGATTTTTTGATTATCATTAATAACTTCATAAGTGGAATTGAAAAAGTATTCTTGGCATTCTGTATGATGAATGTCAAGCACAGAATCCATTGTGTCCAATGGTCTTAATCTTCTCTTTAATGGCCACTCTTAACCATAGTGCAATATGTTATATAATTTATTGTCAGTCCAATGCCAAAGAGATAACAGGGTTTTCCTCTGAATGACTAAACAACCAAAGCCTTATGTCATGACAAATGGTGGAACACAGCAGAAAAGTCAAAAGACAATGCAAGACTTTCAACAATAACTGCTTTCCTGCTAGTTTAATGCATGTACATTTATTAAAATGAAAATAAATCCAAAACAGATGATAAGGCAAAACGGGTATTTCAATAACACAGAACAACTTTAATGTAGATATTCCAGATAACAGCAAAATGAGCAACATATTTCAGGTTTCTCCTGGATGGTAGGCAATTGCAGTGTGTTAAACAACACATGACTTAGAGAAATAGATAAAAAATTGGAGGAGGAGGGAAAGCTCATAACCCACTTCTCCCAAACCCAAACTTTAAATACTTCTTAGGTAATTATATTTTTAAAAATATAATTATCAACTTAACAGCAACCACAGGATAGTAGACAAAATTTGATGTCTCTAAGATCTACATTGAAAAAGCACTTCAGGAATTACTATTTCTCTGCATCAGTTCTCAGAAGAGTTGATGATATGTGTTACAAATATACCCCAAACTCAACATTTGATCAAGATTTCTGTAGAAAAAAGAGACCTTACAGAAAGTATTCAGCTCCAAGAGACATTTGCTGTACCTAGTAACTCTACCATTCGCAGCTGTATGGGCGCATAGGAAATTTCCCTTTGGCAACAAGGAGGTGGAAGTGCCACAAGAAATGCACTACTATACAAAGATAGTTATTTTTGTGACATTTGAGTACTAGTCAGTATTCATTGTCTTACTAGCACTGAAATAAGGAAATGCAGGAAAATTGGCACTGCTGGGTGGCTCCAAGGGTACAGTGGAAAAGCAAAAGTGCTGCATTAAACAAGATTCAGCAATATTGCTTCCACAATCAAAAGGAGTTCTTCTTCAACATTGGTGGGCAATCCACTGAGTGTGATAAACCTTGAGAGAGAAGGAAAAGTTTATTTAGATATACATCCATCTATAAAGAAAAAAATCAAGAGTAAGTTATCTTGTATTAGACCTTTGCAAGCATCTCTAAGACCATGCAACTGAGTATTGTGTCCACACAGGCACATGATCTTGAGAAGATAAAAGCAGTGACTATAATATTAGCTCATTATAGTTCTGTCCAGCATTTACATATAGGTCTTGTCCAAGAATTTTCAGAGTAGAGAAAAATGTTATGCCTGAATTATTGCAGATCCAGTTTATATATATATATTCTGGCAAACTCTTATTCCTAGTAGTGCTTGTGGGGGCTGCTTTAATACATGTTTTAAAATAAAGTTTAAATATCCCTTTGGGTAAAATGAAAGACACAGATTAAAAAAAAATCATTGATCTAATTTTCCTTACCTTATCCTTTTTTTGTATAATAGAGGAATATAAAGATCTGTATCGAATGTAAATGTGCAAAAAATCACATCTTAAAACATTTGCCTACTAGACTTTAAGCCACAGATGTCTTAACTTTTCTAATCACAGTTTCATCAAGCATTATCTGTGGGTAAGATAAAAGGGCATTCAGTTTCTCTCTTACCTCATGTTTTCCAGCTTGTTATTTAAAGGGTTACAGAATTGAGACGGATTACAGCATTTATTTGTACAAGTTCTTTCCAAATTAACTTTCCAAATATTCTTTCCAAATTAAACATATATAAATGTTAATTAGCATCTATTCCACTAGTGCCCTTTGCAATACTGGCCCTTATCAAGATCACAAAAACCTGTGAATATGGAGCATATATATATGAGATATATATATGAGCATATATATATAGGAGATAATTTATTTTTATAATGTGATTATAAAGCAAAGAAATGCTGGAACAAATACCTTTCCTTATTTTTTTTTTTTTTAATATTTTAAGCAATAGTATTCATCTTTATACCTTATATAGTTAAAAAAAAAAAAGCAAATAAATTCAGATCTTATGAAATATCAGGGGTTATTTTCCATTTCATATCCTTTCATATTATTTTGTTGGTGGGGGTACTGCTGGGGCAAAGCAGATCCCTATAGAACTTATTCAACCAAAATTATGGTGTGCACAATGCAGAGCAATGCATTGTTACTTCAGGGATGGTAGCATAGTCATGAAAACAGTCCTACATTTGCAGAAGTTCTGTAGAGTTTAAGCAGATAATGCATCTACTAATTGTCCTGAATTGCATAGGAGATGAAGCTCATTAAAACTATTCACAAATAATGTTAGGGGATTTTTTTTCTGCCAGTCATTGAATATGTTATTTTAAAAATATTTTTTCCTCATTAATTGAGTACTTTTGAGATGAAAATATTTGATGTTTTTGCTGATTCATTGTGGCATTCTGAAATCTTTGGTAAACATTCTCACATTCTGTGAGGAGCTATTTCAACGCCTTTTTAACTTTTTTTTTTTTTGCACTAAGCTGTAATCTGCTCTGAGTTGATGATTTAATTACAATTCATATAGAGGAAGTAAAATTTGATTCTACACTTTCAAATTATTATGCATTCTAATTATTTGGAAAATTATTACCACTCTTCATAGTGGAAAATAGAAAGGGAGCAACATCAGTCTGAAATACAGATGCTTTGTTTCAAATTTGATTAATACAGCTAGATGATTTTTATGCACAGATTTCATCTAATTACTTTAGAGTAAGACTGGTTTTATTGTTATAAACCTATAATAGCATGGATTTTTATAAATGTGGTAAAACACAATTTATTTGGTTTCTTGTGGCATGATTTACATGAAATGAATATTTATTCTTTCATTCTCTGCTATGCATTGTTTGATAGCAAATAGTAGTTCTGCAAGTAAAGATGAATACATACATGTACCTTTTTCTTATTCAGTGGGACAAATAGGAAGCTTTATTTTAAACAAAAATTTAGTTCTGCTAAAATGGGAAAACATCAGTGGTTCATCAGGGTTCCAAGTAAGGAAACCTTTTTCTGTTTACCTTATTTATAAAATGTTCTGGGAAAGGGACTAAACAGGGACACAGTCAGTTATTAGTACAAGCCTATTTTAAAAAATATGTCCAAGGTCATGTTGAAAAGAACAGCAAAGCCACTTAACAAAATTGGGGGAGGTTGGAGGGGTGAAGAGAAAACAACAAAAATCACCAACACCACCAAAACCAATAAAGAAATTCCAAACTAATAGATGAAATTAAAAAGAGATAAATGTAAGTAATTAAGATGGGTAAATAAAATCCTTGCTTCACATGTAAAATGATGGTCTTGGACTGACCATTGTCATTTTGAGTGAAATTTTAGTTTATGATACTTCTATGAAAACATCAAACTTAGTGCTTGGTGCAAGTCAAACTAGAGATTAAATCCTGTTCCTCATGGGTGATTGCAATTAACTGGACATTTTGTGGGAAAAAAACCCAACAGTTCATAAGTCTTCCATCAGATTTCTTGAATGAATTGAGGACCATTTCCTACTGCAGATGCTGGATTATGTGACTAGGAACCACCCACTGCTGGATTTCCTGCTCACAAACTGGGAAGTCTTACTTGACAACGTAACTGCCAGACATATCCTTGGATAGAGTGGTGAAAACCCCATTGAACTTAAGATCTGGCTGGAAGGCGGTGGCCGGGGAGTTACAGTCAATGCTGTTATTTGCAAGTGGAGATCAGTTAACAAGTGTCTCTCAAAGGTTCATACTGAGATCAACACTATTTAATATCTTCACCAATGACATAGACAGTAGGATCAAGTGTACCAAGCTTTGTCCAGACCAAGGTGAGCAGTGCTTCTAGAACCATGCAAACAGAATATCCTGGGTTGGAAGGGGCTCTCAAGGATCATTGAGTGCAGCTCCTGGTCATGCTCAGTATTGGGGCCAGTCCTATTTAAAACCTTTATTGATGATCTAGATGAAGGGATTTAGTACACCCTCAGAAACTTCATGGATGACACTAAATTGGATGGGAGTGTTGACCTGCTGAAGGGTGGGGAGGCTGTGCACAAGGATCTGGACAGGCTGGCTGGATGGGCTGAGGCCAGCTGTGAGGTTTGACAAGACCAAGTTCCAGGTCCTGTACTTGGGTCACAACAATCCGCTGCAGTGCTGCAGGCTGGGGGCAGTGCCTGGAAAGCTGCCTGGTGGAAAAGGACCTGGGGGTGCTGGTCAACAGCAGCTGAACATGAGCCAGCATGTGCCCAGGTGGCCAAGAAGGCCAATGGCATCCTGGCCTGCATCAATAGTGTGACCAGCAGAACAAGGGAAGTGATTGTCCTTCAGTACTTGTCACTGGTGAGGCAGCATCTTGAGTCCTGTGTCCAGTTCTGAGCCCCTCACCTAGAAGGACATCAAGGTGCTGGAGAAAGTCCAGATGGCAACGAAGCTGGAGAAAGGTCTAGAGAGTAAGACCTATGAAAAGTGGCTGAAGGAGATGGGATTGTTTAGCCTGGAGAAAAGGGGGTTCAGGGGAGACCTTATTGCTCAAGTACCTGAAAGTAGACTGTAGAAAGGTGAAGGTCAGTGTCTTCTCCTGGATGAGGAAATGGCCTCAAGCGGGACTAGGGAAGGTTCAGGTTGGACATCAGGAAGAATTTTTTCTATGACAGGCTGTTTAGGCATTGGGATGGGCTGCCCAGGGAAGTGGTGGTGTCACCATCCCTGGAAATGTTTAAGAAATGACTGGACGTGTCACTTGGTGTTATGGTTTAGTTGACAAAGTGGTGTTCAGTCAAAGGGTAGACTTTAAGATTTTGAAGGTCTTTTCCAATTGTAATGATTCTAAGATTCTATGATTTTTGCAAATTATCAAAAAAAAACATTATAGTTTTGGGTTAAATTTGGAGTACCATGAAGAAATAGAAAAATATTTAGCTTTTTTATTTTGGTGAGGAAAAGGTGGAAATCTGTTGGTTTCTGGGTTTTTGTTGTTTGTGGTTTTTGTTGGGGAATTTTTCCTGTTGAGTTTGTTAGTTTGTTTGTTTAATTTTGGTCGGTTGGCTGTTTTTGTTTTGTTTGTTTATGGTTGGTTTTGTTTTGGGTTTTTTTCAGTTTGGGGTTTGAGGTATTAGTTTAATAGCTGAATCCAAAAGTTTTATATGTTCATGACTCTTATGTATACACTGTCTTCTCCAGGTATTCATGAGACTTCCTTTCAATCCCTGCCATACCATGAAGGGCTGTGGCTGGCCTAATTGTGTCTGTTTTGGCCAAATGATTTAAGCACACAATTCATTTGAAAAGTCAGCAGTGATAGAGAAATCAGGAAAAAAATATATCTACAGACCACTGTTTAAATCAAATGATAGATCAGGTCAGCTTCTTCTAAATTACTGCTCATTTCTAACTCAATTTAAACTTCACTTGCTGAAGACCTATATTACTATGAAAATTGCAACCTTCTAAATGTCTTTCGTCAATCACTCTGTAGACAACTATTCAGAATAATATATGGGCTTTGATGTTTCTGCTTTTGGTACTGACAACAATTTAGAAGTCATAATGTTTTTTCCTTGATTCTCTAAGTGAAAAATTATCCTGTAGTTCTTTTCTCTAATGTAATATTTCCATTGTCAGCTGAAGAAAACACCATTTTGAATTTCGTATTGAAAAATAAGGTACTCTTGAATGAATAACAACAGCTGGAAAGCTGTAATGACCTCTCACCAGATGTCCATGACATTTCTATTTGAGATAGTCTTTTTACATTCCTAACTCTTGGTTCTTAATCTCTTTCACATATACTCTTATCTGTGCAATCTTGCTGGTTGTTCCTTATTATCATTTTCTTGCCTCAGAGATGGATGTTGTACGCCTCTGGCTTTTGAGGATTATATTGCAGTCTGAATCCTACCCAGTTTATCCAAAATAACTCCTTGTGGATAAGTTTTGTTATTGTTTCTGACTATTGTAAATAAATCAGATATTCTTTTGGTCTCAATACTTAATATATGTAGCCAGTAAAAGGAGTCTCTTCTCCTGAATCCCCACTTACTTCCCTGGAGCTCTGCATAGGCTAAAGCATTGGTTAATGAGGAGCTGCTCGCTAGACTGCTTTCAACTGACACATAATTAAAATTTGGTTAGACAAGATTTGATTTACATTGAATGGTAAACACTGAAAATGTGAAGTATCGGCTCTAAAAATATAATTTAGGAACCCGAAATGAAACTTAGAAATTTAAATTCTTACCCCATTGCTCAAAAGTTATTAGAAGAAGCATCTAAATAGTTAAGATGCCTCATTTGCCAGAAGTTACTGCTCCAAACAGATAAAATATGTGTTTGAACAAAGCCTCCTACTATTGGCAGTATAAAAAGTTTAGCAATGCTTTGGGATCAAGGCATTCTTTTACAGAAGGAAAATGTATAATTACATTTTTAAACAGATATCAAATGATGGCAGACAAATTAGTTAGCATGACTTATAAAGAAAAGTGTAAACCTGTAATGCTTACTTTACTGCTTAAGCTTAAATGATGTAAGAAATGGATGAATTTGGTTTAAATCCCACGTGGGGAAGATTTAAAGTAATGTGTCCTTAAATAATTTAGCTACCAAATGATATGATAGATTGGAAACTTTAGATATATCTTTAGTAGATTTCCTCTTGAAGCTACTTTAACCAGCAAACACAGAAACTACATGTTTGATGAGACAGCAAAATATAAATATAAATATAAATATAAATATAAATATAAATATAAATATAAATATAAATATAAATATAAATGTCTAATCTGGGGATGAGTGCACCTGAATGAGGATGATGTATAAACATTTTTACTCAGGCCATTCATTGTAAGGGGCATAGAATGGAAAACCACCAAATAATAAACAATTTGGTCTGCTCAGGTACCCTAGGGAGTTTGAGCCCCTTCAGACTGCAAAGTCAGTTGAAATTAGGTTTCACATCAAGAGTGAATGCACTAACTGCAAAACTGTTCAGCACAATAGATCAGGAGAGTAGGTTGATCCTTCTGTTTTGTTTCAAAAGATACAATTACCGTTTGATGTTCTTACAAAAAAAAAAAAAAAANACGAAGCTGGAGAAAGGTCTAGAGAGTAAGACCTATGAAAAGTGGCTGAAGGAGATGGGATTGTTTAGCCTGGAGAAAAGGGGGTTCAGGGGAGACCTTATTGCTCAAGTACCTGAAAGTAGACTGTAGAAAGGTGAAGGTCAGTGTCTTCTCCTGGATGAGGAAATGGCCTCAAGCGGGACTAGGGAAGGTTCAGGTTGGACATCAGGAAGAATTTTTTCTATGACAGGCTGTTTAGGCATTGGGATGGGCTGCCCAGGGAAGTGGTGGTGTCACCATCCCTGGAAATGTTTAAGAAATGACTGGACGTGTCACTTGGTGTTATGGTTTAGTTGACAAAGTGGTGTTCAGTCAAAGGGTAGACTTTAAGATTTTGAAGGTCTTTTCCAATTGTAATGATTCTAAGATTCTATGATTTTTGCAAATTATCAAAAAAAAACATTATAGTTTTGGGTTAAATTTGGAGTACCATGAAGAAATAGAAAAATATTTAGCTTTTTTATTTTGGTGAGGAAAAGGTGGAAATCTGTTGGTTTCTGGGTTTTTGTTGTTTGTGGTTTTTGTTGGGGAATTTTTCCTGTTGAGTTTGTTAGTTTGTTTGTTTAATTTTGGTCGGTTGGCTGTTTTTGTTTTGTTTGTTTATGGTTGGTTTTGTTTTGGGTTTTTTTCAGTTTGGGGTTTGAGGTATTAGTTTAATAGCTGAATCCAAAAGTTTTATATGTTCATGACTCTTATGTATACACTGTCTTCTCCAGGTATTCATGAGACTTCCTTTCAATCCCTGCCATACCATGAAGGGCTGTGGCTGGCCTAATTGTGTCTGTTTTGGCCAAATGATTTAAGCACACAATTCATTTGAAAAGTCAGCAGTGATAGAGAAATCAGGAAAAAAATATATCTACAGACCACTGTTTAAATCAAATGATAGATCAGGTCAGCTTCTTCTAAATTACTGCTCATTTCTAACTCAATTTAAACTTCACTTGCTGAAGACCTATATTACTATGAAAATTGCAACCTTCTAAATGTCTTTCGTCAATCACTCTGTAGACAACTATTCAGAATAATATATGGGCTTTGATGTTTCTGCTTTTGGTACTGACAACAATTTAGAAGTCATAATGTTTTTTCCTTGATTCTCTAAGTGAAAAATTATCCTTTAGTTCTTTTCTCTAATGTAATATTTCCATTGTCAGCTGAAGAAAACACCATTTTGAATTTCGTATTGAAAAATAAGGTACTCTTGAATGAATAACAACAGCTGGAAAGCTGTAATGACCTCTCACCAGATGTCCATGACATTTCTATTTGAGATAGTCTTTTTACATTCCTAACTCTTGGTTCTTAATCTCTTTCACATATACTCTTATCTGTGCAATCTTGCTGGTTGTTCCTTATTATCATTTTCTTGCCTCAGAGATGGATGTTGTACGCCTCTGGCTTTTGAGGATTATATTGCAGTCTGAATCCTACCCAGTTTATCCAAAATAACTCCTTGTGGATAAGTTTTGTTATTGTTTCTGACTATTGTAAATAAATCAGATATTCTTTTGGTCTCAATACTTAATATATGTAGCCAGTAAAAGGAGTCTCTTCTCCTGAATCCCCACTTACTTCCCTGGAGCTCTGCATAGGCTAAAGCATTGGTTAATGAGGAGCTGCTCGCTAGACTGCTTTCAACTGACACATAATTAAAATTTGGTTAGACAAGATTTGATTTACATTGAATGGTAAACACTGAAAATGTGAAGTATCGGCTCTAAAAATATAATTTAGGAACCCGAAATGAAACTTAGAAATTTAAATTCTTACCCCATTGCTCAAAAGTTATTAGAAGAAGCATCTAAATAGTTAAGATGCCTCATTTGCCAGAAGTTACTGCTCCAAACAGATAAAATATGTGTTTGAACAAAGCCTCCTACTATTGGCAGTATAAAAAGTTTAGCAATGCTTTGGGATCAAGGCATTCTTTTACAGAAGGAAAATGTATAATTACATTTTTAAACAGATATCAAATGATGGCAGACAAATTAGTTAGCATGACTTATAAAGAAAAGTGTAAACCTGTAATGCTTACTTTACTGCTTAAGCTTAAATGATGTAAGAAATGGATGAATTTGGTTTAAATCCCACGTGGGGAAGATTTAAAGTAATGTGTCCTTAAATAATTTAGCTACCAAATGATATGATAGATTGGAAACTTTAGATATATCTTTAGTAGATTTCCTCTTGAAGCTACTTTAACCAGCAAACACAGAAACTACATGTTTGATGAGACAGCAAAATATAAATATAAATATAAANAAAATTTAAAACTAGGAATGTAAATTGGAAGGAGATAGAATACTTTCAGATATTGACACAGTAGCAGTCCGTTAGAGTTTAAAATTTTTAGAATATTTGTACAATAGTCATAATCACAAAGTATATCTAACAGTTATTTCCTTTTTGTGCACAATGATTGAGCTGCCATTTTTGAGTATTAGGCTCTAGATTATGGTTAGTTAATAAATAAAATAATTTTTTGTATATTTGTGAAGTATTTAATTTTCTTTTGCCACTTTTTTGGTACCTCAGACATGTAGAATTTATGTATATAATTTAATGACATTATTAAAAAGTACAGTAATTTGTTTCATTCATTAGCTGTACAAAAATCTGAAGTAATCTACCATCCAAGGAAGAATGCTGTCATTTAGACCTTTATTTCTGAATCAATGAGCTTAATTCTGTGAGGTTTTATTCAGTATCAATCCATTTACTATAATAGACTTTCATGAGAAAAAAATGAGAATAACACTGCACTCATTATATTTGTGCAAATTTCAGCAAGGTTAGTTCTTTATTGTTTGGAATATTACTAATTTTCAAGATTCAATTTATTTTCTCTTAGAAAGAAAAGTCACAGTAGAAATGTCTCTTCTTGATACCTTAATTCTTCATTTATAGTTTTGGTAAAAAAGAAATGACATTAAAGAAGGATGTAAAACTAGGGTCAAAACTTTTCCATTGATTCAGCAAGCTTTCTAAATGTCAATGCCAATCTCAACTTTCATGTTTTGAACCAGAGAATGTTACCAACTCTCTCTGTTGAGGACATAGTCTCAAAAATGTCAGCTGATTGTCAGATATGTACATTCCCTAAAGTGTTATCCATAAATGTTATATCCCTGGGTGCTGCTATATTGGATTAATCCCTTTTCTAGGATGGAATAGACATGTTTCCTCCCTGATGAGCCCAGCACACTAAGAACCATAAAAGTTATACCTCCTGTAATACTCTTTTTTCTTTACTGAGACAATGTCTCACCAGAGCACAAAGGCAAGCAGTCCTGTGAGAGTTCTGTAACTATGAGTAAGTCTCTAAAGTGGTTCTTTTACAGATTTCACTCACAATCTGGTGCTTTCTAGATGACAGACAATTTTCAAAAAGCATAGGAGTAACAGGAAGCTATATTCAACATATACTCAGTTTTTAAACAGCATCATAAAAATGTTCTAACACCCTTGATAAAAATCTCTGTCTAAATTCTGAGAGTAATGCTAGCAATTGAGTAGACAATAAGAATTGTTATTACTATCTTCAGGACAGAGGTGAAACACAGGTGTAAGAAATCAGTCATGAAGTGGCAACACATACCAACTGACAAATCAAATTGAAATGTATAGATTAATGTTGTCACTTGCCATAGGAGGGGTCATTTCACTTTTTAAATCCTAGTCTAAAAAATACAGTAGCCTTGGAGAATTAATAAGATTGTATAAGGACCACATTGATAAATATTTAAAATCATCTTTACCCAGGAGATTTTAAGCTCTCTAAATTACAATTTCAAGGACCATAGGGAGGTGTTTTCCATATAAAATACTTAACACACAGTTATAATTTTTTTATGAGCATCCTGTAGTATAAAATATTTTTCAGTAGTGATGATATGCTATCTATGCTTATTATCTTATTATCTATTAGAGGAAATTTTGTTTTACTTTTAGTTTTTAAATTGCAGGACCAAACCTGGTGAAGGAAGACAGAGGGAGGTAAATATTAGGAACTTTGGAAATTCAAAAATGGGGATTATTGTTAAACTTTCTTGAATATTTAGTGCCCAGAAAAATAATACCTTTTCTGTCAAAAATAAATACCAGCAAAATTTAACGGTCTGAAAACAATTAAATTTTCCATTAAAAAAACTTACTCAAATGTGAGACTATAGAGTTAGGATAATATTGCAATGCATTATTTTAAATACCTGTTTTTAAATTCTCTCCATAAAAGGAGCTTCATCAAGAAAGATTTTTGTGCACAAAAATGAAAAAGACATAATGAATTATGCAAAAAAAAGGTGCTATAATTTAGAATTAAACATGCAAACCTGCAGATCACTTGCGATTCTTGGATATGTAAAAATTTTATAGATAAATATGTAATTTTCTTAAATTTATTACCTGCATTACCATTTATTCTTTAAATGCACATCTTCATATTAGTTTACATGTTCACTCATCATCTTGGCACCCTTTTACAAAGAGAACAAAGTTGAAAAACCTTACCCAATAGATGACTATTTTTCAAAAGCAACAAATAAGAGATATTTTCATCTTTTCATAGCATTAAAAACTATTCACACAGTAAAGAGCAGGCTATCACTTGTATTAAATATACATGAAAATCTCTAATACATTTAAAATGTTTTGAAAACTGAAGTATGTTATCCACTGCTGACAAAAAAGAGAATGTAAATTAGTTTAAAGCGGGGGTAGTGTTGAAGATTAAAAAAAAAACAACCTTGTTTCTTAATTTCATCCAGAAACTACGCATAGAGAAGAAGAAATCACAAAAAAAACCCCAGACAGAACAACTGAGGATTACTGTCTCAAACAGAAGTGTAAACACTAAAATTCTGAAATGCTAAGAACATGTCCGTCATCTAAGCCAGTATGTGAAGTGCCTGGACTTTGAAAAGATTCTAAAAGTCATAAAAGTCTGAAGAAGTTAAAACAAAATCAAACAAAAAAAAAGCAAAAATATTAGATCTCATAAATTTCTCTGGGACTTTACAACTCAATTGACATTTCCTGGAGAATATTTTGTTAAGTTACATGACCTTTTTGCATACAATACCAACCTTTTTGTTTTATACAGTCACTAAATACTTGAAGCTAAAATCTCTCCTCACTAAGCAAATGAACATAAATTTCTTCATGAAATAGATATTTTTTAATATTAACTATTTAAATGGCAATTTGGGCCCATAAAAAATGTCTTGACAAGCTTTTATAGAGGTGCTTTTAGGAACCTAATTACATCATAATTTATACATTAGTATTTAAGGTTTAATTACAAAATTTTATAGTATACTTTTTATCTTACTGTCTTTATAATTTCATCATGTTTTCAGATATGTACAGGACCAGCACTACTTCTCTGACAGAAACTTTGAACAAGCCAATATTGTTCAGATTTTTCTTTATATGCAAGTAATTCTACATCCTGAAG
The DNA here is from genome assembly GCA_013399195.1 of Dicrurus megarhynchus. NCBI lineage: Eukaryota > Metazoa > Chordata > Aves > Passeriformes > Dicruridae > Dicrurus > Dicrurus megarhynchus. The sequence continues at coordinate 450,703 of VXAD01012719.1, forward strand.
AAAAGCCAGGCTATTTTTAAAAATATATTTGGTTAATAAATTATTTGTATTTCTAAACTTCTGATGAAATCATTACTGTATATCTTTCTAGCATAACATTCTTAGAATAGTCTGAAGGCTGCTTTTTTTTTTCTTCCTTTCCTGTATGTAAAGAAATTCCAAAGAATAATGTTGAATTGCAGAAGTGTGGAATGTCTGCTACTCTAGACCTTTTGAACTATGCATAAAATACTCATATGGCAACACAACACAAAAAACTGCCACATATCAAAGACACTCCTCCTAGATGTGTGCTGTCCTCCTAAACAGAAAGCCTCACTTACATGACATAACCAACACTTACGGGTCAAGTCACAAGTTGCTTGTCACTGGTGTATATGATGCCTAATATAATAAGACAAAAAATTCTCAGATCATCCTATGCTGCAACTTATAATTAAAACTTAAAAAAAAAAAAAAATTAAGCCTTGCTCTGATGAATAAGATTAGTTTTTGAGTTAGGAAGATTAGATGAAGTAGTATTTCCTTTATAGGAAGGTCAATATCTACTTTACATGTCTCCTTCCTCCTCGATCTGCAAAACAGTGTGTATTTTTAAGGTAATTATAAAATTCTGTCTTACAAAATTTGCGTGGTAATGAAGATAGAAGAAATAGAAGACAATAATGAGAATCTTCGTCTTTTAACTCTACGTTCTGTCCCTATTTTTATGATCAAAGCACTTTGTTTTACCCTGTAATTGCTGCTATTTTTAGTCAATATTTAATGTTCTTTCCCTTGTAAAATCAGCCATCTTAGATCTAGAAAGCAGAAGAATACAAAATCCATTTGTTGGTATGGGAATCATGAAGCTGTCTTCTGCTGTTAGGTTTGACAAATAACATATCAAAAAAAAGTAATTAAAATTATATTTATCCGTCCATAGCGGATTTGCATTAAATAGAAATATAGGTATGACTTCCAACCAAGTCTGGCACAAAATCAAAATGTGATTTTGCTTATGAATATTTATTTTATACATTTACATTTTGGACAGAAGAAAATAAAACCAAGAAAAGCTATCGTCACTGTCATTAACAAGATTCAATACCATTGCCATAGGATGAATTAAGAAAACCCAAAGTCCATTAGATAAATAAACATTTATAATGAACAGGATTTAGCATTAAGTCTGTATAATACACGTAAAAATTCTTATTCATAATTCTATTTAATAGCTGATATTTATTGCTTGTTTGGTTGTGTTACAAACATCTTCAGCTGTTTTTCAAATTTAGGTGGGTTTTTTTTCCTCTTAAAACAAGAGTAAACTAAATTTAACTGATTATAAAAATGCATTTTTTACACAAAAGTAAGAAGAGATTTCTCTCTGAAAGTTCTGAAGCTTTACCTGGAATGAGTACATGAGAAAAAAATTACATTTTAGTCCTGGGGAGCAAATGTCTGTTTAAATACAAATCCTAATGCACCCAAATTTGAGTGAAGCATATGTTACTGCTTCCATCTCCTCTTCCATATTAACTCATGGTGACTCCTTCTCTTTCTTATCTTTAGCCTGGCTTCATTTTGTCCTTAAACCTAAAAAAGTAACTCTATTCTACAGACAGGTAGTCATAGTGATCAAAAAGTAATATACATATATTTAACATATATACAAGTTGCACTATTTTAAACGGGAAATGTAATAGAGTAGGCTAAATTTCATACTAGCCCTTGGTTGGAATATAATACTTTTTTTCTTAATTTAACTTTCTTACCTACAAATATTTTAAAAACTTGTTCAGCTGGTCACCTTCTTTTACAACAAGATTAATTGGAAATGTTTTGTGTCGTTTGAAAGCAAAATACTCAGTTGCAGTTTCCTGTTCTGGCTATATGGAAGTAAATAATTCTTGGCTTATTTTTTGCTTTTTGTGTATTTTTGTAGGGGTTTTTGTTGTTGTTTCCCTACACTCAGACCTCACTGCTCAAATTTTGCATTTGGTTGGTTAGGGCCCTAAAATAGGTCACCTAAAAGGTCTGTTGAACTATGTATCCTGGTGTTAATAACAGGGAACACACAAGAATAGGGCGAGCAGATAGTTATACTTATCATGAATATATTCTCCCAAAGATCAATGAATCTATAATTCAGGCACTGTTTTAAACAAAGGTATTCTTTTGCGAGATAATGCCACTCTCGACCGAGAGTAATTCTCTTGGTCATGTCATCTCTATATTCCTTGGGACCTACAATAACATCAATGTAGAAATTGTGCCATTTCAGATCAAACTTAATTGCTGTGGAATATGTGACAGAACATTTGCACAGACACGGAAATTATACTTGCTGCATTTCTTTCTTAAGATAATAGCAGTATGGAGTTGTTTCAAAAGATTAGGGTATGTCTAAGTGCCTAATAGAGCTGATCATTATCTAATAAAGGAAACCAAAAATGTGTCTGATGACACAGATGATATGGAAATTTATATACTTTGTGAGCTTAGTTTTTCCAGGCTTAGCTCTGCAAGCTGATGCACAGACACGAGTCATGTCTAACCATTTTCGAATCTAGTCAGAACACAGGACTGTCTGCGTGTTGCTGTATAGAAATCTTTTCTATTTGTACAGGTCCTTCAGACGCATGCAGTATTTTGTCCTTTCTTAAATATCTCATGCATTCATTGCAAATATAAAAATTAGATTGTGTAATTATGTTTCGACATCTAATTTTGATAGCACTTTTAAAACGTGTCTTTTCACAACTGTTCTTTTTAAAAAAAGCTAAAACAAACAACATCAAACAAATGTAACTATCCTTACGTTTAGTGTTTAAAGATACTCTTCAAAAGGTAAGCAGATTATAAGAACCAGAGGATGAAGATTTTGTCTTTCATGTGTCAAACTACTTCCCAATTTTTATCAATATTCTGGACAGGTGAAATGTGAGAAACAGAAATCTCTCTTGGATGTTAACACTGCAGAAGAGAGTTTAGAAGAATGTAAACAATCTTTAATATATATATTTGTCTTTACGAGTTTTGTCTTTGCATTGAATGAGTTTTTATGCTGGTAGAAATTCTTCTTAATATTACTAAATTTAGAATAGATTTAGCAATTTTCACAAGTGTTTTCTAGGGTTGGGTGATATAGCATAGTTGAAGATTTGGGATCAAGGACATGATATGATTCCTCTCTGTCACTCAGGTATTAAACATGAGTTATAGAAGATGATTACATCTGTCCCCCTTGCCTGAAGCAATGATATTAAGGTTTTACAGAGCTATCAAAAGCCTGCTGTGTCAGAGATTAGTATGATTTCAAATTATTATCAAGTATGGGAGGATAATACTTTGATTCAAACCATATTTGAAGAAACATGGGAAATATGAAAAAGCTTCCATATTGTCAAAGTTCTCCTTAAATGGCAGCTCTTACAAAAAAGGGTGGGGTTATTTTCATTCTTTTTTTTTTTTTATGCATACATAACTTTATTTTTTGCTGGGATAGAAAATGAAAATTTTGATCAGAATGGTGAAAACAAATCTTTTTAATTAACCTAAAATAAAGTAAGAATGCTGTATGAGATAATCTGTAAATGAGACAGTAGTAAAACTGGACATCTATTCACTGAAGCTGTATAATACCTTTCCACATATAATGACACACAGACATAGATATTATCTGAGCCTCTTTGTGACCTGTTCATGAGCAATCTGTAAAGAAGCAGGTAGATAAACCAGAAGTAACTATGATAACACAGCAACATACTTTGTCATCTTTTATTGATAAAATACACCAGTACCTACAGTCCAAACATATCTACGGGCTAGGTCCTCTTTTCCACCCGTCCTGGGTAACCCAACAAATGTGTATGGTATTCCACATTTTTTCTACACCAATCTGTCCAAGATTTGTACTGTCCCTTTAAGAGACAGAGGACAGAAGCAGAACCAGAGTGTCTTACCCTGGGTTTGTGGAGGTGGGGGATGCCAGGGTTCTTTTAAAAGGCCCTTTAAGAATTTCATACCACCCTTTTTTTGTCCACAGAAGGCAGCCTCCATCTCTGCAGCTGGGGAGGATATTATCTTTGGACATTTTTTTCACTGCAGCCACTCAAGACAACAACGTCAGGAAAAGTGGGATTCCTGCACCCCAGACTCCGCCAGTTCTAGCTGCTGACCTAGTTCCAGCTGGCACTGTCGATGGAGGTGGGAGAGACTTTGTCCAGTGGCACAGAGCAAATGGCTCAGCAGCATTTGAGTGGTTTTGGACAGCAGTAGTTCTCCAGGTTTCTTTTTTTTTTGGCCTTGTTTCCCATTGGTTGTTTTTTGGGGGAAGAGGGAGTTTTGTAATCATGGAGCTTCAGTTGCTGTGGGTTGTTTTTTCTTTCGTTTGTTCTCTCCCTCCCCCACATGGTCAGGAGAAGGAGGCTTCTCTGCCATCTTGCCTTTGTCCCCTGGACAATGCAGTCAGCTACAGAGGCCACGGTACTGGGGAAGGAGCTTCCCCACATCTTGTTTCCTTTTTTTCACAGGGAGTCCATGGGATTTAGTACCTTTATATCTAGTGATTATTACTGGTTTCTTGGTTGTAGCTGCGTTTTTTTTTTAGTAAACTGGTATTTTTCACATATCTTCTTACATATTTGTCTTTCCATATTGGTGAAAGGTGAGTGGTTAAAACTAAAAGGAGAGTAACTCCTTTTGGAGTGTCTGCCTCATATAAATAGTTTTAAACCAAGATACTGCCGTACAGGTGAAAGCAGTTAAACATACTCAAAAGCTTTTCAGAAACTGTATGTCTTTAATTTTTAAGTGTCTGAGTAGATCAGAGCAAACATTCTTATTTTACAGACTGGAAAGAGAACATGTGATTCTTTTCAGCTAAATGTACCTACCTGAAAGTTAGGTTCTTAGACTAAGTTAGTCCCATAATCTTCTTCTGCATTACGCTACTTGGGAAAGACAAAGGATAGAAAAGAAGAAAGTTTCATTTACTGTGTAAAAGACCAGTGAAAAATGTGCTGGTTTAAAACATAGTGAGAAAATTAAACCCACTTGAGCTTTCCCCTTTCCCCCGCTGTGAGGCCCCTAAAACCTCACTCAATGAGACACTTAAAAGGGTTTACAGTTTTTCATGTAATCTGAGTTAGACACATGGGAGAAATACCGACAAGATATTCTCAAGAGGTCAAAACAACAACAAAAAATACCAGCAACTTTAGAAAATCAGAGAACTTTGCCAAAAGTTTTACAGCAGCATTCAATCAACATAAAACATTCCACAAAGCATTAACTTAGCCGCCTCCATTATGTGGGCGGTATGGAATTAAACAGTGCTAGAAACTCCATCCCTTTCCCCTATAACTTTGACATAGGCACATAGCTGTTAGATATGAAAAATAGGACAGGTCTGTTGAATGCCATAGGTCAAGTGTTGCTGTCCTATAGCATAGCAACATACCCCTTGCATGTCAATCACAGAAGTTTCAAGTCCTCTAACAGGTCNAGATCAGAGGAATCACCATCAGTGGATGCTTTGCTATCTGTGTATAGACCACACAGTAAGGAAGGATTGATGGGCAAAACCTTCCTCAATTCAAAGAAGCCTTAGGTCTGCACACTCTGGTTCCCATAAGGACTTCAGTTATACTGTTATTATACTATTATTTGCTGGGAAAACAAAGCAGTGGCACATAAGCAATTCAGGAGATCTCTGAAATACATCAAGGAAAACTTCCTTACTTATTGAATATGTCAAGAAGGAGTGCTACTCTTACGGATCTACGTATAAAGAAGAGTTGTTTCAAAACATAAGCATCAGTGGCAGTCTTGGTTGCGCTGACCATGAGATCACAGTTTTAAGATCTGAAAGACCAAGAGGACAATAATCCAGGACTAAAGACCTGGATTTCAGAACGACAGAACTTGTTCAGGGAGTGACCCCCGAGGGTCTGTCACGAAGAGCAAATGAGCTAAGGAATACTGTGAGAATTTCAGAAACATCTTTCTTAAAGGATCAGTCCACCCCCTCAGCCAGACAAGGAACAAGTATAACATAAAGACCAGCTTGGTTAGAGCTAGTAGAAGAATTTTAAAACCAAACCAAATAAGCAATCAACAACAAAAAAAAGCAAAACCAAATCAACCAAAAAACCCAAACCAAACCAAACCCCTAAAAACAAAGCAACTGCAAATCCTACCAAAATAAACCAAAACAAGATAAAAGTCTGGAAAGGCTCCAAAAGATATATATAGAAACAGTGATTGAGCATTTACAGGTGACAGAGGCCAAAATCTCAGCTGGAGCTCAAATTTATAATAGAAATGTAAAAAAAAACCCAAACAAGCCACAAAGAAGAGTTCTGTACGTATGTAAGTGGAAAGTTCTGTACCCGTGTAAGTGCAAGGAGTATGAAGGTCCATTTCTAAATGGGACTAGCAAGTTACTCACAAATAGCATAAAAAAGTTGAGATACTTAATGCCCTCTTTGCCTCAGTCTTCATAGTTAAAGTCAGTTCCAAATTCTCTTTGCCAAGATCAATGATGAAGCAAGGAGAAAAGAATGATCAAGAGAACATCTGAACAATTTGGACATACACACACCTGTGGGGCCTGACAGGATACATCAGGGTGCCAAGAGAGTTGTATGACATCCTTGCAAAATCATTCTCTGTCATCTCTGAAAGGGTTATAGGGTCCAAGAGGAATCCTGAATTATTCTGAAAGGGAAAAGAGTACATCCATCTAGACACAGAGCAAAAGGGAAGATCCAGGAAACTGCAGGCCAGTTAGCATCACATCAGTCACTGAGAAAATTAAGGAATAGGTCCTCATGGAAGAAAATTCCCAGCTCATGAAGAACAGAGCAAACAGTAAAAAGTGATGGGGAAAGGCAACACAGATTTACCAAAAGTAAATTGTGCTTGACCAATCCCGTTGTCTTCTGTGATGTTTGGCGGATGAAGGCAGAGCAGTGGATGTTGTGTATCTTGATTTCAGCAAATAATTTGACATGGTCTCCCACGACACTCTTGTTGGCAAGCTGGTCAAGATACAGATTGGACAGGAGGACCATACAATAGATAAAAAACAACCTAAATTGCCAGGCTGAAAGGGTGGTATTTAATGTTCCAAAAAATCACTTGTTCATGAGTGGAGTTTCTCGGAGATTGGTACTGCATCTGTTAGTATTCAATATCTTTATATACGGTTGGGGTGATGAGATTTAATGCAGCCTTTAAGAGGGACTCTTCCAATACCTAAAAACAATTAGAGAGGAGGTGGAGAAAGGGACATGGTGGTAGGTAAGAGGGAGAAGGCACAAGCTAATTCAGGGAATAATCTGTCTGAATGTAAGAAGAAATTCTTTATCGTGAAAACCATTATACATATGATTCGATCACTCAGGGAACTGGTGAAATCTTTCTTCCAGGATTTATTCCAGAATTGGTTTGACACTGCATGACCTAATCCAAGGCTTTTCTTTCAAACAAAGGTTGGACCAGATAATTTCTAGATGTCACTTCCAGAATAGACTTTTATATGATTCTGTGATATCTGCAAGAAATATCTCTTACAACTAAAGATGACAAGAAGGTGAAAGAATGTAGCTGACAGAGGTGACGACCTCTGGTCATAAATCCATTTGAAATTCAGGATACACTTGCTCAGATTTGATATCACATTAGCTAACTTTTAGTGTAATTGCATCTGTGGTTCAAAGGTAGGCAAAGTTGATGGGGGTTTTTTATGTTCATGTAAATCACTATGGTAACACTACTACACAAAACAACCTTGTGGTGGCAAGAGGGAAAATAATCCCTCTTCTTCAGCTTTTAATATGTAGGCATCTAATCTATACTAGCCATCCAGAATTTCATCATAATTAATATGGAGAGACAGATGTGTCTGGGAAAAAAGATCATAGACAAATTTTGCAAGCCAGATACCTATCATTTAGGCATGGCTAAAACTAAGTGAGATGAATTGCTTTTTAAGTGACATGCCCAAGGAAAAGTAATTATGTCTTGCAAAGTAATTCGCTCTGATTTTTTTCTGAAAAGGAGTAAGTTCTAAAAGGGATACACCATGTACAGATTCATGTTCTGACTCTGAGAAAACAAATGAGTTCACATATTTAGGCAGTGTTTTTTATGGGGTGTCCAAAACAATGTTATTAAGACCACTATGGGACTGTATAGAATCTGCTAGTAATGGAAAAGAATCTCATCAGAGAGAGAAAGATAGCAGATTTAAGTCTTTGACAAGAGAAATGTATTGGGACTAGGAAAAATAACCCACAACTGTTTTGTGTGAATAGTGTGCCTAGGTTTAATTCATGCTATTCCAGGCTTTTATGTCTTTTTTGTAGTTTTTTTTATTCCTAATATAGCAGAAGTTATCTCTGGTTTGTAGTATAATAATTTTGATTAGTTCTAAGGGAATATTCAATTTTCGTAATGATCTGTGACTTGCTTAAAAATAGAATAAACACTTTAACACAGAATAGTCCTTGCCCTGAGAACTACTTGATTTATTTCTTGCCAGAAGTTCTGCACCTAAGGTCTTATTTAAAATATGTTGTCCACTCTTTCTGCTTTAACTCCTTCAGTTTATTTCAAGAGGAGCCAGAATTGTTTGCCTTGGGCTTTCCACATGACTGTTGTCCTTTGCTTTTCAGATCAGTTCCTGAGGCAAGAGATATAACCACTGCAAATCTTTAGAAACAATACTTTATTGGCTCCAGAACTATCTGCTTTTTTTTCAGGAACAAGGCAGAACTCATAGAATCTGTGGCTGCACAGATTAGTTGGGCTTGAAGGACCATTATTGCTTCTCCTGATTTTTGGAAGGGGGTTTGGAACAAGGACAAACTGATAAAATGAGATCTCTATGTACTGGGCAATTTTGTAAATAACTTGCATCTCAGTTACCTAAATGGTAATTCTAAGAATTATTTTTAAATTATATCTAGTTTATGGATCCTGAACTCTGGAAAGCACAATTCTGTTATTGGTGATCCACATGCAAAACAATACCTAAAATTACACCCATTCTGTAGTTCTCTTAGATACATGGATATTCTCATCCTTACTTTTTCGATCAAATCATAGATAACTGTAAAAGTTAAAAGAAATGATAACTGTAAATATGAGGGGAAAAAAGAACAGTACATTTAGATTGTTCAGCTTCTTAGCCTTTCTTAGATCACTTTTTAGCCAAACTGAAGATTGTATTATGCTCTGGTTTTACATGCACAACAATCTTTTGCAATAACTGAGGCCCATACTTCTGTTGGCATCTGAGCTGAGCAAATTAGTTGTGAGTAAACATATTCTTAACTAATTTCTTCTTATAACAAATTTTATCAAGAAGTACAAAAAGGAGGCAGAATGTAGTAATAATAACAGGAACAAAACTTTTCAGTTATTGTGGTGTGGTGCATTGACTTCACTGGCCTCCAGGTGCCCACCAAGCCACTCTATCATTGCCCCTTCTCAACAGGAGAGGGGGAGAAAATATGATGAAAAGCTTGTGCATCAAGATAAGGATGTAGAACACATACCAGTTACTGTCACAAGAAAATATGACTCAGCTTAGAGAAATTAATTTAATTTCTTTCCAGTTAAGAAATATAATGAAGAAATAAACCCAAACATTAAAAAAATCTGTCTCTCAACCCTTCCTTCTCCCATGCTCAACTTTTCTCCTGATTTCTCTACCTACTCCAGAGTGGCACATGTAGATGAGCAATGGGAGATTGTGGTCAGCTCACAACATATTATCTCTGCTACTTCTTTCTTCTCAGAATTGCGGGGTCTCACCCATGGGATACAGTCATTCCTGAACTTCTCCAATGTCAGTCCCTGCCACAGGCTGTAGTTCCTCATGAACTGCTCCAGCTTGATCTCCTCTCCATAGTGCCATAGGTCGTGCCAGGAGCCTGCTCCTTTGCAGGCTCTTCAGAAGATTGGACCTTCCTTTGGGAACATCCCTCTACTCCAGGATGAGCTTCTCCCTGGGCTGCAGATGGCTATCGACTCCACCATGGACTTCCACGGGCTGCAGAGGAACAACCTCCATCAGTTTCCAGTGTCTTCTCATGGAAGTGACCTGCTCAGCACCCGCTACAATCAAACTGTTCTACATAAACCAAATACATATGGACACTGCATGATGACTGTGAGGAGTCTTTAGACTGTAAGAAAGTATAATACTAAGTCTGTAGACTAAAGCTGACATGTCAGATATAAATCTGTGTACTACTTATTCTGCCAATGTCATATCTGCTTTGGTTTTTCAGCAATACAAAATAAATCAAAGTGGTTTTACAAAGCAGCACCTCTCAGTTAAGGATCTCCATTATTAAATAGCCAATTTGCAAGGAATAAGATATATGGGCTCCATGTCTCTCAGAGTCCTGTATCACCTCCTTTCTTTACTATCACATCATCTTCACAGAAAATGACTCCCACTTACAGTGATCAATGTTTGCCAGAGTAAAAGGCTATTCTATGAAAGGGATGGGTATTCCAGTGCAACTGTAGAACAGCTTACTACTTTGTTTTCCATATTTTTTACATATATTATGTTCAACACATTTCTGAACATTTCATGGTGTTTTTTATTATGAAGTCAAAGTACCATTCATTATAAAAAACAGAACTGGAAAGCACAAAGCCATACATTAAAGAGTAAACTCAGAAGCGCAGATGTGGACTATTACTAGCAACAGATCACAGTATTTTTATGGACAAATCTAAATCTAATGCTCAGCCTAAATATGATTATGTTTGTTTTCTCTGTTGGTTGCATCTGGTACTTGCAAGGATTTTATTCTCAAGTGTTGATTTACATCAACAGAATAATTCATAATCGTTGTTGTAAGTTATTTGATAATATGTATCATTGTGTTTGGAGTCTGACACAGCCACACAGTCCTGGATGAAACTAAATATCTTGCATCTGTGATCCCAATTTATGCAAATTGTTATAGGCTGCTTATATTAGCTGTTTCTAGGCCACTTTATGTGACTACATGGGTTGCCTTTTTCATGTGTGTGCGTGTGTGTTTGCAGAAGTGAATGACAATGCATCTTTGCTTTTCCTTTCTGACACACACTAGAAAATAGAGGCATACTGTGTTCTCTCATATATAATACTGACATACACAATTGGATACCTGTACTTTTTAGTTCTCTTGTTCTAGCTGCTAACAACTGAGCGTTAATAAGATATAAAAGCTATTAAAAATTATATTTATGTATTGGTCTGTTTATACTATCTTTTATATTAAAAATCTATAAATGCATGTTCTAATAATTTCTTGAAGTTGGTAGTATAGCCATAAGAAAAATTACTTTTGGGGAAAATAATCTCCTCTGGTTCAGTCATACATATTTATACCTTTAAACTGTTTCTTTTATTAGTAATTTTTTATCATCTTAGTATATTTAGCTTAGGAGGAACTCTGTTTTGTTGTGGAGAGGAATATATCCTCTTCCTCTCTCTTTCATCATATCCAATATTTCTAGGTCTGAGTATTTTTTTCTCCATAAGAAGTTCCCAAGAGGAATATTTATAAAATTACTTTGAAAACCAGCAAAACAATAATTTCTAGATTGTGATATTTTGTCAGTCTTATCTGAGTGGCAAACGTGATCTAAAGTGTATTATTCTCTTTATTAAACTCCCATGTGTTTTATTTCCTGATGCTGCCTATATTGATAAAGATATAAAATTCCCTCTTTTATTGATCAAACCTTCAATGAATGAGTTTGTTACAAAGTTCAGAATTCATCAAACAAAAATAATTCAAAGGCCTTTCTTAAAATATTTAGACCCCAAAATAATTTGTTTGTTTTGCTACTAAAACCATTGCAGAATGCATTGTGGAAGACTGTAACTACACAAGACAGACTACAGCACAACTGCATTTTTTAGTGTTGATGCCACAGTCGTATAAAGTAGAGAATATATTTATATAGAAAAGAAAGAACTATGGAAAACAAAATATATTAAGTGGTGACACCAAGCATTAGGCACCTAGATGGTTGCAGGATAGAATTAGATTTTATGAATGAGAAGTACTAGAATTTGCACTGACTTATGAGCAGTAGGATGCTACCCAGTGTTTGGGAACAGCAAAGCTCCTATACAACACAGGAGGATTGAAACAATGGTGTATTGTCTTCAGGCTTAGAAAGATAAAGAAGATTCGGCATACAGTGAGAGAAATAAAAAAAAAGTTTTTGCAATTTAGAGAAGTAAAAGACATTTTAGGGGATAGAATATGTATTCATTTTGTTAACAATTTATTGACCTAGCTTTTTTGGCCATCAGTTTTTAAATTCTTTTGTGTTGGCTCATAATTTCAATTCCTTTTCCTCTGTTATTTAACCTTCTCTCAGGTATTTATTCTCTATGTGCATACTACAGCTGTGAGCTAGGCTGAGTTCCCTTTGTACTTTTGTGATGCCTTTTGAGACACTGAGGCAAAAATAGTGATGAATTTGAGAATGACAAGGATAATGTTAGTGCCCAGGAAAGGTAATAAATGTTCTTTTTTTCTCTCTTATCACCTTTTCATTCTGAAACTCAGTAGAAAGTATTTGGTTTAATATTTTTTCAAGCAATATCCTTACAATCTAAATTTAATAAGTTTTTGATGGGAAGTTAAATACAACTCTAGCCAGCATAGGGGGTGTAGCAAGATGATAGCAGCAGCAACACGGCCAAGTTTCTGTGTTCTCTCTGTTCTCATGGGGCTGCCCCATGCTGGACACAAACGGTTCAGGTCAACCCACCCACCAGAGGGCACAACTGAGCCCACAGATGAGGGGTTAGTGGCTTCAGGTAAACAATTAAAAAATGGGCAAAAAATGTCAGATAGTGGAGGGATGACAAACTCAAAAATAATGAGAAAAAAGAGGCAACACCAAGGTGAGAGAAGATATCTCTCTGGAGGTAGTGCTCCAGGCACCAGAGGAGAGATTCCCCTCAAGCATGTGGGAAGACCCCAAGTAAAATCTTGTTTGCCCATGACAGTAACTGGCAAGGGATCTCTCTGTCTTTATATGAACCCATGAGCTTTTCTATCTCATTTCCTCCCCTGCCCTTGTGAGGATGGAGAGTGAGAGAGTGGCTGAGATGGAATTTGGCAACCAGACAGCATCAACCCATCACACCCACAGTAGATGTAACATGAAAGATGCAGGTAAAGCAGAATATAGAATATAGAATATAGAACATAAAATACCGAATATCTGTATTTCCAGAATTACATTGATTTCAAATTCAGGAGAAAAAAATCCTTAATGACAGCTCCAGGACAAAAGAAAAGGAAGCTTTGACACAAGGCAGCAAGTTTTGATAATAAAAAAAAAAAAAAATGTTCTTGAGATTGTGATTGAAAAAAATAACAAAAGAGTGAAATTGCCTGCAGAGACAATTTTGTCAGGGCCTCAAGAGCAGTGCTAGGACACAGTGTCCCTGGTCAGTGCCTCCCCCCCACTGCCCACACCCCGAACCCCACATCAGCCCCTGGGGGTGTCAGCTGATGCTGATGGGCCCAGTGAAGCTGCAGCAGGGCTGGCCTCCAGCCCCCACAGCCCTGCCCTGTCTGGTCACGGACCCTGCTGAGCTGGGCTCACACTTTGGCTCAAGTTGAGCCTGTCCTCAGACTGTGCCCAGGGATGTGCCTGATGCCCAGGGCTGAGACTTCCTCAGTGTCCCCCACACTGTCTTGTTCCTGGCTGGGGTGCCTCATCCCCACCTTCCCCAACAAGTAGGCAAGATTTTGGGAGGGAGAACTGGAACCGATACACAAGGCCAAAGAGATATTCCATAACACACGACATTGTGCTCAAGTATAAGAGCTCATGGAAAGGAGGAGGAAGGTGGTATTTTCATGGTTTTACTGCTTGTCTTACCAAGTAATTTTACCCATGCTAAAGTCTTGCTTTCCTGGAATAGGCTGAGCATATGCCTGCTGATGTTAAGCAGTGAATTAATTCCTTTTTTTTCTAAGTTTCCATATATATCTTTGCTTAACCTGCTAAACTGTCTTTGTCTCACTTTTGCTCTTCTGGTTCTCTCCCTCATCCCACAGGAGTGGCATAAGCAATGACAGGATGGAAGCTTAGCTACCACCTGGGGTCAACCCACCACAAGCATGTAATTGTCCTGGTTACAGAAAATAATTTAGTATTGTGCTACATATAAAGCTACAAAGTCTGCACAAGTAATATATGAGTCTAGAGAGATTTGTGGAGAAATAATTAGATGGTACCACTAGCAAGAAATGAGGTCTCTTAGTGCAAAGTGATATATTTATACTAGATTTTATGAGAAAAGACTATTATGAATTTGTACATATTGGCAGAGCCTTGAGATCTTTTCTTAATCATTCACACTCTTGTTTTACATACGAAGTGGACAATACATATTTTCAAGACAGTTTGCTTCCTGGGTTTTTTAACACGTTAGCTTATGACCTACATGTAGGTATCTCGATTTGAGAGAGGATGTCGGTTTTTTTCAGGGATGAATTGGGATGCATTTTGCCTTCTCCTCTAAGTGCAAGGAGCACATCAATATTTGTTTACATGCCTTTGTAGTTGATATGCCCACCCCTGAAGGCAGGGTAACTGAGGTTCTTTTTAATAGACACCCTTGGGGCAGATTTGAGTGAAATAACACTGAATGGCCAGTACATTTATACCTATCTATAAAAGAAAGAAAGAGAAAGATAAGATAAGCATAGATAGTGCAGAGATAAGATGAAGGGTGACAGGGCCAAGAATGCTCACTGACTCAAACAGGTTTGATTTCTGGGAGCTGACATTCTGTTTCCCCAACTTTAAACGGGTCTCTCTTATGCTACGTTACTTAGCTTAGCCTGACTACTGACCATGTTTGTCCTTGTAGTGCAGGTACTCTGACATTTATCAGGCCAAATTGATCATCACTGAAAGGATGCTTACTTAGGAAAAGTGCGTAGGTTGAAAAGTTAAAACCTTTATGAATATATATATATATATATGGATGAAACATAGAGTTTTAAACATTGAAACATTAGGATTTTAGTTAAAGGATGGCTTTGCTGAAATTAGTTAAAATAGAGTTAATAAGCAAGCCCAGCTGGGGTTAATTAAGAAAATTAATGATTAGCTAGAGAGTCAGGCCTGGAATAAGTTCTTAGGATTCAAGTAACTGATTGCTTGCTACCTTAGATTTGTTCAGCTGTGCTTATGAAACAGTCAATATTGATTAACAGATCTAAAGAAATGTAGGCAACTACTAATTTTTCATTGGAAAACCTATTCAGAAAGGGTGAAGGGAGGGACTGGAGGTCCTCCAAGAGCAATATGTATTGTCAAAAACCAGAAAGGTAGAAAGGTCAAAGTGAGGTAGATGAGGGTTACTGCATTACTGACAACCTCTCCTCAAATTAGGGGACCACCGACCCATTTCAAGGAACTAACTACCCTTGCTTAATGATTTTTCAGCTAATTACCATATGAAGCAGGGAGTGGGAGGTGTCAATGTTATAAATATGTATTTGTATTTTGAATATTTAGAACTTTTGTAGATAAATAGACCTTGTAGTTTTCTGTGACTTAGCACTGCGTGTCAGGGAGCTAACCCACGCAGTTGCCCGGCGCTGAAATAAACTTTCTAACTTTGTTAGAGAGTCTTTGTCTGTCTCAGTTGGGTATTGATATTAGGTCGATGCCCATATTTTAGTAAAAGAGAAAGAGAGAAATAGATAGATATACACTTTAAATGAATAATATTTTCTGTGGAATTGCAGATGATAAAGTGATAAAAGGAAGTTAAAAATTTTAGACCTGGACTAACAAAAAAGGGAAGTTGGTATTGATTTATTCACAGTATGTTCACATGGGTTTCTTATATTTCTAAATATAGCCTTAAAAAATGTCCAGGTTCTATATCTTTCTGACCACTGTGAAACTCAGGAGCATTATTGACCTCATTTTTCTGGATTCAGTTTGCACACATTCTCCCTTCATAGCAAGATCTGTATGCCTACCACAAGCCATACTATTCACACAAATCTTCATGTAAAAGGAATGATGTGTAGAGATGAGAAAGAGTGTGTTAATTAGGAATTAAAATAGAATCATAGAAAAATAATATCCTGAGTTGGAAGGTATCCATCAGAATCATTGAGTCCAACTCCTGGCCCTGCACAGGACACCCCAGGAGTCACACCATGTGCCTGAGAGTGTTTTCCAAGTGCTTCTTGAACTCAGACAGGCGTGGTGCTGTGACCACTTCCCTGGGGAGTCTGTTCCAGTGCTCAACCTCCCTCTGGGTGAAAAACCTTTTCATGATCTCCAGCCTAAACCTCTCCTGTCTCAGCTTCAAGCTGTTTCCCCAAATCTTGCCACTGGTCACAGTAATGAAGAGATCAGTACCTGCTCCTCTGCTGAAGAATCAAAAGCATGACTACACCTGAATATAAAATGGAATTCAGGTTAATTTTGCCTAATGCAGCATTCAACTCCCTGCCCACAGGAGCTATAGTTTCATCAATGTCATACTGTCAGAGTCTCTGTCTGAACACTTCTTCCTAATTTCATAACAGATAAAGATAGGTATACCACAAAAAAAAATTGATTCAGGCAAAGCAAATATATGTGAAGATACAAATGAAAAGTATTGCTTTATAAGGCTCTTCCAAAACATCCAGTTTAATAACTTATTAATGTCTATTGAAACAGTTTTTGTTTTTATTTTGGTGTCTGCATGTTAAATAAAAGGGACAGAAGGAGTGGTAATGGGGTTCTTAAAATTTATAAGCTTATATGAGTGGTTGTGAGCGGTTTCACTTAATTTGTACATACTTCTTGTTAGGTGCTATTTCTAAACAATGTATGAACACCCTTCAAAATTATTTTTTACTGACTGGGCCTGAGAGCAGTTTAAAGAAATTGCTTGGGAGTCAGTAGATAAGTTTTTATTTTTATGCAGTAATGCGGCTATTTGTTTGTTTTATCTAACTAGTGCTAGGACATATATTTAAAAAAAAATCTCCAATGACTTCTGCATGCAAAACTCTAATACAGAACCTGAATAGCATTAATGTGATGCAGTATACTTCTAGAAATCAAAAATTCAGATAGCCATTCCTACAGAAAATTCTGGAATGTGATTCAATTTATTGCATGACAGGTAAGTTACTATTTACTTATATTTCATAGAGGCTGATGGGTAAATTGACTCTTATATATGGGTCTGATTCAAAGAAAAGAGGAAAAGGAAAATTTCTATATTTTCATCTCAAAGGATTAAAGGAAAGAAGAAAGATATAATTCATGGTATCAGCTACTGGTCTTTTAAAAAAGTAATATATTTTTCACTCTTTAGGATGACAATCTCTGATACAAATGCTAGCATACTTTTGATTTGTAGGATGTTTGGCAAATACATTTTATTTGCTTGTCCTAGTAGTCCTTGAGAACTAAATCCTAAAATAAAGAAATCCTTATTCATAAGGAAACAGCCCATCTACATATTGTTCTACAGTAACCTTTTCCCTTTTCTCCAAATTCACCCAACAAACTATTATAAAGACATGAATAAATTTCTCTATATTTTTCTGACCTCTATATTTTTGTCAAATTGATATATTAGTTCAAAAAGAGCAGGTAACAAATTTTAGAGACTAAGTGGACATATTGACTCCTAATGAACAGTAGCTAAGCAAAAAATTGTTGTGCACTTTGTTTCTACAACAAAGGAAAAAAATAGGATTCACTGGCCACGTGGTCAGTATTCTTGGCTGCACTGCAGTACAGATGGTGTATTATGGTACAAACAAGATTAGAAAAGGTAAGATGACTTTGTTTCCTCAAGATCCCCAGTTTGGTACTTTACAGTAAACAATATAAAATATCATAAAAGCTTTGAATGAGATTCACTGGAAGAGTTGCTATTCAGTGCCTTAGCAGGTGTGCAGAGAGTTCTCAGGAAAATGGTGTTCCAAAAGGAAGAACTCACTCTTTCTTTCTCTTTCTTTTCTTTCTTTCTTTCTTTCTTTCTCTTTCCTTTTTCTCCCTTCCTTCTTTCCTTTCCTTTCCTTTCTTCCTTTCTCTCTTTCTCTTTTTCTTTTTTCTTTTTTCTTTTCTTTCTTTTCTTTCTTTCTTTCTTTCTTTCTCTTTCCTTTTTCTCCCTTCCTTCTTTCCTTTCCTTTCCTTTCTTCCTTTCTCTCTTTCTCTTTTTCTTTTTTCTTTTTTCTTTTCTTTCTTTTCTTTCTTTCTTTCTCATTCGATCATTCGTTCATTTTTTCTTTCATTCTTTCTTTCATTTTTTTGTTTCTCTTCCTTTTTAACAGACTTGATGCTGTAATGATGGATGATAAAAAGGATGAAGAATGATAAGGGAAAGCAATATCCGTTTTTCATCTCTAAACTGCTGTTGAAGAACATCCACATATATTGTATTACAGTGCTCCAGGGTTTTTAAATGTGGAAGTTTCTGGAGCATTTTTCTTGTATTAATAGCATAAAGGGCTCATAAAGTATACTTTAGCAACATTATAGCAGGGTAAACTACTTTAAAGAAAAATACACTACTTTTTAATTTGTTTATTTATTTTCAATAGGTAGCAATTTATGGAAACTCTATAACATGTTATAACTTGTATTCTATAGCAGCAAACAATATTTGGTATGCTTTGTGCATTGTCTCCAGGCTCATTTCTTTTTTATTTCTCATTGTAGCACACAGAGATATAATTCAGAGACAATATGTAGTAAGGTGGCATATGACCAGATAAATTAGGTATCTGGAAAAGATATCATGCCAAACTATCCTTTAGCACAAAGGTGTACCTTGAAGTAATGTCCAAGTCTTTAAAAAGCTTTCCTGCTAGCTTCAGTGAGAGTACATCTGAAGGCAATGCCTGTTCCCAGCAGTGCTTGGCACTTTGCAGGATGAAGCTTTACTGAACATTTCATCAATGATAGGAGCTCTTTTTCATATGGTATGAGATTTAATACCTGTTTCTAATGATCGCTCAGTTCCATCTATCTGACCATAGCATTTCTGCAGTTGTGGCTCTGGAATGTGATTACTTCTTTTTTATGGTCATCATATATCTTACCATAAGTCACAGCACGCCAATTAGTGTTCTTTTCAGAGGGTTTTCTTGGCATCATATTTTATAATCTATTATTTTTGGTCACTCAATAACCACATCTTCAAGTATTTTCTTCAAAAGATAGAAAGTATTTTAACCTCTACATTTTTACTTCATTGAGAAAAGGTTACATAGATAAATATAGATTCCTAATTGTGTCATTTTAAAAGACTGGGAAAGTTGACACACGGAAATGAAGGCAAGGAGTGTTGTTGCCATAAAAGATTACATGTAAGTAGTGCTTATTTCTCCTTTCAGGACCTTTAAAGAATCCAGGGCTCAATATGATCGATTCAAATTGTGCTCCTGAAAATAACAAAAGACACCCCACAATCAGACAGAAATATTGACTATTAGAGTTTACTGAATAGTGGCTCAAGTTTTGTCTGCTTAAAAGCCCTGTCCATTTTGTTAAGCTCTCCTAGTATGATACTATTCCTTATAGAAAGGTGACCTTTAAACTACATAATGCCTTTAAAATTTTGTGCAGAACTCCCACTGACTTGAAAGGGAGTTCTGCGTGCAGTTGAATGTAGCTCACAAACATGGCAGGAGACAGCTGGGGCTTCTTAGCAAAGTTTCCCTAAATCAGGTAACCATTTGGGGATTTATATAGGGATGCAGAGAAGAACGACAAGCAAAACATATTCAAATATTTTTTGTTTTGTTTTGTTTTGGATTTTTTAATGACAAATAGTATTATCTAAAAAAAACTAGTGCTCAAAAATAAGACTGTATCATAATTTTTATAAGATGTAATTACTCATTTTTTCCTTTGCTGAGCTTCTTTGTGACCAATACAAATGGAATTGTCACAGAATGCCATGGTTTTATTGCAATTGAAAACAAATAATGATGCTGAGTTTCATTATTGCAAAATCAAGATTATTAACTTTGTTTATCTGAATTTAGCATGACAAAAAGCAATGCAGCATGATGATCCAAAAATATCAGTTTGTGAACCCTAAAAATGCGTGATGGCCCAAAAATATCAGTTTGTGAAACCTAAAGATACATCTCCCTAGACATATACTTTGCATTTTATTTGCATTATTTATTCATTTCTAACATATTTTTCCTTTATTATGACAAGATTTATTTTAAACATTAGGATAAATTCTTACATATAGGCAATATTCTTACCTGTAATTCTTACATATATTTCTTTGTGGTTTCAAATTCACATCAGAGCATACTGTATAACACCAATGATAGCATTACTGCAGTTTATTTTTCTATTTTCTTATGAAATAAAAATATTTGTAGAAAAAAATCCTAAGGAAAAAACCCCTTTCTTTTCCTTTTTAATTGGCAAACAAGGTCACTACATTTCTAAAGAAAAGATAGACTCTACATATCAGCATAACTGCAGTACAATTCTTTTACCTCAGAATTAAAAGTCCAAAACTTTACTTTCATATCTTTGATGTTAAAGTAACTTGGCAGTTATTTGTGCAACACTGTACTGGGGGAGCAGAAAAAGTGAGAGAGAAGGCCTTGAGAGTCATTGCATGGTGATTAATTGATTCCTGGTGCAGTCATGAATCCTGTTAAATTCAGTGAGAACTTTGCTTTAATATAAGAAATCCTACAATACACTACCATATTTTGAGAAATTTGGCCATAAAAGTACTAAATATGCAAAAACTTGATATCCAGATAATATATTTTTGTCTTTAATATATTGCTTAAGTCCTACATGTTCTGTAAAATGAGGATAATATTTCATATGATTTGCAGTTTATGATAATAAGTGAAGCGCTTGAACTATAGGGATGAATGGCCCAAGAGAAACAGCATAAAGTGACTAATTCTGTGCATATACTAGTGTTCTTGCTTTGGCACCAAATTTCCGTAAAATTTTAGAGGCCAAGTGAAATAATTCTCCTCAATTAAGTGTTTATGTTCCTTATACCATTGGTAGAGGGACCTTGACTGCACAGAATGGTTGAGAGAGGGCTAGGATAGTACCAGTTTTTGATTTTCTGCCTCATTTTCAGTTGTTTTGTGGGTTATTCTGTTTTTTTCTTTTTAATATATTATATGGCTTTTTGTGGTATGCAGTATCACAGTTTACAAAACACATATTAAATAAATCTGACTCTGTCTTTGATTTTACTACTCCATTTTATTATAGAGGCACAGCTGGAGTTTGAATGACTGAAATTGTAAAGGATTTTAATGTAATGCATTGCTCTCTACAATAATTTAATTTACCAAACATGACTTACTTGTTTTTTAATTTAGCCTTTCTGTAAAGAACGTCTTCTTAATGGAAAGGCAAAGCCAAATTATACTGTGTTATCATTCATAAATCATATTTTCTTTTCATGCCTAATTAAATATGAAGTGTCACTAGAATATTGTAAAAAGCCTATTTCTTCCTACTTATACATTTTCTTCGTTTCAGTTATTGTTGTGGATAGGTATAACCTTACAAAATGAAGGCCTTGTTACCCCTGTAAAATCATGGTTCACTTCTGTTACTTTGGCTAAGAAGAAAAGGATTCTGGGTAATGACTCAGCTGCAAAAGAGGTAGAAAACAAGTTACGTGACCATAGTAAACAAGTTATATAACCATCACATGTTCACATCGTGGTTTGTGGTGGTTGGTTGAATTATGGTTGTTGTGCTTTAATGGAATGCTACTGCTAAAGGCCTAATTGCTTAAAAAGGCCTGTTTTTCGGAATAAATGAGCTCCCTTTTGCACCTGCCTGAGGAGTCTGCATCACTTCTTACACCATAAAATTGTCATTAAAATATTTTTATTGTTTATATTTTTTCAACGCCATGACTTAATATAAATTTTGCAATTATTGTAAAAATTTTTTCTTGTCTCGCTTTGTACACTGGGTCACAGTTTTCCAGCTTGGAGATTGGAAATCAACTCTTTAACTGTTCCTGGTTTTTGTTTCTTTCATTTTTTAAAGCTTTTTTTTTTTCTCAATTTCTCAGAGTATCAATGTCATGTTGCTTGACATTTTCATAACAAACTTGTAGGCTCACTAAAAACATAAGCTTTCAACTGGCTGTGGACATCCTTTCCATCCCTTGGTATAACCTGTTTTCTCTCATCCATGTGGCCATGAAGGATATTGCCAGGGGATACTCAAACAATATCAGCAGTAAGCACAGAATTGAGGGGGATGGAGTGAAAGGCAGGGGAGCCCAAGTGATGGTGGGTTTGGCCCCAGTGGTGAAATGGAAAAGCTTGAGCAACACTGGATGCATCTTGTAAGTCAGTGCCTGGCTATGCAGACATTGCTGCTGGAAGGACTGTGGCTTAATCACAAGACCCTCGCTGAGTAGCAAGAACATCTGAAGAGACACAGGATCTAGATGACAAGCAGGGCCATAACCCAGTTAATCAGTCAAAAACTTAGGAGAGTTTTGTAATAGGTTTGGGGAAAAATGGTGAATAAACACTGAAGAGTAGTTAGCATACCAGATGCAGTGAGAAATGGTATGATGTAGATGGCTGTCACATTTCTAAGAAATTGGTGTAAATGGACACTCATCCTTCAAGCTTGCATGCAAATGTAAAGTATGGAAAAACGCCCAGGTGGAATTAGAGCTCTGTGTGTGTGTGTTTGTTCAGATCATTCCTCCCTTTGGGAACAGAGAGAAATGGTAGGGTAGATCATTTACAAATGTGTTGATGTGGATATATTTAAATTTTTGAGAAAGTACAGGCAGAGAAGATGAAGAGTTGTTCCATTCCATGCATGGGTACAGCGTCAGTGCATTTTCCCTTTCCAAGGGCTGCTGTGGCAGTTGAGAACAAATACTTTACTTATAGCTGCCTATCTCATTGTAAAAGTACTCAAGTTTTAGAGTAGTAATTTAGATTAGATATTAGGAAGAAAATTTTTACTGTGAGGGTGGTAAGGCACTGGGACAGGTTGTCAAGAGAAGTTGTGCATGTCCCATCCCTGGAAGTGTTTGATGCCAAGTTGGATGGGGCTTTGAGCAACCTGATCTAGTAGAATGTCTCCCTGCCAATGGCAGAGGGTGCAATTAGATGATCTTTAATGTCACTTCCAAACCAAACCATTCTATGATTCTACTGGGGGTGTCTTCATGGCCCACCAAGGGCAAATAACCTGGGTGACAATGACTGATAAGAATGTGAATTTAAATTTTAGGTCTGTATGTGTTTACCCAGAACCAGTCAGGTTACAGAGGAAGATGATCATTGTCTGGTTTCACCAGTAACACTCTGTGAAAAAGTAAGATCCAAAAGTTTTTAAAATGACATAGAATAAAATAAGCATATTTGGCAGAATATTAGAACACATAAATTTAAATTTTCTTTACTCCATAGTTTTTTCAATATAATAGCAATTTTTCAGTGAATGCAAAACCTTGATTCTGATCAAGCCAATTGGAACAGTCTTTTAAATATTGCTTTATTAAACAAGTATTAACATTTGACTGTATGTCTTTTCATCAGAAATTCTGTCAGATCTAGTAAACCAAACAAAATT
Source organism: Dicrurus megarhynchus (assembly GCA_013399195.1). Classification (NCBI taxonomy): domain Eukaryota; kingdom Metazoa; phylum Chordata; class Aves; order Passeriformes; family Dicruridae; genus Dicrurus; species Dicrurus megarhynchus. The sequence continues at coordinate 474,346 of VXAD01012719.1, forward strand.
TTTTACTCAACCTATTAAGTGTTTAGACTAATGCAATGAATTTTACAATTATTTTTAGGCCATTTACAATGAGAGACATCATGGACATGGAGCCACATATACTCTCAGTAAAAAACAATTGTTATCAAATAAGAGCTGTATGCTATATTAACTGTTTCAGTGGAGGGAGCAAGATCTGAGTTTTGATGCTTTTCACATCTTACATCACCAAGAAGAATGCTATTTGATGTTGGTGGTTTAATGATGGAGACACCTGTTCACTTTCAGCTACTGTGGATAGATAAAGCCCCATAACTCATTCTTCATCAACAGTAATACAGAACATCTATCAGATGGTAATGACTTTCAGTCAAAACTAACATGGAATTAATTTAAAGCAGAAGCCTAGCAGAAAAATCATGTACATTATCAATCATGAAGCCCATTAAACTAGACTAAGGTCATATAAGAAGAGAGTGGCAGATTCAAGCACTGAGGTTCCTCTAAAAATTGGATGGTATTGATTAACATTGAATAAAGGACTAGAATACCAGCATATATCTTGCTTTTAAACAGTAAAAAAAGTAAAAATTTTACATTTCAGTGTCCTTAATTTGGTGACATTAGGAACCATATATTAATGGTTTATTAAGGAGTGACATAAATTACTTTTTTAAGAAACAAGAAAACATATATTTTTTTTTTTTTTTTAGTCATAAGTATGTGGGCTATAGATACTCATTTTCTGATAGAAAATATAACCAAAGAGAAATCAGGGTGCAGACAACTTTGTGTCACTCTGTATATCCTCTACATTGAGAAATTAATAAAATTGCTTAAAGGCTGTGGATTGTAGGATATGATTTTAGATATTAGATCTGTAAAATATGGAGGCTATCTTAAGTTGATAGAGCAGTCTGTAATCTTCCTATCAATGTTGCATCCACATCCACAAGAGGGAAGTGCAAGCCTCCATGGATGACATTTGGAGCTCTTATTAAAGAAGTAACAAAGGTTGAAAAGTTAAGGAAGTAAATCCAAATATTTCTGAACTGATTAGGTATCACTACTCAGAAATAATAATGAAAGAAAAGACAAGAGACTCATATGTGTAACTAAGAAAGTAATAAAAGTTATCTGGATGGGAAAAAAAGCATCAAATGACATAAAATAAAATATAAAGAGTACTGAGAAGATTATGAAGTAAAGCCAAGCAGTTTATAAAGGGTAAAAGTGGCATGAGAGGATTTCCCAGGAAAAGAGACAAATAGTAAAAGATTTTTCATATATAATATTTTTGACAGGGAAATACAGTCAGCATGCAAATCATGGGAATCCTAATCAGGATGCCTGGAGAGCCCTCAGAATCCTTTCCAATACAGACATTTATCCTCCCAGAGGAGTCCATTCTGTCATAGAGAACTCTTCTTTACTTTTAATTTGACTTCCTTTTCCCAGTGCATTAAATATCTCTAGGAATTCTTATTTCTCATTTTGCTCATCACGGACAAGTACATAACAATATTTTCAATGCACAAGGAAATTATAAACAGGAACAAGTCATCCTCTTAAAATAAGAATAAAATAAATCCCCTGTGTCTAGAGTATCTTTCCATAATGGATTTAGGATGAAGATGACAGCAAATTTTCAAGAGATCAAAGACAACAAATTGATACTGTAAATGTGATAATAAATATAATATTGAGCACATAAGTAGGATATTTCTCCTATAATTGCAATTCAGATCTCCAATGAACAACCAAGGGTTGTAACAGCAATCAAAATGTAGAGATGCTACAATTATTAGATGAATAATTATGATATTTTGTATTCATGTCCATCCAGATTTAAGACATACAGGTTTTTATTTGCTTTATTATTTTGAATCTTAAATTTAAAGAATCAAAATAATATCCTGTTTGTGTATTTGTATTAACACTATTGAATCCCTGCCCAATCAACAAGTGCCAATAAAAATTATAGGCTATGTAAGAGAAAGAAAAACAAAAGTAAATCACATGGAAATATTTATACTAACACTCATTATCTGGGTGTTATAAAGTTTTCAATTATTAAATTAGTGGGGTTGATACAGAGACACAAAGCAGCTTCAGGGACCAGTTTAGGAAAGTCATTTCATGAAGAAGGAAAGTTCTTGTAGAAGATATGATAATGATAGTAGGTGATGAAGACAGGTAAGAAAGGAGTCAAATATAGCTATGCTAGCATAGCAGGACTGGAGTTGGGTAATGTAAAAGCTATAAAGGTCCTTTACATCAGGAACACTTTATTTAAACCTGAAGTAGACAGGTGATTTCTTCAGAACGAGTTCATTAACACAGTTGTTTTTCTGCAGAGTGTGTGCATGTGTGCATGAGTGGATTTAATTCAGTTAACAACTTCCTTTGGCATGGCACAAAGATATAGAGCAGTAGAAAAGAGGTCACAAGGATTCCTTGAAGAACTTAGAGTTTATAGCCGTTGTTCCAGTTTGGAAGCATTTACCAGTATAAAAGACTGATACATATGATCAGTTGAATTGGATTTCACAACTAAAATAAAACAAAATTCTACTAGCAAGACTGGGAACATAGGAGTCAGGATGAAGGGAAAAATATATTTTATACTCTTATAACTATCTGGAAATTCTAGCTGTTTAAAAATGTTAGCTATTAGTCCTAAGTCTGTGAACTAATTCCTCCCCTGTGACCTATTGTAAAGATTATTATTATATAGTTTCTCTTATTCTGTTGTGTATAAGATATTTGTAAAAATAGCGATAGTTCATTTAATAGCAAGAGAACCTTGGGCTACTATGCTTGATTATTGTACACTCAATATCGAAGCTGTTTTTCTTCCTTTTTTTCAACTATTTCCCTTTTATTTCCTTTCTTTCACACCTTCTTAGAGAAAAAATTCATACTAGAGTGGGGTTGAAGATAGAAATTTGTCTTTGGACTTTGAAGATCCTAAATCTTTAGATATTATTACATGTAATTTAAAATGTTAAATAGGCAATAGAGCATTAAAGTAATCCAAATATGGTAAGGTAAGAAACCATTATTAGAAAGAAATTAGATGTTCAAATGCAACGTCTTGCCAAAATTATGTTTGGCTAGAGTGGAAATCATTTTGTCGTGAAGCTGTGAAGCATTATGATTTTATAAGGCTACAGCATGGCATAAGACATACAGACAGGTATGACATAAGACATACATACATCCAATATCATCAGCCTTGCAGGCACTCTTTCACAGAGATGCAAAACATATTTAAATGATCATTAAGACTGGAAGCAGCATATGTCTGTTAACATGTGAGTTAGCATGTGTTTGTGCACTATTTAACTATTCTTTAAAAAATACCATATATAAATATGCAGGAGTCATTTTATTTTCCACACAGTTCAGGCCTTCTCCTTGCCTTTTGGAAAACAGCGCTCGCTTCTGTTATATTTCTAACTTGTAAGAGTATATATGGTATATATATCTCACTTTATCCTGTTTGGATCTTTTCTTTTTTCTTCCCTTGACACATATTATATTGAACAGAAGTTAAAAATTATTTCTTATAAAGCTTGAAAAAAAAAAGTCCACTTGTTCTGGAACACGTGATCTTCCTGAATCATGGGATTTTTTGGTATTTCTACAGATCCTTCTCTTCCTCTCTCTCCTTGTTCCCCACCCTACCCCTTCTCCCTCCTCCCCTCTCTTACTTGATTATGCACACTTGTGGTAATGTATGAGACAAGTCTTGCTTACTTTAGAAGTATTAAGATGCAATGTGCAAAGTTGAAGCTGGCATTCACGGAGCAGGAGTCATTTTCTGTAAGGAGTTCCATCTACCACCATGACATATGTGTTTGAAGACACCTTCGTGTCAGTGTGATCTAATCCTTCTCAGAGATATAACACTTTTATCTCTTTCGTTCTGGTGGCTGATATAAAATAGATAAGAAGACAATTAAAAGTGAGTAATGAGTTGATGTTTTGTTCTTTTTAAGCAATTTCAGCATTTAGCACTAAGCAGCTCTAAAAAACTACTCAAAGGGATTATTGTAGGCAGAGTTTTCATTCTTTTTTTTAAATATTGTTTTCCCTTTCTTTATAAGAACAGCACGATGTCTTACAGTTCATTAACTAGAGTTTTCTCATATGTTTTTATCCACATACATTGACATAAAATTGGCATTCCAGAAAAAAAAAATACTGTAACAAGTCAGTTCAACAAATAGCTACAATTAACAGAATGTCTAATGCTTTACTGGATTAATGGCTCCTTCTAAAAGTCTGTGAACAGCTAGTATATAGTTGTCCTACTATGGCATCTGCACAATTAAGCAATTTATCTGAGAACCCTTGCAAGGTGAGAAACACTAAGTGGAGCAATAAAATCCCCTCAAAACCAGCTTGAAGGTCTTCATGACTCAGGACCTGCTTGTCGTTTCTACATGTGGAGTCACATTAGGGAAGGAACTTGCTGTTTAATTTATTTAGGGAAAATTGCAACTGGGATAATAGGAAGATAAAATTTAATGTTGGTAAGAACATGTATGTATCCATGCGTAGTAGCATTATGCATGACAATAAGATTAATGTGAACTGACCTCTGTAAGATGGAAGACTAAGAGAAACTTAATTCAGAGGGAATACTGGAAGACGTCTCTATAAATATCACTCATTATTTTCCTGCTAGTCTTCACAAAGACTGCAGGAAAACAAATGCCCTTTTATTTACAGTATCAAAATCTGCAGATACATAAGCAGCTCTATTTTCTGCTGCTGCAGGAAGTTTAGCCATATATTCTCCACCAGTGCCTCATTATTTCTTATTTTTGAAGGAGAAAGATGTCTATTACCCCCTAATATAGTCCTTAGCAGAGATGACTAACTCAGGACCCGGAGCAAGACTCAGGTGTGGTTCATAAATTGGATATGGGGATGCTGTTGCTTTGGATTAGGAAGTAAATAATTTATAATAACTAATATGAGAGATGCTGACAGCCAATTTTAATATTGTTGGATTTGTTTTTCTAAAGTAATTTACAAATCATATTCATCTTCTGTTGCCTGTTTGGAAGTGGTTGATTAAAATTTTTCAATATTTGTATTTGGAATTCAGTTCATAATTTATAATTAAATAGATAGGCAACATAGTATTTCTATGTCCTCACAGATAGGGGCAAAAACTTTGGAAGCAAAAGTGAAGGAAGGCAGTGCTGGAGCTGTGAAGGGTTTAAGATTGTTGAGAAAAACATCGCAGAGGTGAGAACTCAGAAAAAGGCCCAGGTGAAAAGTGCTTTTCTATCTCTGCCCTTTTCTTATCAAAAATTTCTCTTAAAGATTCACTGTTTCTGTGATAGACACAAAAGATTTTTATATTTATGACATATGAAACCTGTGGGATTTAGGGCATATTGTCTGCATTTTCTGTATCTACTAATAATTTTGCAAGCTCTTTGGAAAAGATTTCTTTTGCGTCTGTTGCATGATAAATAGAAACAAAACTTTTGATATACACAGTATGATAGTTAAGATTTCCTTCCAATTGTAATCAACTATATAATGTAAAAGGTACCAGGGAACTAGAGTTCGCTGAACTACTGTAGCTCATAGTATTCAACTGTATTTCTTGTCAGTGTAGGTAATGGTTGAGAACTAGTTACAGGTTGCCATCAAGGAGATAGATGATCTAAAAGAGGATTTCACAACCCTGCTGGCTGCCTCAGTTAGAGTAGAAAATTAAAAGAAGCAAATAAGGCATATGTTCTACCACTTTTCATTTCCAAGCATCTAAATCCAGGCCAACTGGAAATTTCTTCCTCCACCCAGCTGTAAGACATTTCAACTGTAAGACAGATAAAATGAGTATGCAAGCCTAAATTTTTAACATCCCAGGTAGGTTTTAATTGAAGAGATTTTGACAAGTGCATAAAAATGTAATCAAGTACTTGGCCATGTACTCAACTGAGTTTGTATGAGGCTCAGTCAAGGCATGGTCTGACAAGCTGTAGACAGTGTACTGAAAGTAGAATATCTGCTAGGGGCACCTTGGACAAGGGCTTTTAATGGTGTTACCAGATGAAAAATTGTTTACACCTGGTGAACTAACAAAATGCTTTCTTCAAAGCCCACTGGCCCATGGAACTGCACAATGCCCATTGTGTAAGAAGGAGAACTAGAAGGCAACCAGCCTCAGTTTTCTGCCAACTTTACCAGGTCACAGTCAGTCAGCTGTAATTTTGGTGTCCCCGACCACTAGGGATCACCAAAGAGACCCCCAGGAAAAAAGAATGCATGCATGGGGGGGGGGGATATGTTAATGATTTGGGGGAAATGATTACCATATGCATGTTTATTCTAGGACAATCAATGAATATGTTTGAAAAACACAGTATATAAACAGAAACTTTCCTGTACTCAGCATGTACAATTTTCAGTGGAGATATCCCCTCGCACATCTGGCCAAACACAGAATGTCTGCTTCTTAATGCTATGTTGGTGTTAAGGAGTTTCTTTATTTTTGCTGAATTTTTGGTAAAAATATTGTAGGGGTGGGTGTGACTGGATCCATCTCCAACACAACTTAAGATAGGAAGGGAGAGCACTGCTGAAAAGTTTTCATTCTTGTAACAATTTTAAGAAAGACCATTAAACCACATGGCACCAGTGGTGAGACTAGAATCATCTCATTAAAACTGAAAATCAGCACTATCAGAAACTTAGGTAGCTAAAACATTAGAGCAACTATGGGGAGAAACTATAAAGTTGCTTCATTTTGGTGTTATATACGTCAAAGTCCTTCTATCCATTAGCTTTGAAGTATCATTTTAGTTAGGAAAGTATATAATGGCTTAGAACAGCAGTATATAGCACATACAGTTATTCTGTGAAATAACAATATGTTATTTTCCTCTTATTTTCTTCTTCAGCCAATGGAACAGGATTCCCAGGAAAGTGGTTGAGGCACCATCACATATTTAACAGACATGTAAATGTGACACAAAAAGACATGGTTTAGCAGTGGACTTGACAGTGCTGGGTTAATGGTTGGATTCAAAGGTGTTTTCTGACCTACACAGTTCTATGATTCTATTCTTTGCTGGGTATTTCTTCTTTATACACACTTTAGACTGGCTATCATTGCTTTATGGAAAATGGAAGATACATAGATGAAGTACTAAATGGAAGGTACCTAGATGAAACATTATGACGTGTTTGCCTGCATTCAGATAATTATATTTCCTGCAATTGCTTTTTTAGGTTTTTACAATCCAGGATCACAGATGTTTATGTATAGGCACTTCACATGAATCCAATAAACATTTCACCATTACAACAGAAAGAAAACATTGCTCAAGGCTGCATTTCCAATGGTCTGAGTCATCTATTTGCAAGCCAATATACATGTTTCACTTTCATGCTTTTGAAAACAAAGGGGGAAATATTTCTAATTCTAAATGTGATCTGCATTATTTAGAAACACCAGCCTAATGAATCTACATATATTAAAAATATGAGTACCTTTGTACCACAGTCTTTGGACTTACCCCTTCCTTCCTTGTTACTGTTACAAATACTTTTTCCACTACATTAATCACAACCAGTTATCACTTTTAGGCAGGTTTTGGATTATTTTCATCGTACTCTACATTAATTTGGTCCTTTTGATGGATAATTCAGCTGTACTATAATGCTTGAAAGCTACGTTGTCCTCCTACTGTTGCTGTTATCGCCGCGGAACGGAGAGACGACACAGACTCCGAGCTCAGGGTAGAGAGAAGGCTGAAGCGATTTATTAGCTTCTTGGAGGGTTTTTATATGTTAGTTCGCAAAAAGTGTGCTATATGGCATAAGGTAATTGGTTCTTTCGACCATCCACCCCTTAGGGTGATTGGCCAAGTTCTAAGGCACCCATCTCTAAATATTTTTCCAGTTGTAGCCATAACAATGGTAGACAACAACCTTGCTGGTGCAGAGGTTTACAAAACTCTAACATTATTTTGACTTGCTTGCATGGGAAAGATAGAGTTCTTACAAAATACTGCTGAGAGCTGAAGAAATTCCTTGCTGAAGCTTTTTCAGCATCCATATCCTACCACACAGAGAGCAAGCAACTGGGGGTTTATTGCACATCATGTTTGTGAATGAGGGGGAAAAAAATAAACATACTTTGTCCTTAATACCCACACAAAAAAGTGTATCTAAAATACAACTGTCTGTGACATCCACTTATACTAGTAGTAGTAACTTACTATTTTTTCTAATAATAATGATTGAATCAACTTTTGTTTCTGTATTTCTAGTATCACCTTTTGTGCTGTAAAATGTATTTTCTCATTTTGCAGTCCATGTGAAAACAAGACTTCTCATTATAGTTACACATTAATGTATTCTCTCCTTTTAATCTTCACTGGTGCTGAAGGCAGGAGAATACATTAGGCAGAAGAGAGAGGGATTAAGATCACATGTTTTGCAGTAATGAGGACTTAGATCAGCTTATATATGTCTTGAAGTGGTATTACTTTAGCCTACCTTTATTCTACCCATGGACTTTATATGACTTGCAGATTTATGTATTATTATAACCTTTCTTTTTTCTTTCTAATTTATAGTCCCCCTAAAATTCTGCCACTAGGATATGGAATATATCGTATCATAAGACAACTGAAAAAAACATTAATTTGGTCTGAAACTGCTGGTAAATCTTTCTGCTTCCAACTTATTCTGATTTGTGAGTGTAGCTGATCAGAGACTGAGATGTATCTCTCTCATTCATCTGAGGAAATGTAAATAAGTACTTCTGTTGAAGTCATCTGAAAGGTATGTTCTAATAACAAGAGCTTATACATGCAAAGAAAAGCTGAACATAAATTTAGGTTCAAAACTAGATCGTGTGTGTACAGCTGGCATTGGAGTTTGATAAGAGAGAATAAACTACAATACTTCTCAAATTTTTCAGTTGATCCATTTTTAAGAACCTTGATTTACTGGAGAGGATATTTTTCAGCAAGCAATTTCTATTTTTACTTTAGTTTCATCGTGAGATACATCTTTTCCCACTCACTTTCTCCAGGACAGTATGATTAAAACCTAGCAAAATTATTTTTTAAGTTGTTTTCAGAATTAAATTCTTGTTGCACCAAAATAACCATAAGTTTCAAAGATATCCACAATTGGTAATTATTAGGTCATATGCAATAAAATAAGGTCTTTTGTTGTGTTCAGTATAGGATAAAATACATTAAGTTGTATAATTTTTGACAATATATTGGGGAGTGAATTAAAAAAGGGAATTGGATCTAAGTGGGAGTTTGTTTTACTTTTTACTTCATTAGCAGATTGACTGTGATTTTTTAAATTTTTACTTAGGTCTTCACTATCTTTCATGAACAGAATCTGGAAATATTTTGTGCATCCTTACTGGCTTCCTCTATATTTTATTATTTATTAGTGAATGTCCCTTTTGATTCTTAAGTTGGTCTCCGGTTGTATTAAATTTGACGATGGTGGGCAGGGTATGACAACTCATCAATAAAACTTTTTTTTTCTCTTTGTGCCCTTCATGCCACCTTGTGTCTTGAGAAATGTCAAAATTTGGTTTTGGTGTCATTTTTTCATTATGTTTGAGTAAGAAGATTGAGAATTCCAGACACTTCTACCCAGCTTATTTCTCCTGCCAATGAATGTTAGACAAAATGTTTCTTGCATGGTATGCTACAGTTTTCAGAAGAGATTCTCACATCACCTCTCAACAGTTAAATGAATGTTTTAAAAATCAAGAAACATTTCAAGAGAAATATTAAAATCAGCTTTACACCACTGTACATAACACTCTGGTTGCTACAGTTGTAATGTGGTCATCGTAAACACAATCAAACACAGTATAACACATCATTTTAAACTGCTCGGAATTGCCTCTCTCCTTGTATGCTGAAGAAGCTTCTCAAATTCCCTTTGTGCCCTTCCAGCACTCCTTTTCATCATGATGCTGTTGATATAACTATTTGATGAAGTGCTTTGAATTCCTAATGAGCAGATGTTAGCTCTGTGGAAGTTATGTTATCCTCCTTGGTGGTTGGACACATAACTTCTAAGGGGAGGGATTGTTCAATAAATAATTAATAACAAGAAGCTTTCCTAGGTGGATGAGAGACAGATCCTATTTAAAATGATTTTGTCTCAGTAGTTGATCTGTCTAACTCCAGGGTTATTTTATCTCCAACTTGTATTAGTTCTGCTTCAATTAGCATTTTAGTCCCCAGTGGGGCACTGCTGATTAATTAGTTATTGTTCAGTAACTTCATCTTCTGGCCTTGACTCCAGCCACTCAGTCTAGTGTGCATTGATCAGCCTCTGGATTTGTGGCATGTTCTTTTTAAGGCTGCTAAATGACTGACTGGTCTCAGTGAACCAGATATTGACCTTGACTTCAAGTCCGTAACGTATTTAAGCACATACCTAAGTCTAAGAAGGAGAATAATGCAACACATTCACCTAAACTTTTTCTTTCTGCCTAAAGTTAGGCAGATACTTTACTACTAAATTGCAGCTGGAGCTTTAGCTGATTGACTTATTGGTGAAGTATCCTAGCTGGTTTGAGGAGTAAAAACACTGAAACTTGGACAATTTTTTATATCCATCCTATCTATCTTTAAGTCATATCAGATACCTCCTATGTACATAAGAATGTACAAAAATCTTTGCCATGGACAAAGATTTCACTTTAGAAAGATTGTTCTTTCTAAAAATATGACATCTAATACTTTATCAAGGCCTCAACACAAAATGTTTTCAAAACAGTACTCGTATTCATTTCTCCCTATTGGTGGAAAGGGATTGGTTAAAGCTGTAAGGAGAGGAAACTCATTTTAGAGCATCAACCTCTTACATTTTCTTAAACCAAGACAAGAAGAAACAAAGTTTTGATCCCAGGAATATTAGACCTCATGTAATTTCTTTTTATGAACTACCTAGGGCCCATCCAATCCAATTATGGAAAGGTGACTGAGGATCTCAGTTAGGAATCAGTGGTTCTCATTCCTTATATAAACAATGCATTTATACAACATAATTAATAAGTGCTCTGAAAGGGTGTCAGAATTTCAGGGGAAGATGTTTTCTCTATAAGTGTATCTTCATTCACTGTCTATAATAGTCATAAATATCTCTTTTATGTGCTTTAGTGTAGGTGGCATTTCCATAGCTTTGGAGAGAAGTTGTTGCCAATGCCCAGAAAACCAAAGTGAAGAAACCTGTATGCTGAGAAAGCAGTGTCTGAAAGTTTCCATAGGATTTGTAAGCTCAGAAGAGCTGCTGATTCTTCAGGAATGGATGGTCTTGGGAGACTAAGAGGCTTCTTCCACATGGTGATTGCATGGTTGTGCAACTCAGGCTGCATCTAAGAGGTCAGGGACTGCTTGAAAGCAGATGAAGACTGTAGGGTTATAAGTATGCATAGTGAAACAGACCTCTGAAGGCCTTTATAAACACCTGTATAGAAGGCACTGGGATGCCAGTAACTCTTTGTCCTTGTGTCTACCATTTGAAACTGAGTCCAAACTGAGACCTGGACAGATATCTGTGTGAATACCTGTGTAAATGAATTTTGTGTGAATAAATAAGTGTATGTGTGGTTTTTGAATGTGTATGTGTTTTGTTAGCAATCATGTTATTAATAACTCTACTGATAAAAACAACTTAGTGTTTAAAAGCTTTCATAAGAAACACTGTGATCTGTGCCATCCCTCTGACTCAAAGAAGAGAAGATGTACATTACGGGAATTTCCCCAGCTTCAGTGTCATAGTTACATATTAGTTACCTAATATCTTAGTTACATATAGTTACCTGCATTCATGTAGTTTGGGTTTGGGACAATCTTTCATCCATGTTTTTCTCATCTTTATAGCCCCTATTAATTTAAGAAAATACTTTGCACCTTGAAGTGTTAGTGGAATAATAATAATAAAAAAAGTAATATTTTCATAATTGGGCTAGTGATGAATACCGGACATCTGTGCTATCTATCTAAAAGTCCAATTTAGCCTGAGTATTCCTTAGCAAAATGTGATATTTTTAAAAGAAGTCAAATTAAACCATGCTCTTCAAATAAATTTTGATTATGTGTTTATCAAAATAGCTTTTTCATGTGCAAGAATATTTGGGAATGGAGCCTAAAGAGAGTAATTCAAGTGCTAAGTTGGTTTTTTTACCCATGAAGTGGAAAATCCAGCAGGTATCATTGAAAATAAGAAAGCAAGTATCATTTTATTAACCTGTGAAAAATGTCCTTCCTAAACATTTGAAGTACTATTCTTTTTGGAATTGCCTTCACTGAATTTTTTTAAAAGTCTTGAATTACAGAAGGGGAATGGAAACCTCACCCAGATCCAGTCCAATTCCTGTCTAAATTTTGGTGAGTCCTTCAACACAGTGAATTTCTGAAGAGATGGATTCAGAGCCCAGTCCTGTACTAGTATCTTGAGCATTCTCCATTCTAATTTCTCCATCTTACCTTTTGTTTACAATTCCACGTCAATTTTTGCTGCTAAAAACACAAACAAAAATCCTCCCCCCACTTTTCATGTGACATTCATAAAGGAAATAGTTATTAAAATCCAAGAATTCTTTCAAATCTTAAAAAGAGACTTACTTGAAAGCATCCTAAGGGTTAGTTAGAAGCCTATGTAAACAGACAAAATGTTTGTTTTAAATAACTAAAACTTTTCATACATAAATATTTTAGGAGAATAATATAAATAATTTTATTTTTTAGACATTTGCTTTGATTTTCTCATTTTCTATACAGAATAAATTATATCAGAGATACACACAGCATATTAAAAAAAACCCCTAACTTGGGGTGTGATAGAATATTTGGTTTTACAGTTTAAGTTATAATACTGTACTGCATAGAGTAGTTTTCCTTCTAACAGAAAATGTAAATGCTGTAGGTCTTTTTCATGTTATTATGGGTTTTTTTTTATATTAGGTAATCGTAGTTGAAAACCTGACTAGCAATAAAGAGTTTCAAGTGAACGTTGCTGTGAGGAAAGCCAAGAAACATCATGATAAATAAAAATCCTGTTGATTTAAATTGGTGACACTTAACCTGGGACTGCTGCAAGGCACTCTAGCATAAAACAGAACCACCCAAGAGCCACAATATATGTTTTCCTAGTCTACTACACAAAAAATTCTTGTAAAAATTTATGATAAAATACAGGTTAAAACATTCATCCATTGAATTACATATAATTTGCTGTACTAACAGGATTATTTATGATAGGCTCAAAGTGGTTTCTTACATTGTAAATCAGAAGTGAAACTACAGTGCTGTTAGATGAAGATAGTTGTATGTCTGTTACCTTCAGTCTATGGAACATCTGCAGACAGAAATACTAAAATGGGCATTTGGAAACTTCCTTATATTGAGAAGCAAATTTCTGCTATATTGATGTTATAAACTGCATTTTAGTGAGAATTATCTAATGAAAAATGTAGGGCATGTCTTGTAGGGCTTATCATTAACATTGTGCACACTGCTATGTTTTTAAATAACTGTTACATTGTTCTGTGATGTGATTACTTTCCAGAGAGCAACAAACCCCAAAAAATCTGTCTCTTAAAGTACATGAATTCTTGAGACCATATTGACTTAGAATCTCCCCAAAGTGTTACCAAGGAAATATAATTTCTGACCACCTTTTCTTATCCTTGATAAATAAAAGGCTATTGGATTGAAAAAAAAAAAAATCAGAGGAGTTATCCAAGTTTCCTTGTCCATTGTAAAATAGCCACATATATTTATGAACTTTTCAGCTGCTGCAAATGCTCTGCTAAAACAATGGGCATAGGTTTTCTGCCTTTAGCTGTTCTCTCATTCATCAAAAGCTAATTACATCACAATTATATGTCAGCACATACTAATGCTTAAGAAAACACTGAAATGTTAAGAATGTTAAGAAGGAAGAAAAGTTGCCCCTATCATAATTATTATCCTGAATTAATAACAGCATAAATGGCAAGTCAAAAATTGACTGCTGGCTATGCTCTCCCCACATCCTGAATCTTACATACACGATGAATTATTTACTTCTGCTCCCGTTCCACTGGTGCATCTGCTCCTCACCATAAGGTGAGATCCAATAAAGGACAACCACTCCAGCAAACAGTGTCAGTAATTTTTTTCATTTCCACAGGTTAATGTCATCTGTTTATGAAAAATATTCTAGATATTTTATTTCAATTGCAATTCCTGCACTTTGTTCTATCTTAGAAAAGGTGTTTTATTCCGGGATTATGAATGTTCATAGAGAAAATATAAAGAAGTGAATAATCAAAATGACCACAACTAAAGCTTGTTTGTGCTATTTCACTTTCATATTTTCTTAATTTTAGTACCTCTTGTTAAAATACTGAGTGACCCATGCTTCATTTTCCTACTCTCAGCAGAGTACTGTTTCTATAAGATGAGTATGTTTCAAATTTAGGAGTAGAGTTTGAATTTTTTGAATGTTAGCCTGTTATAAAATGAAGCAGTTTCTGCACTTCCAATTATTTCTCATGTATTATTTGGTGAATTTTATTTTATTGAACAATGCATATTATGGTGTTAGCAGTGCTTTAGGAAATGCACATACCCATGAATACTGTAATGTAGCCCTTAGAAGTCATATTTTTATATCCTCACATCAGAGAATCAGTTTTTAAATTATTTTTAAAATTTGCTATGAGGCAACAATGTCTGTCTGACATACCAAATACCTTTGTACAATTATCTAATTCAAAAAATCAATATGCCTGATAGAAACTAGTGTTAACATCTTTGCTGTTATAAACATTAAGTATATATTGCTTTGCAACTTTAGTATTAAACTACAGATGTAGTTATTACTTCCTTTGTGGATTTCTCTCTCTATGCAGACCTGAATAGGCAAAAAAGGCATGCAGAGGATTTAGACACACTTAAAAATGTAGCTGTTGAAAGCAAACTGGGGTTGGAGTAAGTCACTCAAACGTAAAATATAAAATTTCAAATTCCTATGAAAGCACTTTCCATAAAAGGATTTATCACACAGCACAAATATTTCTGATATATTTTCCCTAAGTTTCTTTTATAGTCAAGAATAGGTGCTGCTAGATTGAGAACTAAGACATAAAGGTGCTTCTAGAAATTGTATGGACTGCGTTGGATACATACCTGAGGATTTATTAAATGGTGCTTTAAAACTATTTCCTTCTACTGAATATAAAAGGAGTCTATATACAAATCTGAATAATCCAGGTGTATAAATTTCCACAATAGATTTCTGAGGTCAAGTGAGAAAAAAACTGATTTTTGTGGATATCTTTTGACTGTTTATTTGTTTGGATTTTTTTTTTTTTTTTTTTTTCTTTTTTTACATTGGAGTCACTGTAGTCCAAATGCATTAAAAATCCATTTATGGAAACACAAACAGTGTCTCTCTAAAACTTGTTTAGCTCTTGTTTGTAGCGAGACATTTTCAAATTCATACTTTAGATAATTCTGAACTTAATTTTTGCCGTATTTTATGGTCATATTTTCAAGTTCAGATACTACACATATTGCACTTGACACACTTCTGCAAAACATAAATTTAGATGAAAAGAAAGGGGTTATTGTCGGTGCCCGGTTATTATATTTTTTCCCCAGCAAATTATATAACTCTGATGAGACCCAATGCCTGAGAATAGGATTCAATTCCTTTTTCTTCAGGAAGGTAAAAATTGTATCATTATAGACATCATTTTAATCACTCAATTATATTGGAGAGAAAGTGACATGATAAAAACTCCTGATACGAGAGAAAACAATGCATGATTTTATGTATAACCTTTATAGTTTAGGCAACCTTTTGTGAGGGTGGGTTGAAATATTTATTAATTTTATTCTTGAAGTTTATCATGTAAAATTCAACTGCAATGCCTGAAGCAATAGCAGACACTCAAAATTCTTCCTTCCTAAGTGTATGTTCTTACTTCTAGTCATATTCAATTGCTTCAGCCATGTCCTCTCTCCTTCATGTAATTTTTCTTCTTTTCTAGAGAGAGTAGTCATAATGGGTACATTGAGGACAACGGTGCCCCACTGTATTTTGCAGCATGTAGTCTGCAGTTGTTTTAAGGAGACTGAAGAATTTGTATCAGTGTCAAAAAGAGCAAGATATTGATTCATGGTCTCTGAATGTGAGTGACTATATTCCAACTTTAGGCCACCACAAGATGACAAATCCCTAGAGAATGCAAGCCCTTTCAGATGTCTGGACTTAATTTCATCAATTTTCACAGAAAACCATGTTTACTCTCAGTGTGCTAATTGTAGGTTACACTCATGACTAAATTATTTTTTGGTTCACACACTTTTCCAAGCAAGTCCAAGCCCAAGCCCAATTTTTTAACTAAAATTGCTAAATTTTTCACTCTGTCTACGGGGTGAAGTCTAAGAAGCCAAGTTTTTTGCTTTGCTGTTTTAAGTAATCCAAAATTTAAAACCACTATTTTTAAGGAGAAACAAATGTGTATAGGACCCAGTGAAACAAATCTGCTAGGTCTGCACTGACTGCATTTAATTCTGAGTAAAACAGCATGAAGTGTCAGTGTTTCAGAACATCACTATCACAAAGCTGGCTACAAATAGAATAGACAAGCATAGATACAATCAATATTAACATGTCTTATTCATGAAGGTTAATGCAGTGCTTTACTGAAGGTTGCACAGCTCATGATACAAGAGGAAAAGACTTAAGCAAATGCAAATTAAACCTGAGGCTACCTCATTCCTCACACAGACTTTACAAACCATGAAAATGCACTTTAATGAAAGCAGACAGGTACTGAGTTTCTCTATCTCCAGGTAAGGGAGTCTGAACTTTTAGTATGTGCATTATTTACAGTTGTACTTGTTTCCTTTCTGAAGGATGTAATATTCTTGAGGTTATAAAAATTTCGCTGTTACTGCTCGTATGCTCTGCATAGAAAAAGTAAAATCCATTAACACTTCAACTATTTAACAGTACACTGTGGTGTATATGTGACTTCAAATGATGTTGATTGAATTCAGTGGATGTTGGTTCAATGATTTCTTTTCACAGCCTAAGTTAGGTGATGTAAATGCATTTTCTGACACTTACTTTGTTAAGTTCTCTTTAAAATTAAAATGTCTCTTAGAGACGCTTATGTACTTCATAGATGTGGAGAGAATTATTTCTGCAGAACACAAACTTAAGTCAAAAATCTCTAATAATTTTTATTTCTTGATTAATTGTTTAAAGCAGAGCTCAAAGACACTACAAATAAATTTCTGCACTAAATCCAGTAAGATTCTTTACCTGAACCAGAAAGAATGTGTGTGTATCTGTACAAACAGATAAGGGAGATAAAAAAGAAAAAAATTATATAGGGTAAAAAAGAAATTAACATTTCGTTGAACAATATTGTTCTTTAAAAAAGAAAAGAAAAAACAACACAACCCTTTATCTGTATGTCATCAAGTTGTCAGAAAATTCCTTCTGTCTTTTTAGCAATGCTAGTCAGTGACTCTATATCAATATAAGAGAATTTGCTACTCTGAACTGAAACTGATTAAAATTGAATGTACAGTGTATTGGTAAGATCAGACGACAATTCCTAGTTTTGAACAATGTGTTTAGATAAGATGTTTCCATAAAATCAAGTACCATGAAAAAATATACTGTAATTCAGCTGCACTGTTGGACAACACACAAGAAAGTAGACTGGTGTTTGCTTTGAGAACCTTGGTGTTTGTGAAATACATCTGACTTATTCAATAATGATTTGTTCTACTTTCTTCCTATATTGATGATGATGAGAATTACCCCTACACATTTTGTAAATGTCAACTAAAACATTTTAAGCACCATTTTAAAACATTTTAAACACCAGAAAGCATAAGGCACCAAGGTCAGAGCTCAGTTGAACTCTTATTTAACCATTTCAAGACGAATGAATGCACATGAGTTACTGCACCCAAACGTACCATGTGCAGCAAATCAAATGTGTCCTCAGATTTTTTTCAATTAAGTTCCATTGAATTTCACTACACAGTATCCAGTGATAACCTATGCACATGTTCCGGGCTGTTGGTGTTCTCTAATGGGTGTTGTGATTTATCCATTTCTAAGTCCATGTACATCCAAATGAGAATGACCTGTAGAGTCATTTTAATTGAAACTCTCATTGCCCACTTGTTGGCCGCTAAGATTCATGCATCTTTTCTAGTCCTTTGACAGGATAGGTTAGATACATGTGTGATTGCAGATTTTACAATTTAAATTCCACAGAGAGAAGACTTGCAAACAAAAATCTCTTTAATAAATTCATGCTATTTCCAGTCCTAAAAAAATCTCTTGATTTACTCAAAATTGAAGATTTTCAGCACTGATTATTTTACTATTCCTTTGAAGATATGTATCTTCCATTGCTTTTGTTTTAAATTTTCATAAATAGAGTACCTTAATCAATCCTTTCATCCCAATTGATAAAAAAAATCACTCCATTTTAATTATCAGCTTCCTTATTCCAAAATTTTTCAAAGGGGTAAGATTGAAGTAAAATTAATACCACCTGGTTCAAAAGTGTTTCTACATGTAGGAACAAGCAGTAGATAATAAGCCCATTCAAAAACTCTTTCAAAAGAGAAACTCTTCTAGAAAAATTAATGTATCTTTACCCTAGTAAACAAAGTTCAGAGAGTATATGAAGAAAGTAAAAAAATTTCAACTATAAGCTGAGCTACAGATAAAAAGGAGACTTCTAACAGTTATTGAGGTAGTAGTTTTTATAACAGCTGAAATGCTGTTCTAGCAAAATATCATCTGTAATGTAAATCCTACTTCATACATCAAGAAAAAAAAATCCTATGGAGCACCAAGAAACTAATCTTGTGCTTGGCAAGATGAACAAGAGTATCCAATCATTTGATTTTTCTACACGTAATCATACTTATGTTGGCATGGAGTGACTTTTTCTTATACCAAAAGTCATTAAAGAATGCAAATTAATACTTAAAGTCTACAAAATTTTGATAGCAATCTTACATAGGCAATACATATGACTTTACTAACACTCCTAGCTTATCTAATGAAAATCTAGATTCTGTTTTTCTTCTACTGAAATTAAACTAGTTTATATACATCAGTTCACTATTAAAGGAGAATTCATGTTCAAAGAACAGCTCACTCTTTGTTCCATAACAGTGTCCATAACACTTTCTTAGTAATAGTAACTTATTTGATAATAAGACACAGAGCTTTCAATAGTACTGAAAGTGTTTTCATCATATGAAAGGAACATCAAGAACTGTTCTAGAACAGAATGGAAAGCATTTTCATATCACTTTCTGATAATAAGACCTCTCAAACTGGTCTCCTGTAGCTTCATTATTAATGTAAGGCATTTATAGCTGTGGTTCAGTGTTGCCAGTGAAGATGAAGAAGCTTTAAAGATTTAATCTGATTCATTTTTCACAAGTATCTCACGGAAGATATGTATGGAACTGCATAGATGGGAATCATCTGTGTAGGAGCACAAGACCCTTTAGTGTAACCATTTTCAAGAAAATCTATTATTGCTATGCCACCACTGAGAAGATTTTTCTAGAAACATAGTTTCTAGATAGGATTACAGACTAAAACATTTTAAAATTTTGCTTTAAATGGAGATGAAAAAGTAAAAATTGTAGAACAACCTGAGTTACTGAATATTTGGATCTTTACAACCTTGGTCTTTTGTTTTCTGAATTTCCTTGTATTTCAAGTGTCTTCACTTTTCCTCCACCCTTTCTGGTATGTCCTTTCACTTCAGTCTTTCTCATGGTAATATCACAATATAATTTTATTTTGAGAATATTCCCTCAGTTGTCTCCCATTTTCTACTTAAATTTCAAATTTTTTGCATACAGATAGTAAGCAAAAGAAAACCCCTTTCCCTTTGCATATAAGAGTTAGCATAATACAAAAAGAACTAATGGTGACAAACATTTCTTTACATTTCTCTTCAATTAGAAGTTTGATCAGTCTAGAGATCTAAAAGAGATTTCCTGCACACAGGATATTCCTGCACTCCAGGTGTTTTTCCAAAATATTGAGGGTCACACAGAGGTTTAACAACAATTCAAAGGTTCAAAGGTTGTTCTTGTAATTGTGAACTACTATTTCTGCTGAACCGTGGTTTTGGGGTTTGGTTGTCTTTTGTAGGTTGTTTTTTTTTTTTNTTTGGTCTTTTTTTGGGTGTTTTTTTTTTTTTTTGTGTTGGGGTTTTTTTTGCAATATTGCCTAAGACTTTATTAAGAATAAAACCCATTTTAGGCAGTGAGTGAAGTATTTACATTTAAATAGTCTCATCTGAAATGAAAAGTATGTTCCATCCTCTTCCTGTCATGCAAAAGGCAAGTAGTGAAATAAAATTTTAATATTAAATATATATTTTTTTACCATACATTTTCTTCCCATTATGCTTGACTGGAAATAGAGACCCAACACAACTAAGTAACAAATCAAACCTCCAATAGTTATGCCTTTCACCTGTCCAAGCCCCACAAGTGCATGGACACTGGTTGACAGATACAATTCTTAAAGAAATTTAAAAAATTATTCTGCATAATATAAGCCATGATTTTCTTTTCCTGAACATTTTTTTTTCATTCCTACCCAAGCTATACTCTTCAGATCACTGTAGAATTCTCTTTAGCAAGGATAAGTGTGCAGAACCACAGGAATATTTTGCTTAATCACTAATCAAAGTAGGAATTTTACAAGCCCAGCTCAAGAGATAGATTCTTCTAAGTTCCCAGAGTGATAGGAAATAATTGGTCCTGGAAAATATCAGGAAAAAATGAAAAGAAAGGGAGAAGTACAGGCTTACTACGTGGTAAGTATGGCAATGTAAATTATAAAGATGGAGTATAAACACTTAAGTGAAGCGGCTAATGTAAAATAATATGTTTTATTTTGATCAGTCTGTAAAAGGATAGTAATTCCTTCCCTGTTAGATCTTGAATGTGTTAGTGCTGTAACTTGCACACAATAAAATTGTCCTTGTCAGAGCCTGCAGTCAGTCCTTGCGAAAGAACTGGGATCTTCAGACAGCAAATTTACTGGACCAGAAGCAATCTGTGATACAACACTGACAGGAGGAACAGCAAAACCCCAGGGAAACAATGGCCATTAACAGAGTACACAAGACTAGTCCAGGGAGTACAAGTCACAAATAAGTGTTACAGTTGCTGTTCTTAAAACAAACAAACTGAAAAACAACAAAACCCACCAGATCCCAACGCCCTAACATTGCAATAAAACCATTACTTGTAGTATAAGGATGCTGCTGTTAAGTACAACAAAGAAAGATACCTTTTTACTATGCATGCAGTAATATACATAGACCGTCTTTTCTCCATAGAATGTTTCTGGTTTTATCCCTGATGATAAATGTAATATTTACTTGGTCAGAATCAGAATTAATAAAAAGTAGTTCGATTATAATAAACAAAGGTCAAAAAGCTTCACCAAAATTTTTCTAAACTTTTTAGATCTGCTTCTCTATTGGTCCATACTTCATATAGCTCATGGCTGAACAAAGACAGTGAAAAGTGAATGTAATAAGCCACCAAAATTAGACTTTTCATATTCCTTTGCCAAAACAACAGAGTAAACAATAAAGCAAGCCTGGATGCAAAGTACAATTTTTAATATTCTAGCTCTGGTTCTAATGAATTATAAATGTGTGAATCTAAATCACAGTTCAAGCTTTTAAGAATTGTGGTACTTTATTTTTTTCACCTAGGAAATAATCTAGGAGGAAAAAAATGAACCTATTTTTCCCCCTCCATTTTATGATCATCTCTGCTTTCTGACAATGCTTTGATTAGAGTACTAACTGACTCAGGCTAGAGTCCAATATTTCAACACTCTTTGCAGCAAAAGCTATTTAAGCAGCTGCCCTGTTCCCCTTGGAGATCAATGCCTCTTCAGTTGAGCCTGTGAAATTTACTGGAAGACTCGCATTGGCCTAGGAGTCTAATCCAGATCAGTGAAATGACAACCGAAAAAAACACTTCCACATACAGGGTTTCCCTCCTTCCCCACCCCCCTCCTATAAAAACAATATTCTAAATATACTTTCTGCAAAGACAAATCTATTTTAAGAGATACACTTCCCTATTTAATCTCACACTTCACCACTGTGGACCACCTTACCAGCTCAGAATCTATTTTGTAATGAAGGCTTTTCTTGTTGTAGACTTTATTTTATTTTAATTTTACACAAGTTGCTGGTTTATAGCTCATTATTATAAATCAGCTTTGTCTGTGTATGAGAACAAGTGGTGAAGATTACAAGGGAAACAGTCAGTTGTTAAGCTTCTTCCAATAGAAAAAAAATATATAAAATCAAACCTTGAGGCTACCAGCTTAGTCTCAGAAATATAGTGTACAAGTATAGGACTTCAGTAAGAGAATACAGTTTGGGTTTTTTAAGTATTCCAGATCTGACCACTTGTGTCACTAATTTTATGTACCTTCCTCTAATTGTTGGTCTAAAGAAGTTATAAAGAATTGGATGTGATGGTGTGCTAAAGTATCTGAACTACAACTATTATGTCATTAATAAATAACTTATGTAAAAATCCTCAGTTAAAACTCCTCATCGTTGCATAGAAAGAGCTGCCCAGATGTTCCCTAAGAATATCTTGGGTTTTGTACTTATGTTTTATTACTGCTGTCTCCCATGTACTTGAAGCTTGTACTCATTTTGTGCTACCTGGAACTTTAATATTCCTTCTTATTCAAGTCATTAGTTCAAGTCATTTGGCTCACTATTGAGTCAAATCTGTAAAGGGAATATTTCCTTCTATTTTGGCTGCTCATGTTCACATTTAAGGCAAGATTCTTAACTCCTAGTAGTGTATGTTGAAATTTTGTCTTATGTTAAATTGTCCTAATACAAAAGGACAAGAATTCTGGAGTCTCAAGTAAATGTCTTAGCAGGATAATAACTCTTTCATAGAATACTGACTTGTTTTTTGAACATTGCTTCCATAAGATAATTTTGTATTCCTTTGCTTTGAATAACTTAAAATGTAACAGTTAAAATATTTACTGGGGAAACAGAAGTTTTAATAATACAAAGTGAAGAAGAACTTAAATGTGATCAATTATCTTCTAGGTAATTTGCCTCAATTTTTTAAAATTAATCTTTGATTTCTAGCCCAAAGAATATACTATGTTTCACAAGAAAGTGGTGGCTTAAGGTTACAAAAATCCTATCATAAGAAGCAAACAGAGAGGAAAAGAGTCATAGAACCGAACAACATGGAAATGTTGAGATAAGGGATGATTGGAAGGATTATAGATTCAGTGTTATGTGATCAAGTAGTTGTCACAGTACTAAATATCAGAACTGAGATTTGGCTTTGTGCCTTTATGCTTTATTATTCCTCAAAATAACAGCCAATCTCCCTTGATTTAATTAAATTTGACCTATATTTTATAGATTAAAAACTTCAAATGAAGACTACACATACTTGTTAAAATGGTTTTCCTCAGCTCATACAGTACTGAAGGAATATTTAAATGGAAAGTGAATCTGTACTGCTAATTGTACTCTTAGATTACAGCTGGATGGTTTAAAGGAAAACATCTTAAAAAAAATTTAAACTGTAAAAATTCAAAGAACATGTCTCATTTGCATGAGTTTTGGAAGAAAATACTTTCTGAAGAAAACATACATCATTGATTAACTTGTAAGTACATGATAAAAACAGTGTCCTTTTAAGGAGAACTGTTTTAATACGGTTACTGAGAATATAACAGCTGAAGAATGTGTCAAAAGTTATACATAGCCTATTAAATACAAAGCATAAAATGGTTGAAAGGGATATGTAAAGTGAAAGAGTAAGTGCTGACTACCCAGATTCCACATTATACCCATTTCGGAAGTTCCTTTGGACCAATTCTCACTTGGTTCCTTACACTGAATACTGATCAGTAATCAGAGTTCACGAGCTACACTCATGAGGACTTTCTTACAGTTTATTTTTATATGCAAGGAAAATGGTTCATTCTAACAGAACACTAGGATGTATAGAGTTGGAGGTATAAGGAAGTGGGTATGGCTGAAAATTTTTATTCAAACACACACTAGGATTTCATCTGAAATGCTAATGTAGTAGCACCCACAAAGAGCGCAGAGTTCAAGTAAGAGCTTTAAGTAGACTTTAACTCCCAGGAATCAATTGTTCTCTTTTCTTGAGAGAAAAGTTCTTCTGATTAAGAATGTTAATATTTATATCGTGGAACTTTCTGCCTTAGTCTCAGTGTTCATACTTTGAAGATTCACTATTTGACTCCTATTAAACTCTGTTTCATTGACTTGCTGTAAGGAACATCTGCACTTCCTTTCTGGGGAAGCTACAAGAGAGGGAGAGGGACTTTTTACAGGAGCATATAGTGATAGGACAAAGGGGTAAGGGTTTTAAACTGAAGGAGGGTTGGTTTAGACATTAGGAAGAAATTCTTTACTTTGAGCATGAGGTGAGGCACTGGAACAGGTTCCCAGGGAAGTTGTGGATGCCCTGATGGGGTTCGGGCCCTATGCCACCTGGAAGGTGTCCCTGCCCAGGGCAGGGGGTTTGGAACTGGATGATCTTTAACGTCCCTCCCAACTCAAACCCTTCTATTATTCTCTGATCAATAATGATACGGCATTTTATATTGTTAAAGTAATCTTCAAATAATTGCTAATTAAGTCTCATAAGTCTTTAGTGATTTTTTTTTCTGCATTTTTAATGCTTGTATACAACTTTTCTTGCTAAAACCTAATGACTGGAATTGTGATAGGGATTTAGGCACCAAAAATCTCTTCAGGCACTAGGATTAGTCAGTGCTACTATTCACTCTTCACCTTACCCTTTGAACTTTAATAGTTGATCTTAATTACCAACACCCTCAATTTAATTCTAGTTGTAACTTAAAGAACACAGGAACAAATAAAGTTTATACAAGTTTAATCAGCCTCAGAATAAATTCTCAGTAAACTTTTGTATTTGGGCATAATTGCCTGAATCCTGAAGAGCTTCAAAACTCTATACTTTTGCTAAAAGGACCTAGCTTCACTTTTTTTTGCTGCTAGATAAACATTCTGACAACCAGAATATAGCAACAACTAAGATCTTAGATTTAAGTTGTTTATTTTCTGTGTAACAGTTACGGAATAAATTAATGAAGAGCAAGAACACTCTTGTCTTTCGATGCCCTAACTGTTGAAGGAGATGATTATTTAACAATCAACACACTTCTCCATTGAATAATTACTTATTTCAGGATTTCTTTGTCTTCTACTTTCTTAAGGCTTCTGAAAATTTGGTGTCACAACATATGAGTTTTGCAAAATCTACAGTCATCTCTGAATCTAGACAAAATAGAGATATTTTTTCTTACTAAAATAATTTTCTTCACATAAACACTACTTACATTTATCTCCTTGGTTCTATATTACATTTTCATGAGAGAAATTTCATGTTACATAGATTCAAGCTTGAAGGACAATAGCTTTACATAAAGGGGTTTTGGCCTTCAGCGTAAGTTTGAGGAACCTGAAACAGTCCCTTCTCACAGCTTTGACTCATCCTGTCAAAACACTCTGTTGGATCAGGAACATGCAAGTGAGTGCCATATGTCATTTGATCTGACTGGATACAAAACTAACCTTGGCACTGGATTTTATAAAGATAGATTTGATGCTTCTCTAAGCCTATTACTGACTGATTGTTGAATGCTGTTATGTAATAGATTATAAATAATGACTTTTAAATATAATTTTAAAACTAAATCCAGCTAGAATGTCTGAAGTTACAGATCTTCACTCTTGCTTCAATGAAGAGCAGACATTTCTTTTCAGATCCATCTTGTCCTTATCTATTTTGGTTCAACCTGAATTGTCCCTATCATTAAAACTTTAACTTTCTCATTTGTTACAAAATCTGTAATTAATATAGTTTCTCTTTAACACTATCAGATACTATAGTACTGGGAAAACTATGAGATGCTATGTAAGGAATGAGCTAAAAGCTTAATCTATAGCTGCTCAAAATGAATCTATTACAGTTTTTCTGTAGTAGAGACCCTAACAGTTTTTAGGGGCTTCATGTTCACTTTAAAAAGATAAGGTCATTACTTTAGGTTACATTTCAATTGGGCACTGAGGTAGCAAATTGCTTTGGAAAAATAAGGCAAATATATAAGCTGTGTGGTCAAGCATTTTAGGTCTGCATGCCTTGTCATGTTTCTCTCAATCCATAAGTTAATGATAGACAAACCAGTGACTGTCTCCAGCTTGTCAATTTATTTTTTATGGTCTGTAATTCTTCCTCCTCCTGTGTAGAAAGAGATGGTGAATATTTTTTGTCATATTCAGACTGATATTTGGCTGTTCAACTAATCTAAAGTTAACAGTTCAATCATTTTTATTATCTATTAAAAAAAACCCAAACCCTAGTAAATTTTTTTACTATAATAGAGTAAAATTTTAAATCAAGTAACAGAGACGAGTAGTCGAGCAAATAATGGGTATTTAACATAGACTTTTGAGAAGAAGTAAATGTGCAGTATAACTCAATTAATTTTTAGAGCATTTATTTTGTTGATTTTCCCCTTTAAACCTCCATTCATGGTCAGAGGAGAAATAAAAAAGATAGTAAATCAGTACGGTGATAAATTATCCATGACATTTTTCACTAAACTATTTAAAATCTTAAATCTATAGTGAAGAAATTCCATTTACATGCTTTTGTCGAACACACGTAAATAATTACGTTTAGATTTTTATTTCACAATATCAATCTCATGCAATAGTAAATTATCCAAAATGAAAATGGCAGTTATATACAATGTATTATTCACATTTACACATAACTTACATCATTTTCAAATTAGCTTTTTGATTACATAGTGATTTCTGTCATCTATTCATTGTATATACCTCATATTCTTCAATGGCTTTATAGTCCTGTTACTGTCATGATTTCCTACAATTATTTTCACTAAAATATTGATCCAACCTCTGTTATAGTCTTATTTATTTACTCATCTCTCTGTGAAGCAGGTCTAGGACAGTACAGCTTCGTCTTTTTTTTCACTAGTAACTTCCTATCTGAGTTTACTTATAATGTTTCTGCTTCTGCAGTTTTTCAGAAAATTTTTAGCTCTTATTTTCTCTACTTGACCTCTCTCATTTCTTTCCTTACATCGCCACTCAGAAACCTGTACCTTGAAGAAGATCTGTTGCTCCCTTCTCTATGTTTGAGAAAATTCTCAGAGATTCAGAATATTTTTGAAATAAACACTAAGACATTTTTCCCCCCACCCTGTTTTGGGGATTTTTTTGTGCTAAGTTTTTGGATTTTTTTTAGTTTGGTTGGGGTTTTTTGTTTTAGCTTTTGTTAATATCCACTGGACTATTTGAGACATAGCATATCCTAAAAATGGGAGAAATTCTGGATAAAAATATATTGATGTGATGGTAGGACTCCAATATTCCTTCTGTGGAAAAAAAATATCATTTCTCTTTTGGAATAGAAAATTAGAACTAATTTCCTTTGATGCTTATGTGGATAAGAACCCAAACAGAGGAGATTCTGTTCTAGAAGATAAGCTAGGCAATTAA
Source organism: Dicrurus megarhynchus (assembly GCA_013399195.1). Taxonomy (NCBI): domain Eukaryota; kingdom Metazoa; phylum Chordata; class Aves; order Passeriformes; family Dicruridae; genus Dicrurus; species Dicrurus megarhynchus. The sequence goes on from VXAD01012719.1 coordinate 502,025, forward strand.
ATGCCTAACTTTCTAGCACCTCTTATTAGAAAAAAATAGCAACAGTGAGGACAAGGGATTTGTATCTTTCACTTAATCTAAACCTGAAGATTATGATTTCATGAAAACTTATTTTTCAAAATAGGAAAATATATAAGTCAATCAGTGCATATGCCTTTCCTATTTTTTAATGAAATAAAATGTAACTGAAATGAATGACTGAAAGTTTCTTGGCATGGGTCTTGGTACTTGTTTATATTCTGGAGTCTGTTTTTCCTTTCCAGTAGTTACATCTCACTCATCATCTTTAGTTCAATTGAAGATCAAAATCTTTTTTATCTCATCTGCATGTCAATTATTTACTTCAGAAAACTCATTTAATATTATCCAGCAACAGATCCATTATAAAATCTACCCATGTTTTGCTTTTACAGAAGAAAAGAAAATCAGTTATTGGCAAATTTAAATTGTTAATGCCTTTTGGGCTATGTTCCTGAATAATTTACAGATCAAACTAAATTTTGAAATACAAAGTTCTATCTGAGCACCACAGACATGAAAACACGACATAAGAACAAAGATGTAAAAATGGATCTGAGATGAGCTGCAAAGAAAGCAGCCCTTATGCAGGAGTTCAGCATTCACTAGAGGAATGCTCTTCTTTTCTGTACTTTGTTGTAATGTCTTGTAATCGAGGGTAGATGAGGGAATGTGAAAGCTGCAATAAGCAGACTAATGGCAACAGTGGTGGGGCTGCATCTGGGCTTACTCAGCTTCTGTGTTCCACTGAGGCCCCACTGTGAAAAGCTTTGACTGATGTCGGGCAAGACCCAAAACCAACAAAAATATAATATTCTCTACAGCAGAGTTACTGTAGACTACTGTTATGACATATAGAAAGAGAACAATGATAGATATCTAAAGCCAAAAAACTTACAGAAAGACCATTGAAATTTCTATGAATTAAAAAATGTGCCTTCATTGCTACCTTCCTTTGGAGAAATAAAAATAAACTGTAGAGATTTCAAAACTTTAATACTTCAGAATTTTAATAAATGCTGTCTCCAAAAATGTCTGCCATCTTTATGTTTGACATGTCTATAGCTGTTTGCATCCCCATGACTCCTTTTTTCTTATTCTTTTACTTCTAGTGGTTGGTTGGTTGGTTGGTTGGTTTGGGGTTTTTTTGTTGCTGTGTTTCAATTGTGGTTTTTTGTTAACTTGTCCCTAATTGTGAATGTTCTAAGTTTATGTGTGAGTGAAGTTCATACCCTTAGAGTTCTTAAAACCTGTAACACTCTATATACTTTGAGGTTATAACATACTAAGAGTAAAAGAGCTCCCATGTTCTTCTCTGCAATTGCTATAATATAGTGCCCAGTACCGAAAAGGCATCACCTGCAAATTTGCCTTTAACTGCAAAATTGCCTTTAACTTTCTCTTTGGTTGCCCCTTCATCTTTCTAATTTCAAAACAAACTGCACAGTGGTTCATGAAGAACTGCTGTTTACACAACCAATGAGGATAAAATACCCATAGTTTTTCTCTCCTTTCCTAGCTCATAGAAAATCAGTTTTATGATTGGTAATCAGTTCCTCACACTCCCTTATTCCAGCAGTATCCTTCATATGATTAGTGTGAGTGTTTTTTAACTAAGGCTGCTTTTCCCTAATGAAATCCATGAATTCTTAGTCTGGGGAGTATGAAATTCATGGGATATGTACCTTCTTGTATTGTCAGCACTAGTGAACTACAAATAAGATGTTCATAACTACTGAGATATTACTTGTATTCTAAGTGCACTAGCATGCTAGCAAGTAGAGATTGTACTGTCTACATAATCAAATGAGTTTTTAATTAGAAATTTCATATTTTAATGATAAACATCCTCAAGAGGATCCTAATGAAAGGCACACCCTTTGTGCTTTATGTCCAGTTGAGAAGAATTATTCTGCTAGTAGTATTCTGCTAACTACACAATGAAGTGGGAAGAACTATGCAATATAAACTACAGCACATAAATGTGCTATGACATCTCTTCTTCAACCAAGATTGCTTTTCAATATTTCCTGAATTTATCTTTGCAACTTCTTTTGAATATCTGACCAGGAAATAGAGAGATAATGCAAAGTGACTATACTGTTAAAATTACATAATGAAACCATGCTATCCCACCAGCCTAAATAACCCATTTTTGGGAAAAAAAAATACTAGTATTGTTCATGTACATTAAAATTATATGAAAAAAACCCAAAGCCAATACTTTATCAGTATGATAGAATTTTAATTTTTTTTTTCTGAATTAGAAAATGTAATGCAAATGCTAAAGAGATTAAACTGTTGAACTTGCCAGTTCTGAAACACACTGCCAAGAGGAAAATTCTAGGCAGAGAAATATATCTCATGGGAAGGAGGTACTGTATGCCTCGCCTCAATTTCTAAAACATGTGTTTTTAATATGCTGCTGAAGGGTAAAATATGTCTCCCAGTAGAACATGACATGATTCTGCTCACTTTATTTTATGCTTCTAATCTACTGCTTCATAGACTGTTAAGAATGAAGCCATGTTGAAATTTATGGTTTCACTCACCTGTAATTTTAGTAAAGTAGCTGGGTGAAGAGATTCATCCAAGCATGAATAAATATGAAATGCAGAAAAATCTTTGTAAGAAATAAATGATGTAAACATATACGTGTTGCCTTTAAAAGATTATGGGAATATATATGTAACATATGTATTAAGTATTCTATAAAGGCACCATAATATCATAATTTTTCTGTTATCATAATCCGGCATGGGGGTTTTTTTCATAGAATAAAAATGCACAGTGCTATATTTTTATCTCCAATTTAAGAGGTCATTAATAAAGCATCTAGTGTAAATTAATATTTCTCTAGAGAATAACTAACAATAAATGCTAAGAACAAAACACGGTGATGTTTCTGGACCTCTGATTAGTGAAATATAATCATGCCAGTGAGCTTCATAGAATCCTGATTAAAACAAAGCATTATGTGAAAACAGGCTATTTAGTTAAAAGTATTCTTAGTGTCTTTGGTGACTCTTGTTTTAATACAAAAGAAAATGCACACAGTTAAAATTGAATTGCACACAAACAGATTGATAAAGCAACAAGATTGTAAGGCTGTCATTTCATAATAATGTTGAATATTAAAACCACAAAGAAACATAAGACTTAGAAAACTACTATATCCAATACTGTGTCAAGGTAAAGGCAGCACATGAATAATGCTTACTTCCATAACAACAGTATCTTGGTGAGTATTAGTGAATCATTTTGGTCACATGGCATTAATTTATCATACGATATCTATTAACAGCTAAATAAAAAAAGGGTTCCTGACACCAGCTCTGGGGGCATACTTGCATGTGGTGATATCCACCTTCCATATTCTCTATATTTATAAATTTTCTCTGGAAAACATTGGTAGAATTAAGTATTGTGTTCCTGTAGCCAAGCTCTTAATGGTGAAGTAATAATTTTTATTACACCAGCTAACATAGTTGCAAACCAGAGTGGTTTCTCTTTAAATAAACCCTTGGTGCTATATATTTGAAGCAGAAATGGCCAACTTCAAAACAAACCATAAATTAAGAGCAACTGTTCCAAGTTTAACCAGATGAAATGATCTATCTGCCCAATGAGAAAAACTTAGTCCAAATGGCAGGAGCAAACATGGATTCATAGCATCACTATTATTAACATTGTCCATAAAGTTAATGTACCCAGCTTGGGTCCTGCTTTAGTCTATAAGGAGACCAAACACACTGGTAGACTTCTTCTAGGACTCAAACTTTGCTGGAGATAGCTGTCAGAACGCTGTGTTAACATATTCCAAATCTTAATAATACTTCTAGCGTCAATTCATCTGTTTTGGGTTTGCCTTAGGACCAAAATATTTTCTCATGTTAAAAACTTCCCTTTAACGTGATTCCCATGGGACAAAGTTTTGGCTTATGTGCCCTGATTTATATTCAGTATTATGTTTAATGCTTGAAAAGTCAAATATGGTTGGAGGTAAGATATTTGTGTTGAATAAAGAAAGCAAAGATCACCTGTCAACAAAGTCTTTTCCTGGTACACTGCAGCAGCAAGAATTTCTGTCATAGATTGTTTGTTTTGACTGATAGAGAAGGCTTCCATAAAATATTCTTGCCACTTCTGCTCTTAAAATGCTTTAAAGTGACTTCTCAATTATAAGGCTTTAAGAAAAGATGAATTCATCTTATTTTATGTATGACAAAAATACATCTATTTTATATCTTAATAACATTTTGTTTCTTAATAATATTTCTTTGTTTCTTTTTTTTAATGAAATATTTAAAGGCGTTCTTTTCTGAAATGACACGTATTAATCAATGATCTGGAAAGAATCAGAAGACCAGGTAACCATTTTATGTTCATTACATTTCTTATGAAAAAGAAGAGATTGATGGTGATTTAGATTAATGAGGAATAACTAGTACACTGTAGCTAAATAGATAAAGTGCTAAGATGTTCAGTTATTCTACAGTATCTCAGTCACTGTTAAAACTATCTTGGTAGTAGGAAAGTAACCTGTTTCCTAAAAAGTTATCTCTGATATAACTAGAAAAAAATAAAAAACATACTAGAACACCTTCAGAATATTTATATTAAAGGTGTTCATGAACTAAGTATTTAGATGCTCTATGAAACTTAAATCTTACACAATCATTAGAAAAAGGGATATATCACTTCAGTATTAAAATAGACAGGAAATACAGCTATAAACTGATATATATGTCAGTTTGAAAGCAATAAATATATTAGTTTAAGGAAAAGAATCAACACAAAAAAACCTGACATGGTTATATTAAAAAGAATGTGCTTGTATGTGTAAAATGAAATAGATGGCTTAAGACTTGTTCTCTTGGTGAAAATACAGCTTTTTTATTGTTGGTATAGTCATTGTTAGTGTGAAACAGCAGTCCCATAGAGGTCAGTTGAGTAGATTAGGGCTTTCCTCAGCCAGTCCAAGTTTTTACTGGACTTTTAAAGAAATGTTTGTTGTATATAAAAATCGCAGTGTGAACAGCCTGAGTCCTGTGTGTAAATTATACCTGTTTGGTTCTGATGTCTGTGGTAGGATACCAAATGTCAGGTAACTTGGCTAAGAGGCCTTGGCCTATGAATGAACATCTTTAGAAGCACAAAGCTGAAATCTACTGTAAAGTTAATGTTTTGATACTGAAGCTGCAGTGTACTAAAAAGAAGGAGGTTTTCAGTTCATGAGGTCAGTATGAGTTTGTATTCAATCTTCATTGGACCATGCTGCCTACAAAAGTTAGGAAGATTTGCCTCATTTTATATAGTTGTTGAACAATAAGAATTATATATCATATTGGATTAATTAACATATTGGAAGGGATAAATTATACCTTGCTCTTGAATGAGTGGGGAATATGAGTGCAAAAGAACATCTCCTCCAAACAGCCTCCATCACTGCAACAATCAAGTACAGGTTATGTCCAAGGAGCACAAAGACAGGGATTAGTTCAGACAATTCTTAGATGACTGTTCTATCTGTTCACTAGTGTAGCCCTATTTATTGAGCTAAGGCTCCTCATTTTTTTTTTATACATACGAGTATTTTTGTGACTTTTTACCAAGCCTAGAGGAAGCTATAAGAAGTAATCAACACTGTGTATCGATAGCCATTTATTCCAGTACCTAGTAATGTATTTTCTTACGACACACAGGTTTTGCCCACTCTAGTAAATGAAAGGCTTCAGGCACTAAGTATGAGACCACCTGGCACACATTAGCTTGTGTTTGCACAGCTAAACTGTCCTCCCAGCCAAAACAGGGCGACTGTATCCAAACTGCCTTTGGGAATTAAATCTGTCCTGTCCTGACCCCTGTCTGGACATTGTCCTCAGCCCTGGCTGAGAGACTGCTAAAGTGACTGGGCCAAAATACTGCATAGAACATGCTCACAGTTTGCCAGTTTTCATGGCAGGAATCAGGATCTGTAGTCATATCAAGAAATTAATCCTAACTCTATTTCTAACAGCTCTGCCTCAATCTGTGAGTCTGGTCCTAGCACAAAGAATTAAGGATTAATGAGCAACTTCTGTCATAAAAGAAAGAAGATAAAATTGTTCTTCTTAAAGAACGATTTTATAAAAGAGCAGGTCTGAAAACAGAAACATTATTAGATCTTTGTATGGAATAGAGCAAGATTCTGCAATGTGGTAGAAGAGTCCATGAGAATTTGCTGTTTAAACCTCCTTACTGATTCAGGGATTCTCTGTAGTAAGGTAATTACCTTTTTGAGAACTGTAGGGATGTTAAGTGTATCTTTTCAAACTCAAATTCAACAAAACTTTGGTTCCTTTGCTGGCAATTAAACCTACTGAGAGAAAGGGATTTAAATGTTGGCACTAATTTTTCATGTGAACACTATAATTAAATTAGTGAGTCAGTACGAGCAATGACATATGCAAAGCAAGGTTTATATTAATTTATACATTTATACATTTGTACATTTGTATAAATTATGAAATGCATACTCTTTATCATGAGTAACTGTGAAAAAGAACTATATATGATTAATTTTAGACTCAGAGCCAAAGGGGAAACTGCTTGTCACTAAAAAATGGAATTGCCCTGCTTCCAGCACAGGTATATGAACACTGTTTACACAAAAGTGAACAGTGATCACACAAATTGGGCAAAGGCAGGAAAAAGTACTTAAGTCAACAGAGAGTGAACAGCCATGAACAGCCATGTGAGTGACTAGGAAATAGATGACATCCATGAAAAATACGTTCTTAATCCTGAGATTTAGAATTTTGCAGATCAGAACAGTTGCTAGGTGATCACATTTCCTTCTGAAACATTTTATGCCACTAGTGTACTTCCATAAGGAAATTATAAGGTCATTCTCACTATAAATCTTCTTGCATACAAGAAGACGGATTTTATAAAGATTTATAGAGTTGATGCTCATTTATGAGCACCCAATACTGTCTAGACATGCCATCTGTGGGGCTTTATCTTCCTCTTCAGAATGGCACAAGTCTTTCATCCATTGTCAGCAGTATGTGGATGTCTTGAATACCTTTACTGTTTGAGAAAATCAACTGAGCTTGAATAGCTAACACACATGATTGAATTCTGTTCACAGTGGATGATGGAGCAAGAACAATTTGCATTTTTTATAACTTACAGAGGTCGCTTCCAATTTTACAGATTCTCCATGTTCTTTGGTCTACTACCTGCAGGAACCATTTGAATAACTAGCTGGAGATGTAACCTATCCTTCATGGCTGAGCACATTTACCAAGGTTTAGAACCAGCACCTATGATCCATAGACTTCTACTGGAGAATGCAAATGTCTTGTTAAGTATTACACAGTCTGACAGAGAAGTAACTTATGATTATGCAGATTGTCCTTTTTCTTTTCAAACACTAACTGGAAATACTGCTGATGGACTCTCATACCTTTTAGCACAGGCAAATCATATTAATTCCTTTGGTATTTTCAGCCACCCATGACTCAACGGACAAAATTCTTGTGCTTTCAGAGAATATTAAATGCGCAGGACCCCATTCATGGTAGATCTGTTGTTCCACATGCCAGCTTTTCTGATCATTGTTAAGTGATCTTTGTCTGACCAACATGCCCACAAGCCACATAGATGCCACGGGGAGCAGTTAGAAATGTAAGGATATTAATTTCACAAGAAAAAGAGAAATGCATTTGAATAGGCTGTGGTCTGGTGAACTTTACCTCCTGGCAAGCCGTTGTACTCAGTTACAAAGTCTGTATTTAATACTGTGTCTGCCTGGATAAGCAATGCTTTCTAATCTGCAGAGTGCCTTTCACTATAATACACAGGGACATGGCCTACTTTACATAGCAGATATCCTGTAGTCAGTAAAGATAAAATAATATTTGTACACTGAATGTCCGTAAGAACCTCGGTTTAGGAAACATCTCTGTTCAATGATTTTAAAGCAACTTGTCTATCTAAAATTAACGGCATATGCAATAACCAATGTGCCACACACAAGTGTTGGTGCTGTCTAATAATTTCAATCTGAATTTTTCTTCACATTAAATTATTTTCAGGCCCTAATCTGAAAATTAAGACTAAAAAAAAAAAAAGGTTGAATTTTGGAATTAAATATACAGACTCAAGAGGCCTTCAGAGAAAAGGAAAAAAGTGTTCTCTGTAATTGGGAGAGTGAAAAATGAGGTATCACTGAACATAAGTCCTGGAAAAAATCTTCTTAGAGTGATAATTTACAGACAAGAAAAATGTACAGAAATTTATAAATAATGAATCAAAATTTCTGGTGGCCATAGTAGAATTGTCCAAAGAAAGTGTGATTAGTTGAACAACTAATTTTGAAAATGTATTATGGGACTTTAAACAAACCTTCTTAACAGAATTACTTTTCACATTTTGTTAAATATATAACACCTTACAACTTTACCTTTAGTGTTATTATGATAGTAAATCCTTTTCCTTTTTCTCTATCAGTAGTGGAATGCAATTAAGTAACACTCACCAAGACAGAGCCTTTTTCCATTTCATCTACAACCTCTTTTCATTTGCCAGCAGCAATACTGCTGCCTTTGGATGATGCTTAAGTTTACCTAAAATAGGGAGTCATCATGCACAATTTATAAATGTATTGTGCTGAACTGAATAATGGTTTATTCATGATTCTGAGGCTACATTCATACATGGAAAACTTTTATGCTTCTCTTTTTGAAAGTGAAAATATTGCTAAAATGCAAGACTATTTTCTATAATGACCTGTGGAAACATCAAGGAAATAATGTTCAAACAGACTCACATCTATTGAGTCTCAAGTAGCATGAAAAGCAGAAAAATAATCTGAATCATATTGTTATGCTATTTAGTATTTGTTTGAGTAAGGAATTGGTTCTAGAGTCTTCCTCCTGTCTTCAGGAAATTAAGTTCTAGCATATTTCTTCAGCATTTCTATAAAACTTTTAAGATGCTCCATAGCAATCTTTTGGAAATATCATCTTCCCTATAATTTCAGTACATATTGAGAAGTTGTATTGAGAACTAATACTTAAAATATTCAGTGAACTTCTAGCTTCTCATATGCTCTTCACTGAAAATTATCATCAAATTGCTAATGATTTATATGAGCAGTGCCTTGCTAAGTATTCTGTCAACTTTATTTATTGTCTGAGTGAACATAAAGTTGACCAGTGGAATTCAGTGTTAAAAATTTACGGGGAAAATCCCAAATTTTTTGTTGCAGTGAGCCATGGCCAGAGCCATGGTCAGCTGGACCAAGCAGAACAAAAGGTCCATTGGTTTAATGCCTCCACAGCTCAAGGGCTTGAACGGACAGTGGGCACCCAAGAGGCTGTATAGAACACGCTGACCATTGGCTGCTGCCCCCCTCCCCTTATGCTTCATATTTGGTTATTTCTCCAGGAAGTTCTATGTTACTCGGTAGTTGATTGGCCTCTGTTACCCCTCTCCCCTCAGTCCTTCTCCCATTCACCCTAATCCCTTCTCCCCATCCTTGCAGCACCCCCTAACTGATATTTTATTGGTTATTATGTGTTCTCCACGCCCATTATGTAGGGGTAGAAAACCCCCCCACCAGCCTCATTTTCTCGGCTTTCTTTGCGGCTTTCCTCATGGGTTTTTGTTCTCCAATAAACCCTTCCCTGCCCCCACAAAGGAGTCCCTCTGCTTTATTCCTGCCTCCTTTGCGCACCTGTAGCATGGGTACCATGGTGGGCAAGGTGAACCCGAGCGAGAGCTTCGCCTGCCCTCCTGTGTCGCGATCGGCTCCCATCCCCCCTCCCGGGACAGGTGGAAGACTGCCCGGTGCTCAGGTCAGCATCTAGCCGGTACAAGCACCGCAGCAATTTTTTCTTATGTAGAAGGCTTCTACTAAAACATTAATGGAAGCTCTATCTACTAATTCGACCTACTGCCCTTCAGGGACTAACATATCACTTTTACTTTTTTTTTTTAATCCCCTATTTCTTGTACTCACCTATTAGAGTTGCACCTGCTTAGCAGTTTTCCCAGAATTTTCCACGCACATTACTTGTCAGGATCTAGAGAGAGTCATATACTGGCAGCCTGTGCATTTAATACAGACTGCAGAAACTTCTGCAAATGTTTGTGATCACTGCTTACTTTATTTTAAATTTAACTAAAAAGTAATGACAATGCGATATATTTGGTTGAAGATGACTTTGGCTGCTTGTTGATCATGTTGCATAAAGGGGAAGTGAATTGATTTTGAGACAGCTATAGATGGAGAAATGTTGCCTGGCTGACAAAACCAAGAACATATTTTGTGATACAGAGCTCACCTTTCTTTGCTTTCTTTCCAAGATAATACTTATGAGAAGAGAGGTGAGACTTTTTTCTCTGTGAAGGAGTAACCATGCATGAAAGTAGAAATATTTGACTGATTGCCCAATACTTAGAAATATTAGACTAGATCTTCCATAGAATTTATTCTTTGCTTCAGTATTTATTAAATATTCATAGCTGCATTGTGTATTAGGAATTTTATACCAGAATGTTACTTCTTTTATGATTTTGTAAAGACCCTTGGGGGACTACTTCTGTGGAAGGCCATTTTTAATACATAATGAGCAACACATTAGCTAAAACTGATTGAGAATTAATTTTATCTCTCTCTTTTTTTAGCAAGCTCTTTTTCCTTTGTATGCTCTTGGAAATTCATCATATGTATCAATAAAATGATCTTGTGCTGATCACATGAAACCGGGCTTTCTATTGCTTTTATATTTTACTATACAATCATAAGATATTTTTTATATTCATTGGTAATATTTTCCCATTTTCTTTTCCTTCTAGCAGTTCCTTTTCTCCAGTTCATGCATTAAGACACTTGCAGTGACATTGGTCAGACTGTCTCCCATTCTCTACTTCTGAGCACTCTAGCCTATTGCATCCTAATTATAGTGTCTTTTAGAATTCCCTGGCTGGGGCATTAGTTCAGTACTAACTCACATAGAAGAGTGTCTCCCACTGAGTCAGTAGCACTAAAAAACTTGCTAAAACACTGAAGTGTTCCTTAGAGGTCTCCCACTCTTCTATTAATTCACCCTGAATGTGCTTAGCTTGTTAAGTCTGACAGGATTACAATCCATGGTAGCACAACTGCCTGGCTTCATAGAAGACTGTAGGAGATTTGACAGTTGTTTTTCAAGAGAATAATTTTCCAGTGGAAGAATGGTGATTCCAACAAGGATTGACTAAAAAAACCAAATGCAAATAAATTACTTTATTAAAAAATTCACAGTAATAATTTCTTTTTAGGATGTGGAACTATATTAAAAATCTTCGATACAATATATTTAATTTGAAAAAATCAATGTAATTGAAACTTCATAATAAAAAGGATTTATTAATTTCTTATACATTGCATACCTAAATATATGGATTTTAGATGAAAAGGACTGAAGAAAACATCTTTCAAAACAGAGGATTCATATTACATCTTAAACCTCAGAAGTCCTCTACATTCTTTTAAATAAGTCCTAATATTTACTGATACATCTGAATTAAGTAGTCGCTCTGAAGAATGGTAAGAATCACTACAAATTAGGTTTGAATAATTCTGATAATCTAGCTCTAAGAAATCTAGTCTAAAAGGTATTTTCCCTGTCATTTTACTAAATTGAGCCATTAACACACTAAGAGCGTGGATAGTCTTAGTAATTTCTCTATATCTAAAGACTATTTGATAAAATGTTGTAGAAAACCTTATAATGGTTTTTGAGAACACCTTAAAGATCATTGAGCATAGTAATGTATGAAGCAAAATGAAAAATAGTAGCAGCAGTAGGAGTCTTGACTGTGTTAGGTCTTGCTGGAACAAGAAAGGTAACTGTTTGGCAATCTATGATCTAAGCTGTGCTAATTGCATTTGTTAATAGTTATAACAGATCCATAATTACACTAACAGCAAGGGCCCACAGTTCTGGAGAAGGAATTATTCTCTGTTAAAGCATGATCGAAGCAGAATTTACCATTATTTTGCAGAACTCATTCCTGGAACTCAAGCTTCTTGGGTATTTTGAGATTTATGATAACTTTTCTCAAGTATATGACAAAAATACTCGAACTACCTTCAGAGCTTCAGTTGTCATTTATAACCTGACATATGAGTTCATGTACCTTACAAAACCTTGAAATCCAGTCATTCTTCTCATCTGTAGTTGCAATGTTACAATGCTTATCTCTTATAACAGCAGTTTTTATCAGAACATCTCAAGGTGTATAGCAGAGGAAGCCAGTATTAGTTCATTAAATAACTGTTGTATAAAGTATATTCTTGAATTTATAAGCAAATGAAAGCTGCCTTTTTCTCCCACAAAAGAGGTGATTCTTACTCCTTTACAACATTGACACATTAATATATTATGGTATATGTTCTGTGGAGTCTTTTTTTGTTGGTTTTCCTTTTCATGAGTTTGAATAACCATCAAGAAACTCCAATTAATGCCACCCATTTAACAAAGACAGTCTTTACTACCTACTCTGACTGCAGCTGCTTTCCAGAAATGGCATACTGTAAACCTTAATTTATGTGACATTATGGCAGCCTCTTACTTCTTGATTTCACTGTAATGAATAAAGGTACTAGACCTCCAGGGTCATCAAGTCTTTGTTTCTGATGTAGAGAACATGTATTATCCCACTCCATTTCTATTTTCTGCTTAGTTAATATGTTAAAGATTTGAGAACTAAGAGTACTCTGTAGAACAAATGAACACTATAATGTGGCCTTTCTTCTATATAGAGCTGAAACCCAACTTTTTTAGTAGCTTATGCTCCATTTTTTTTGTTCTCATAATAAATTACACTTCTCTAAAGAACAAAAATAATTGATAAGCATGTCTAAAAGAATGTACTATTCAAAAGATTTTGCTCCATGTTTGCTCAAGTTTCATACTATATATTTTTCTTAGGGTAATTTTTTTAAAATATTTTTGGAGGTGTCATAGTCTAACCTCACCCAGCAGCCAAATACCACACAGCTGCCTCACTAGGAGCTGTCTGGGGTACCAGCTCAGTGGAAATGAAGCTATGGCCTGAAATGAGCACATCCACATAATAAGGTATGGCAGCATGAGGCTTTCCAGAACAGGATTACAACAATGCAGCAAATAATGTATAAAGCTGCTCATTTGCCAGACAAGTAATGTTGACTTAAGAACCTGTGCTATCTGTTGTTTTGGAAAGTAACTCTAACAGGATGCCACTGTTTGAGACTCATATGTTGTTTTGAATTAAGCTTTGTTGCCAACAGCTAGTGAAGTTAATTGTAATTTTAAAACATTTTTTAAAAGGATTTTTTTCTCCACTTCTTATAGAACTACAAAATTGTAATAGAGCTGGGAGAAAGGAAAAGTCTTAGAAAAAAAATTCTTGTAAGCTTATAAATTTCCAAAGGTCTTTTGCTCATTAAGAGATGTTCTTTGGAAAACCGCATTCTCTCTGGATTTCAGTGTGCCAACCTCCAACCCTGGAAGCACACACTAGTGCGGTCCCAGTTGGTGGATTTTAATGAAAAAATGTGTGTTAGAACAGTACGCAAACACATTTTCTTCTTAGTTCTTTTTCCTTTGGCATTAAGTTCTCCTGAGAAACTAGGTCCTTGTCTCCTAAAAGAGTTCATTTATTGTTAACAGAAAATTCTTCAGAAAAAATATTTTCTTTGAATATCACTCTGTGTCTGTGATTAATGAAAGCTGGATTCTAGTGCTATGTTTTGAATGTGCATATTAGAATTCATTGCATGTGTTTTTCCTTTTCTTATTTTTATTGCTTTGCACAATATGCTGTTGTAGGTTTTTTACACTATTTTTAGATACTTCCTTCAGTATACATTTTTTTCTTTCTCTCCTCCTTACAGAAGATTATTTAAGTCTTGAGATTTTTAACATTTGTATAGCAATTGAGGATATTTTGTAGTGACTAAAAAGGTACAAAAAAAAAAAAAGTAAAGCGAAGCAACAAGTATAAGATAGGAACATGAATTAGCTGCATACTTATGTGACAGCATGTAAAAAATAGTGTGATGTTGTTACATAGATATTGATAATGATGGTGTATTATGCCATTCTGTCTGACAGCACAGTATGGTCGAGCTGCAATCTATCAGTGGTCACAGGGGCAAACTGTCAGTCACAGCAAACAGGTGTCAAAGAAGGAGAGAACACTGGACAAGACACCAAGACAAGATGGTCTCTCTGTGGCATGTCAAGGCAAATGCAGGCATGGTTTCCATGGTGTGCTGTGAGGATACAAGAAATACTGCCATGGGAAAAAACTGTGAGTGTGTTTAGAACTGATGAACAATGCTGTTGCAGAAAAACTGGAGGAAGGCAAATAAAAACTGGATTAAAATATATGGTGGGTATTGGCACATACCATAACATTCTGTAGATGACGTGGCTCCCCATCATCCACTTGGTTAATTTTGTACACTGTTGCCTACGTGGTTTTTTGCAAATCGCCCTTCCAATTTTTGTATTTTTACATTTTATGAACTTCCCCACTGCAGAGCTTGGGCAGCATTTTTGATTAAGAACATTAAGAATATATTCATGTTTTGTTAGTTATAACATAATTTCAGTGACACTTCCAGTCAGTAAACACCTGTGACCCTTCAAGAACTGTTCTTTCATCTTTGATGTTGCCAAGGTGGTTTAGGATATCTACCAGAATATGACCTCTGCAGCACAGGTTCTTAAGCTGTGTATCAGAACCGAAATATAGCCAGATCCATGGCATTACAAATTTGTTATGCTATGGTTTACTGTAGATGTAACTTAAAGCAGGTGATATACCCTGAGCTATTGCAATGGTCATCGTGATATTAGGTCTTTATTAAAATTAGTTTAACAGTCAAAACCAAATCCTAGCTCCTGATTTCACTTTTGGTGATCAAAAACTTAGATGATAACACTGAAGTTTTTAAAAAATTAGATGTTCTAAAACGCCTACTTCTGAGAGAATAATTCTCTACAGAAAGTCTTTGCCACCTTCCACCTAATATTGAGAATACTAAAGAAAAATTAAATATTTGTCATGGAGCCTGAAGAAGCAAGGTTCAACTTTGTATTCACATTTCCTACTGTCAGAAGGTATTCTACACAAGGAGGTTTTGTTTTAATATTAAATGCATGTACTGGGATTTTGATTTAGCAATACAGCAGTTCACTGAAATAAAAAAAACAGGTACAACACAGTCATTTCAATACATGATTGGATCACAACACAAACCTGACTCTCATTACTGGTCTCTATATGTTTGTGGTCATGATTGTGGGTGACCCAGTCACTGGGAAAGAATACATGGTCTGAAGCCAGCTCAAACCTGCTGTCCTCTTAACAGTTCAGTCTGCTGGTTGTTCAGTTTTATACTCTATGTTGGACTGAGCCAGTTCCTCCATGCAGGTCTGGCTCACTCAGGAAACTTTCACACTCTGATTAAGTCAGGGAAAGCCACGTACATAGCCACCTGGTCCCACCCAACTCACTCAGGCCCTTATCTAAAGCAGAGATGACCACCTGGTCCTCTGATCAATTTTAAGCACATTATTAATAAGGTTTTCATGTATTATCCCTACAAGTTAGACTAGTTTGTTAAAACTCTAAGCAGACTAACAATAATTTTGTAACTCAGTATATGTGGGTTTTTCCTTTTTTGGCCATAATAAGGTTTTGGTGTAACAGATTACTGTACACTTTTTTCATTTGACTTATAGGTCATTATTGTGTTAACGGATAGGACAGTACATTTAGTGTAACAGTAGTCATAAAAATTAGAATTTTACACTTTTTTTTCATAATAAAAATTAAATGAAGCAGAGCAGTCTACTAAATTTTCACACAGCCTTTCCATCTAAAATATGTCTGAAGGAGTGAAACATATACTTTTTTCTAAATGAAACCTTATTTAAAACAGGTCCAGAACAGTTCTGAAACCAACTTCTTTGTCATCTAGTGAAGCAGTTTATTATTAAAAATTGATCAGATAAAATATATATTAGTCCTGATTATTTTGCATCGAGACAAGGATCTGAGCCTCATTTTAATAACTTGCCTCTGTACATTCATAGTTCATATTTCTTTAATGCACATATCAATGACAGAAATTAGTTAGTCAGAAAAGTATAGAAGTGAAGTAGAAAAACAAAGATTAAAGCCATTTGACCTCAAAGGATACTCTAAGTATTTCCTAAATCACAAACTTAAGCATATGTGGACAATTATAAAACAGATTACTTTACTTGTTAAGAGCAGACAATTATGTTTACATGACAGAAATAAGGACCCAGTTTTCACCAAGGATCAATACTAGTATTTCTAAACTGTGTTAGGTGAAAGCAAAAGAAATTCCCCACACACCACGTATTTAGGCTTTATTTCTGTTTACAAATAAGCTTACATAAGGTAAACACTGATACTGATTTACATAAGGTAAACACTAATTTGGAAGTGTTTTGTATATCAGCATAGCATAGTACTGTGCACAGCTTGCTTCATCACAGCTCTCCTGAAACTAAAGAAGCTAAGATATTTTGTACTACCTCCTATTATATGATTTATTAGCTATGTTTTGCTTGATTGGAAGAAAAGGAATTTAATGCATGTTCCTGAAATCAACCTTTACCATGATGCCACAAGAAGGTAGTGCAGTCAGCAAGAATCCTGAACTTCTAACCCATCCCTTTGTTTTTTTCCATCAACTTAACTATATCCAATAATTCAATCTGTCAGAAACTGCAGAGCAGCATATATCTGTGTCCTGTGTAACTAGTAAGTTGTCATCTTTCTCTGTAATAATTTATTAATTAGTTGGAGAAACAAGTAGATGAAAATAAATTTACTCAGGTTTTCTGAAACCAAAAGCAGATGGTAATTCAACTCTGCTTCCCTCATTTTGGAAACCATTTTTTAGAAAAGTGAGGAGTAAAATCAAGGAAAATCTTCATACTCTGTGTAGCTATTTTACAGCAACCAACAAAGGCTTTACTAGCCTCTGAAACAAGAGAGTGTCAGGATTTCTGGAAGAGTATCAGGCATGACAGCTTTGACAATTAGTGCCTGCTACCTTGGACTTAATGATTTATTTATACACTGCCAAGCTTCAATTTTTGAAACTTCAAATTAATGTAAGAAAGGAAGATAACAAAATGACACTTCTAATGAAGTTTTAACATAAACATACATAAATATTTGTGATCCTAAAAAAGCACCAAGGACTTTTCAGATACTTTTGAGAGTTAGGTAAATAAAGATTATATCAGTTTTCATTGCAACAGTATATGGGTAATGAAACAAAAAAATCTTAAAACTTTCACTCTATTAATCTGATCCAAGTCACCAAAGTTAACAGAAGTAAGGCTTTTACTGCCAATTTCAATGTTTTGGAACACATTTAGTGTCTATATCAAATTATGATGTTATTTAAGAAGCAGCTCTGTCAGTCCACAGAACACTCACCCTTTTTTCATTTAAATCAAATTTAATTTGAGTAGTCCTGTGTAGAAGTAACAATTTTCTATTCAGAATCTGCTTAAGAAGACTAACTACTGAGAATACAAGTGTCATGTTTTAAAGAATGTATAACTTCCTCAAAAGCCAGCAGAAATGTGTAATCAGAACAAAATTATCTTTTTATTGGTTTTGAAAAATCAAATGTTGTGATTCCACATAATCTTAGACAAAAGACATTGATTGATGTGGCTTATATAATGGAAAAAAGTTTGTGTAAGAGAAAGGGTTAAAGTAGTTGATATTCAGGAACAAGGACCTTGTCAATGCTAATGGGTTGCTATGACATTTACTTAGTGCAGAAATAAGACAAAGAAGTATTTGCTTTTTTCAGTAGCCCAGCTACCAAGTAGGACACGAAGTGAGAACAGCTGTGATGCTGATAGTGATATGCTTTCCTGATTTATTCTACTTTCTTCACACTGAATAGTTGGCTCTGGCTCAATAGGCCTTCATGCATACAAGTCACTGTGAGCAAGGGTAAGAAAATAACCCCTTACACTGAAATAAGTGTTAGTATGCTATTAATGATTGCTCCAATAAAATGATAATCGTTCTCACACCATCATGGGCTTGCTTCCACACCCACAATAATGCAGATTTCACAAGCCATAACCTCCTAATTTTACTCATTTGGAGGTCTTGGACGATGAAAGTGGAACAAAAGCCAAGAAACTTCTAAGTTTTAAGAGGAATGGGAAATATGTTTTTGAATCAGAAGAATGAGAGAATACAAAGAGAGAAGGCGTTGTGTGCGAACCTCCTCTCAAAGGCTGAATTACAGTCCTTCTCATATCTGTCCTATCAGCTTTTGCTGTCATGAGGATGTTCAGTTTAAACAGCTGAAGTATATTCCAGAATGTAGAAGGCAAAGGAGCAAATCTGACACTGGCATTTGATCTTGCACCTTCTCACCTTCTACTTTTAATGAAGTAAAATACAGTACGGAAATTAAACCACTCATCTGAAAACAAGCAGAGATTTGCCCCACCTTCCTGAAGCTACACAAGGTAGTAGTAGTTTCCTTCCCATTCCATAGACCTGGACTGCAAAATGAGAAACTAGAATTAAAAATGGTAGTAATAATACAAGAGTTCTGCTTGAACAACAACTCAACAACTTCTGACCCAGATATGTTTGTAGACATTTGGAGAAAATATGTCATGCATATATTCCATGAAGAAACCAAAGAGAAAGAAAAATACACAGAAATAACTAAAGAATGTGTGGAAAATAACTGTGTGATGCACATAGAAGCTGAATTTAATAAACAAATAAACTTTCAGGATAACCAGGAAAAAGAAATATATGACTGAGAAATATCTTTACATAGTGGTGTATTTATTAAAAATTAAATTTATTGATGGAACAAGAAAATTTTTAGACTGACACTCTCTGACCCTATTCTTTTATATATTCCACGTGTGGAAGGTTTAATATTTATTATCAAATTTGCTTATATGAAGAGAGTTCATATTGCATGGGATTTCTGATTTATCACAGTGATTAAAAATATACTGCATAAACTAATACAAATGTAAGTTAAATTTAGCAAAATAAATCAGTATCAATAGACAGTTGGATCACAGCACCAATATGTTCCCCGTTATCAGTATTAGTCAGGATGCTGGGAGTCCCCAGCTACTGGAAAGGAAAATGTGGGTTGAAACCCTCTCAAACTTATTACTGTCTTTTAAATTCTTTTGACAGTTGTCTTGTTTTATACTCTGTGTTCAGCTGAACCACATAGTCACTACACCCCATGCTGATCTGGCTAACTCAGGGACAAACCTTTATACTGCCAGCAGATCTGCTTAACTGTTGATAGGTGCTCATCTAAAACAAAGGGCACTCTTTGGTCCCCTTTGTGATGAGATAAAGTCAGCTTCTTTCCAACATCTGCAGTCAGTCCCATCCTGCATAACTTTCTGGTCTTCATGGGCACATCAGCCTTGCTTATCTCCTCTGAGTCTTTTTTCCATTTTAGGAGTTTATTTCTCAGTCACAGAAAAAAAATGCCACAAGGCTCAAAAGGGAATGAAGATGCTGTGTAAATGACATCTAGAATCTGAGAAATAGTTAAGATCCAATATCACAGCGGCTTGTGGTACTGGCTGGTGATGTGCTGCGACCTTCTGAAAACGTCTCTAAGGCGCAGCCACTCGGCAGGACCACCACACACTCATACACGCGTACATGCACACACACGGATGGCTTCAGAAAATGGGTCGACAATGAAGATGCAGGAAGAGTCTTCGTATGGGGTCCCACAGGAGGAACTTAATGCAGCCACACGCATGAAGGGGTCCAAAAATGAAGACAAAAAAACATGGGAGGGTCCAGATTTATATAGTGGAGAGGCGGGAGCATCAGGACCAATGATCTGAGGGCGCGGGGGCGGTACATAGGCGGGGCTAGGGTATGGGAGCCAATGGAGAAGCTCTGAAGGAGTGGTGAGGGAGCGAGGGCCAATGGGGGAACAGGGAGTAGAGAACCTTCTAGGGCACGGACATATAAGGTATAGAGGGGCAGGGAGGCCAACGGGCCAATTGAGGAAGCAGAACTGGGGTACGTTAACATCACAGAACTCCCTGGGGGGAGACCTTTCTTGTCACCCTAAACTTGGGAGGTTCTTTAGATTTAGGGACTGTCCCACCAATGGACTCTCTTCATCCCCAGTACTGCAGGCCCACTGGCCTCCACGATCCAACATAACAGTCATCATGAAAATAACAAAGAATAAATTACAAAATATTTCTTTCACATTTTCTAATCTAAATTGGGAATATTATTAATCCTTAACATGTTTTCTAGGAAATTAATAATCACAGAATTCTCAGCTGGAAGTGACAGAGTACAAGTGACAGATGGACAAGTGAGCAGAGTAGAAACATCTTAAAGGGAACACTGCGTTAAAGGTAGTTGATGCTCTGTAGCATTCCTCATAGCTTAGTTACCATAGTCATTAGATTTTTTTTGTCTTTTTATTTTATGGTATCAATAAAAAATGCCAGGACTTCATTTTAAACAAGAGATTGCTTGTTCAGATATAGTGATAATGAAATGTTTACACTGTAACATTCATAGAAGGCACTGGAAAGTCCAATAGTTAGTAAGGGTCTCATGTCAGCTGGTTAAGGTATTCACTTGGGATGAGAAAGGTCTAGGTTTGTCCATGAGCTACTTATACATATTATCCAATGTCTGTCTCATGTAAAATGTATAGTCTTTGGAATAGAGAACAGAATCCAGGTCTCTTTCCTCAAGTGAGATTTTGAACCAGTAGGCTACCAAGTTATTGTTATGCTTGCTCTCTTTCTGATCCTATAAATTTTAATTATTTTCTTCACAGTGCAACAGCTTCAAAAAGAAGAGGAAAAAATATTCTTAACTTCAGTGTAGCCTACAGCCCAAATATCAAGTTGAGAGGCTTGATTGTGATGTTGAACCTTCTCCTTACTGATTATTATCTCTCTGTCAGTATGTGTAAATGAGAACATATTTTAGTACATGTGAATTTTTCTCCATATTGTGCTCCAGAAAGGGAACAGATGATGATTTTTTGAGCTGTATGTACATCACAGTATGTCGAACAATTATGGAAATTATTTGGAGAAATTGCCAAGTCTTCCATTCTCATTGTACTTATGTATTTCATGAGTTCTGAAAATTTATCAAGATCAGAACGTGTGTATATACAAAAAACAGAATGTGAAAATACATGGGAACACAATTGTCAAAATTTGAAGCATATATTGGGTTTCACATTATGGCTAACAGGCTGAAATATATCTACAGTTTACATGAATCCCTCCTACATCTTAGCTGAAAGTCAACTTCCTGAGTGATTAGCTTGGAGTTGAACTTTCTCTGCTTTTTTTTTTTTTAAGTGAAAAATTGGCTTTGCTTCTTTTCAACAGTTTTTGATTTTTTGGATAGCCCTACTGCTAGCCCATAGGAGATGCATACTAATCTGAGCACCTAAAATTTTTCATGACACCACTTTTAGATATAGTGAGAGTGAGTGCAATGCATAAAATTTTATTCATGCCATTTTAACGAATTTCTTCTAATTTTTATGGACACGTCTGTCTGTGTCCTTACAAACTAGCCATTGTATATTCATATCCACTGCCATAAAGAAATATACAATTAAAAATGTAAGAACTACCCTATAAAACAATCAGGGTATTTTGCAAACTCAAGCTGACTGGGAAATAAAGTATCAGTTATTAGATGAATTGTTGAGAACAGATTCTCAGAATTTAAAATCATGAAGTTCCATAGAATTACCTGGGCATAGGGATCTTCTAACTTTTTAACTACAATTGTAATCTCCGTATTCTAAAGTCTAATGAAGTTAAACCTCCATTGAGTAATTTTCTTGCCTCATGTATTATCCTTATGCTTGTCTTATAACTGTGTGTTTTTAATTTGTCTCCTTACCGGGACATTTATTTAATTGTCCAGGCGAAGAAGAAAATAGTCAGAACCCACTGAAGGGAAAGAAGATAAGTGTGCCAGCTTTAGGTTTCCTTGACTACTTACTGCCAAGCTTACATGAAGTCACTTCTTGTTGTCTTTCATTCGGTCTTGGAGTGGAGGAAAATTGAATTTCTCAGACTGAAGGCTCTGAGTCCTGCATTACTGATTACAACAGTGCAGTGGACCCAGTGGAATATTGGGTAAATCAACAGCTTTTACATAATACCTGTTTGTTGCAAAAGTTGGCACTGAAAAAATAAGGCCACTTTTGCAGGTGAGTCTGAAACTCAAAAATTGATTGGTGGACACTATAAATCATAGAATAATTCAGGTTAGAAGGGACCTCAGGGTGTCCCTAAACCAATCTCCTGCTCAAAACAATGTCCACTACAGGTTCAGATCGGGTTGCTCAGAGTTTTGTCCCGATGCATTTTGAAAATCGTCAAGGATGGAGGTGGCAAAACCCCTCTGGGTAACCTGCTCTGCTGCTAGAAAAATTAGTTTTTACTTATATCTAGTTTGATATTGGATCCAACTATACAATCATTGGCCGTTTCATCAACAGCCAAACAAATAAAAGTCCAAAATGTGATCTTATCTGTATTAACATTACAGGATAGGGTCATAGATGTTGGAAGGGACCTCAAAATGGAGTCAGTTGTAATCAGACCAGGTTTTTCAATGCCTTTGCTTAGTTGGGCCATTTTCTGATTTGGTAGGCATTTGCTTTCAGTAAATATCACAGAATTGTAAAGAAAACATAGATTTCTGAATGCTACGCCTTGGGTATTTTATTCTGGGAAATTATCCTTATGATACCATACCCTTTATGTTAAGCTGTTCAGTTTGTGATTAAGTTGAAAAGACAGAAAGTGTTATTCAGTTAACCATCATTTTTCATCTCTTCATTTGGATATCTGTTTGCAGATGATGTTCTTAATGTCATTTAGTTGTTGGTTTTCACTTATTCTTCTATGATTCTATTTGTTAAATGGAAGTGACAATTACTAGGAATAAAAGTAATGGTGACATAGTAGAGAATGAACTTGGGGAGATTTGCAGTAGCAGTAGCAGTGTAATTGCCACTTCTTTGTCCTTGTTGTTTCATGCAATTACTGAGGAGATCAAACTGTAGTAGTTGAGATGATCTTCTGAAGCAGAAATGTGAATTTGAAATTTGAAAATTTCCTTGATTTGAAAAATATCTTGATACCCATTTTAATATATCTTGCGTATGGTATATCGTTAATTAATTTTTATTTCCACCAAAAGAAACAAGCTACAACTCTGTAACTCACTCTGTCCATGGGATTTTAAAGCCTGGAAATTTGGAGGTCTTTTCAAATGTTTTTGTCCTGTATGGAAGGGCAGAATACTGCTAACGTCAGCCAGTAGGTTCACATCTGTTTTCAACAGAAAGAATGCATAACACTCCTGCTGATTTTGCCTAAAGCCTTTTTCATTCTTTTGATTTTTTACCCATGTAAGTTGATAATTAGAAAACAAGATATCAACTTTTTTAAACTATAAAAAGTCTTAAAATAATTAGGTAAATAAAAATAAAATGTTGTCTGTTTCTTTTCTGTCTTAATATGTATAATTTCAGATATTCTATGATTTTGTAATTACTCCTGTGAGGTGCAGTGTACGAGCTGTTTATATGAGATGAATGGAAGCATGAAAGATACATGCTCCATTACACTCATAGTGTATTGCTTCTTAATTTATATCTTGCTTTGGGCAATGCAGGGGATTATTTTGGCAATTTCTGTATGGCTGTTTCATATTCTGTAGATTTATCTCCCAAGGCTGCTTTTATTTCTGATTTGAAAAGCATTTGGTAGACAGAAATTTCACCAAGCGTCTGTCAGATAAATTTCCTACTTATCTTATTTTGCTTATGGCAACATAGTGGTTTAAGGGGGGAGAGAAGCATAATGACCATGACTTTCTTTAATGGGACAGGAAAATACAGGGCTTGAAGACAATTAATATAATTACATTTTTATGAGCAATCATATAAATATATTGTTAAATTTTTTCTCTTAAGCAACATACTTAAAATGAGAATAAAAGTTACTAAAATCAGTCTGAATAGATCTGTATATTTTCCAGAATACTCCTTCTGCCAAATCTAAACCCAGTACCATTGCAAACCATTAGTTAAATGAACCTTAATCGTAATAGGCAAATACTTTTGTATATAAAGCTGTTTTCTCAGCATGAGTCACTGTTAGATGTTGTCCTGGGGTGATGTTATGAGGCTCCTTTATCCCACAGCCGCCTGCTCAGTGCCCCCAGTACCTGTATCTCTAAGGCGGGCCCGGGGCGCGGGGCTGGAGCCGCGAGGCCCCAGGTGCAGCGCAGTTCAACGGCTCCGCCCCACGGCCCGCGGGGAGCGGCGGGAGCCGGGCTGGGGGCAGGGAGCGCCCCGGCACCGCTGCGCTGCTCCCTCTCTCTTCTGGGGCTTTGGTTGTTCCCGAGGCTTAGGAAAGGTTTTGTTTGTTTTCCCCTCTTTCTTCCCCTGACCTCCCTGCTTTCCTTCCCTTATCTCCTGCCCGGGGGGCCTGCGGGGTGGCCCCGCCGGTCCGAACCCCGAGGAAGACACGAGCATCGCCTGCTGTGAGGAGGAGAATCGGCGCTGAAGAAGCGCTACAAGGTTTCCATCTGCCCTTCTCCAGCAGCCTGCTGTGTGGACTCACCTTCCCGGAGACTGGGGGTGGAGGGTGACCACTTACCGGCTCCTCCCGGGCATCCTTTCCTTTTTCTCCTTTTTTTGTTCTCCCGGTTGTGTTTTGTGTTAATAAATAGTTCAGGTTTTTTTTCTTCCACTTTCATTGCTTTTGTTAATTTTCCCCCTTTGGTGGAGGAAAGGGGGAGGCCCCTTTCCCTTGGGAGGAGGTGCTCACTCCAGAGCGTCTCCTCCTAAAAATTTTGTCTCTAAAACCGGGACAGATGTGAAAAGCCATTTTGATAAGAAATAACAGCCAGAGACAGAAAAGTGAGCTATTCTTAAGATTCACTTTCACCATTTGAAGCAGAATATGTTGTACACCTCCAGCATCCATGTAAGTAATTTTGGACCAGAGGAATTACTCTTTCCTCAACCCATTGAAAGATCTGGTTGTTGTAGAAAGGACCAGCATTCCATGCCAGGCATAACAATACAATAGCTGCTTGTGTTGGTTTTGGGTGGGATAGAGTAAAATTTCTTCATAGTAGTTTCTATGGGTTTATTTTTTGGATTTGTGATGAAAACAGTCTTAATAACAGACAAATGTTTTATTTTTTGACGAGCAGTGCTCAAATAACATTAACATGTTTTCTGCTTCTCACACCACCCTGTCAGCAAGAAGGTTGGAGGTGGACAAGAAGCTGGAAGGGGACACAGCCAGGACAGCTGACCCCAGGTGACCAAAGGAATATTCCATACTATATGTCATCATGCTCAATGATAAAAGCTACAGGAAAGAGGGAGGAAGGAGTGACATTTGAACTTACAGCATTTGTCTTCCCAGGGCACCGTTTTGTGTGAGGAAGCCCTTTTCTCCTGGAGATGGCTAAGTAGTAAATTAATTCCTCGGTTTGCTTTGCTTTTGCTTTACCTTTTAAACTGTCTTTATCTCAACTCATGAGTTTTCTCTCTTTTACCCTTACAATTCTCTTCCCCATACCAGTGGGGGCTTGTCAGCAAGAGGCTGCGTGTGGTTAAATAAGTGCTGTGTGGGGTTAAATCATGACTTCTCTATGACTATGACAACATGAAGAAAGCAAATGTTAGAAAGCCACAATTACATTATGAAGACAAGTCTTTCAATTTGACTACCATGTAAGCGCAGTTCTCTTTTCAAATAGTTTACATAAGCAAAGATAACCGACACAGATCTTCAAGTTACAAACATGGCATTTTGGTACTGATCTATTTGAGCTGACTTAACATCCCCAAATAAAATTACTAAGTTAGGAGCTCAACTAAACCTGAATTAATTTCTGAAAAAGCATGTCATATTCCATCAACAACTAAGTAAGACAATGACAAGTGTCTAAACTACACAATTATTTGTATAATATCAGATGGGATGGAAACTGGTCCTTTTTTAAACTCCACAACATTAAGGAAGCTGAAATAGATGTACAATTTTTTTAAAAGTAAAATTTTAAAACTAAAATTTTATTTTAGAAGGTGTTTTAGCAGAGATTCACTGTATTTCCACATATGCAGCTCAGAATGTTAAAACAGTTTCACATTTTAAAAAAAATGAATATAATATTTTTCTGGTTTGTCTTCATATTTTCCAAGTGTCTGTCCCCATGAGGACCAAAGGAAAATTTTATGGTAGTACAAAAAAAAGCTTAGAAGATGAACACTGGATTCAGAATTGAGAAATTGACGCTTAAAATTCAAGGAACCCTCTGTGCTGAAACTTTTAAAACAGATTTGGACAAACTCTCAAATATTTAGTATTGAATACTACTTTGAGCTTGGATTCACATATCATTTAAACCATGTATTTTTTATTATTCTCTCACTCTGTCTCCTGTGACATCTTAGCTGCTACATGCAGATACGTGCATATTCTCCTCCCACCTGAGGAAGCAGTATATGCTCAACATACTGTGTTGTGCAGTAGGAGGAAGCTGGCCAATATGTGGCCCTTAAGCTACATGTAGCTCATAAAGATCCTGGTGTACTCCTATGCTGGAAAAATTCGTGTGCCTGGACCTAGGATTGTAGTTGATCTCTTGACTGTTCATGACTAAGATCAGGAGGCAAGTCTGAAAGACTAGAAATGTCAGCATCCACGGGAGTTTCTGAATTGAAGTGCCTGCCTAGCCCACTTCTTAAAGGAAACAAGGGTTGGAGAGAAACTTCTACACTTGTTTAAAAGCAAGTGTTTTGAGAGTTTGTCCACACTTTAATGCTGCAAAGCATGGGAAGTATATTTAGTGGCTTTCAAGGTTATAGGCTCTGGTTTGGAAACTCAGAAAAATTCACCTAGATCTAATAGCTACTGACATTTTTTAATAACTGTTAATAATACCATGAACATAATGACATTTATATTATTTACATTCTTGTAGGAAATACTAACAGCCATAAACTAAACATTTCAGTTTTTATGTATATATCTGGATAGAATGTGTTATGTGTAATATGTCCATGTCTGGATTCTCTACCAGATGGAGGCAGACTTGAACAAAGTTTTTCAGAATTATAGAAAGGTTTATGTTTATGTAAATATAAAGATAACTTGAAGCTGGAGCTGTGAACATGATAAAAGCAAGGACATTTAAAACAACTATTTGCTAGTAACATTTTTTTAATAAACCTGGAAATTTTATGAATTTCTTTCAAATGTGTTAACTACTTTCACCATAACACCTACTGATATAAGAGGAAACATAATGGATAGTCTTCTTTTATGCAGTAGATTACTGTCCAGTCATATAGAGAGGTTTCAAAAACTCTTTACAGCTAATTTAATATCAAACCATAGTCAAACTGACTTAGGTACTCTCTCTCCTTGTAACATCTTTCAGTCATTCAGACTGTCACACAGTTTCATATCTATCAGAATACACATAACAACTAGAACTGCTAGAATGAAAACCTAGAGAAATAGTTTCTTAAGTTCTCAGCAGTTACAATGTTACAAGTAAGGACTGATTCAAATACCATGTCAAATCAGAATAAAAGGTTCAATGACTACGAGTTTCTAACATTATAGATGAATGCTTCAGCTACCATGCATTTTGATGTAAATCTTTCCAGCACTAGACATAAGGCTATATATAACAGAGAGAAAAACTATTTTTAAAGGCAAAACCCAAGAGAACTAGATGCTATGATGTCTCAAAATGAATGTTGTCTGCATCACTATGCCTTCATGCTATACTACCTTGAGATAATTGAGATACCTTGGACATGACAGCAGTAAAGACACATAAGTTATGTATATATGCATGTGTAGATATAGCCTGGTAATTAAAATTAATAATGAGGTCAAATTTTATTAAAAAAAAAAAGGAATATGATGACACTAGGTATGGTCTTGTGCTATACATAGCTGGACATTTGAACTGTACAGAATAATTGGAAAGACACATATGTATAAATAAATTTATATAAATATCAAACATATATTGCTTAAAATAACTTTTTAATTATACCGTTTTGGCACATCTTTGTCAAAATATTATGCATTTGGCACATCTTTGCCAAAATATTATGCATTTGAACTGATAAGCTTGAAAGATTTAATTTTCCTACTTTTTTTTTTTTTTTTTGCTGTAAGGAAATAAAGCAATGAGATGCCATTTTAAACAGCAGTGTTCTGCATTTTCCTAGAACACTTAAGTATTAAGTTACAATACACTCAAACCACTCAGGAAAAAACATTGTAACTGAAACTGAAAATGCCTGTGTCTATTTATAAGCAAGTAAGACTTCTCACTCCTTTTTCTTCCATGGAAGAAATAAGGAGGAAGACATAAACTCAGCTGTCAAGAAAATGTAAGTTGAAGACGGGATTATTCTTCGATTTAAGTTTTGTATTACTCAAGTACTTAAGGAGTATTTTTAATTTAAACTTTAATATATCAGCTATTATTTTTCTTTCAAATTTAACTTTTTTTTCTGAAGTCAGAGAAATTGGACATCAGTTTTATGTTTTGGCTTAGAAGCTGCCTGATTTTCTAAGTATGGCAAAAAAAGTTGCATTCAACTTTACTTCTCAATTATAATTTAACCCCAAAAGGGCTATTTTGTGTTTGAATATATTTCTAACACTTCTATAAAGCTTATAGTAGGATACAACATTCAGAAAAAAAAAAAAAAATTGAGCAATAGTGTTTGAAATTTCTCATGTAAGGTCATGAGAAAATTAAGTTTATGAAATCCAGTCTTGAATTGTGTTTTTAGTAATTGACATGCATGCCAGTGTCGATTGAAATTGTACCGATGGTGCATGTAGATGATTCAATTTGGGAAGCAGACAGTCTTTAATTTCATTTCCAGAACACTGCATATATACAGCAGCACAGAACACGTTGAAAATGTGTTTTATTGAAGAAACATAGTATATCTGGCCCTCTGGAGGACCACACAACAGAAGCAGAAAGATACAGAGACCTCAGAACAGGATGTGATACCACAAGGGGTCTCATCAGAGCACAGTAAAGGGGGAGAATCCCCTGCCTCCACCAGTTGGCCACACTTCTTTTTATGCAGGCCAGGTTACTGAGCTGCAAACAGATTTTGTTGGCTCATTCTCTGTTTTGTCATCCACCAGTACCACAGGTAAAGAATTTGAAGAATTTGCAGCCCATTTGCAGTTTCCAGTGTTCAAAGAATAACACAAAATTTCTGATCAAATTAATGGGTAGTCCTAACTTCTTCAATGATAGTGATCTCATCTAGTCACAAAAAAAAAAAAAAAGAAAAAAAAAAAGAAAAAGAAAAAGAAAGAAAAAAAAAGAAAAGTATTCCTAGCATTTCCGTCTGGCTAGAAGATTCTGGCATATGATGAGCTGGCCTTGGCTTTGGTTATTCACATTTTCCTCAATCTCTTGGCCAGATTAGAGAAATGTGATATATCTGGGCAAGAAGCCTGGAGTGTTTAGGAAACTCCAACTAAATACAGAAGTACAGACCACCAAAAACACATCAAAGTTGTGTTGTACTTTCTATAGTAGCTACCATAAAATCATGCTCATGACACACTGTGGCTTCATTCCAAGGTATCTGAAAGACTTCCAGAAGTTCCAAGATAAAGATTGACAGTTTGGCTCTTCTAACACAGTAGACAGCATCTTTTATTTCTATGTACTAGAAGTTCCTAAGAAAAATCTACCTCTTAAGAGATTATCACTGAGTATTAGTTGAGCACCACAGCTATCACATTTTGAGATGTTTTATAGATTACCAATAGCATTTTTACCCAGGGCAATGTTTAAATATTTGTAGCGGTAGAAAAATTTTCTATAAAAATGTCGCAATTCCCCTACCTGTTGTTTCAGCCATTAATCTTCTAGCACCACTTTCTCCATCTTTATATACATATATCTGCATATTAGAAGTCTTTTGTGCTACCTCTTCTTCCTCTTCTCTAGTCTCTTCCCTTTCATCTCCTTTCCTTACCTCACTTTCAGTCCTTTCCAGAAGACCATATACTTCTGGTCATTCTTGTCCTGTGCTTTCTCACAATTTATTCACATCTTTAAGTTGTGGTGTCTAAAGCCAAACAGTGTAACGCTTTTCTATGTGGTCCCTGCTGTAATTTCTCCCCCAGAGGATTTAGCTGTCATTTTACAGCTTTGATACATTCCAACTATGGAACCTTGACTCAGACTGCTGAGACAGAGCCATGATACCATCGCTATAGTGATAAGAAAAGTCAAAATTACAGACTAGGAGGACTGCTGATCTGTGATCATTATTAGGTCAAGAATTCAACAGAGAAAACGTCTGTTGAACAGACAGAAAAAGATACAGGAAAAACAGACAGGAAAAGATAAAAACTTAAAAAAACTAATGCAGAGAGGGTAGTTGGAGTGTGACTAGTCTGGGACAGTCAGGCTGAGGTAGAGCCATCAGGGCTGTCACTGCTGATGGAGCTGGAAGAAGGTGACAGCCTTTGATGATGGCTCCCAGGAGCCATGACCACTGACCCTTCCCTCCTCACCAACCTGGCTGGTGAAGGCTCTCCCAGTGCTCTACCATCACACCCCTTAACTTCATAGTTTGCTAAATAGTATCTGATTTTTTTGTGCATTGTCTACTACATAATTCATTTAGACTTATGAGTTACATATATTCTGCATGAAACCTCTTTGTGTCCAGCTAATGATTCCTGAAAATTGCAGTCTTAAATTACTTTAACAGCAGCGTCCACAAATAGAGATCTTGCAGGTCTTGACTGGGGTGGCTAATTGCAAAACACTGCATCTTTCAATTGCGTCCGTCTTTGTCTCCATAAACCTAAATATTTTAAAACAAAGATAAATTCAACTACGTATAAAATATTCACAATATAATCCACACACTTTATTTTAGAAATATAGGCCCTAATAATGGCAAAACGACTGTGATAAATATTGATCATGCTGTTCAATGAACTCTTGGTAAAAAAAAAAAAAGCTTGTTATAAACATTAAACATTAGACAAAATAGATTTTAACTATTTTAAAGGAAGAGATAGATTTGTCTGTATGAGTAAGTAAATAGTAAGAATGTACACAAAAAATACTGCATGGGTTTTGAAATGAATAGCCAAGTTTAGATCCTTATCTATAGTTACTATTTACACAGGCTGCTTTTTAGGTCTCAGAATTAAATTCTACTCATTTTTCATTTTTCTTTTAATCATGAAGTATCAGGGAAGCTCCTAAGCACTAAGGAAGTGCCTCTCCTCTATAAGGGCAGTTTCTCTTACTCCTGTTAACAGTGATGGAAGGTTTTGGCCATTTTGATAAAGGGCATTTGTAAAAGCAGCTGACAGTTTTCGTAACCTCTCTGCCTTGAGAACAATAGACATTTTGAGAAGAGTGTCCTTGAGGGAATTAATTTTATCTTACTCTGCTGCTGTTAAACAGAATACTTGTAAAGATACTTGCACAGCTCAATACTGACTAAAGAAATACAGACTGAAAAGTGTTTGTTTTTATACAGGGATTTTTTTACCATATTAGGATTTTAAGTATCTACAGAGGTTAATTTCATTTGAAATAAAAATAGTAATTATTTCAAACAGGTGGGGCTTTTTTTCTACTAATTTATTTTAATGTTTTTTTTAATAATTGGTTTGCTTATGACACTTGACGGAATTCCTCCCAAAGACTAAAGGCAATATGCATAATATTTTGTATTCTTTTAGTCATTATGTCAAAATTTAGGGATCTCTCATCAGTCTTTAAGGCATCAGCAGGCCTTGAATGTCTTGTTTAATCTGTTAAAATCATGTTGTGACATGTATATATGCACTTAACGAAAACAGTACATTTACACAAGTTCATTTGGGGATGATCCATGATCTACTGTAGCATGACTCCAGACCCATTTCAAACCCCTTTCTTGTTTAAGACTTCTTTGGGGAAAACACCAACTAGCTGAATACCTTTCTGATGCTTTAGTAGTGTTTGGGCAAGTTTGTCTTTACTCTTAAACTGCCAAATTCATGGGGTTTTTTTATTATTTTCGTGTCATCATAGTAAATAACCTAGATTGTTGGTTTTATTATTCGAATCCAATAACAACACCTTGCTCTGAAAAAATTAAAAGCCTATAATTGTTTTCTGTTTTCTCTATTCTCCTGTACTTAGTGACAGCTTAGACAATTGCTATATTAGTCTTGTGCATTTTCATTCCCCTTTAAATATCACTTGTAAAGTAATCATGAGAGGATCTTTTTACTGTCATCTTATGCTAGGGCAAAATTAACATACTGAAAAACTACACTGAATATTAAATAATACTCTCATGGAAGGAATTTATGGGCTAAAAATCTTTTTGCAAGCACCCCATAAAACATGTCACTTCAGTCAGCTGGGTTTGAATATTCTTACATGGAAGATAATGATTCAAATAGAGCTAGTTTCTGTTACTGGGTATCAAACTGATGCCAGATAGTTCAAGTAAAAAATATAAATTTGCCCTAAATCTCATATTTTAGGCAAACCTTAAGTATGTAATACAGTTTGCTCTCAATTGTTTTGTCTAACGAAGAGTGATTTCACTTCAGATATTTGCTCAAGACTTAATAGAACCACGTGAACTTTTCTTTGATCTGAATATTTGGTTTAGAAATTTTCCTAGGTCTAGTTTTTAGTTTGGTCACATGTTCAGAACTCTGCAAATCCGGTGTCTTGCACTAGAGTGGCAACTACCCAAACCCATGATTTATTGAGCCATATCCAAAGTCTAGGAAAGACTAGCCCTTCGGAGTATCTGTTGGTCTATTGGCAAGACGATTCCTTTTTCCACAGGTCATATAAATGCCTAAATGTAAGGAATTAAATAACACAGTGCTTTCACCTTTCTTTTAAACAAAGGACATATTATTTAAGGCAAAAGTTCCGTAATAAAACTGAAGTCTCTCAGACATTAAAGTTACTGTAACAATAACTGCTTCTGTCATCCTTTTCTTTTTTCTTTTCAGAGAGTTATAGCTACAGCTTTTGTGCTTACCTGCAAAAATGCTCACATTTTATTTACTCTCAGGCTCATGTCTTTGAAAATGGTCCATTGAAAATAGCCAGTGGATGCAACACTACCTTCAATCAAGTCCTTTATTTGAACAAAAATGTTCATTCCAACAGCAGGAAATTCAGGGCTTTATTGTTATTTTCAGTGTTCTGTAATTTTGGACACTTCCGTCAATGTGTTTTCTGTTGTTCTTCTTCACTCCAATGATATACTGTGTTATTTTTCCTTTTCCTCTAGGTAACTATTAGAACTCTTGTAAATTCAGCTCTGTATACTATCATTTTCACTTGGAAAAAATATTAAAGAAAAAGAAAAGTAGGAATTTTCCAAATGTCTGTAATCATTCCTGTTACAGATAGTTGAACAGTTGAGGCGAACTGTGCTGATTTTGTAGTATCTGCCTACATGCAACTTTTAAACGCTTTTTGATGTTTGTGATGATAGGAGCCCTTACCTAGAATCCCTCATCTAAGTGGCAGCTGGAACTCTGATGATATTCTGGAAAATGTCAAAGTGTATATAACTGATCTTTTGCTAAACAGCTTTGTTGAGAACTAGTATTTGTTCCTTAATTCCAAGTATTTATGGAGTTAGAGAACAAAGGAAGAATGACGCAGTCCTAGAAGGATGATTTTGTTTGTCAGCTCCCCATGAATACACCTTACATTTGGAACCAAGCATTGCTAGCAAATGTACTGACTTGAAGAGTGGAAGTAAAATGGCATGTATATATGGAAAATAAGAAAAGTTTAGCCATAACATTTATCCTAGAAAGTGAAACCAATTTGGTTGGAAGTCAACCTAGAATACAGCTAGAACACATTAGTAAGCAAAGTCAGAATTCTGGAAGTGCTGAAAGAATAGGACCTCAGGACAGTGCACATTTTAAGGTGATCATAAGAATGATGAAGACAAAATAACTCATGGTTTCTTACTTTATGATTGTGAGTTTGTTCTGTTTCCTAAGTAAAAGGTATTTTATTTTAGACTCATGGTAAGCCTGCATGTATTATATATCACAACTGTTACATATCTCTGAGGAACTAAATTATACACATAGAGAACACTTAAAGGTTTAAAGGTAGGACTCAGCACAGCATTTAAGAGATCTTCATTGTAGAAGTATTGGCACACAGGTTTGTAGGTCTCAGTTCTTCACCGTGTATCCAGGGGATGCAGTAAAGTAGACAATGAAAGAAATTTCAAGGAAATTTAAAAGAATACAAGTCTAATACTTATATGTACCCTGCAATGAGAATAAAAAGTAGGTGTAATACCTACTTTCTTAAACCAATGATCATGACTTTCAGATAAAAAAGACTCAATTCAAAAGGTGCAATCAGTATGCTGCGCATAATTTGTGAAGGAAAGGCAATTGAATAATACACAACCCAGTAAGATCAACAATATATACATTTTCTTCCATAGACTATCACATCTTCTCTTTGATCCACTAAACTCACATTCTACAGCTTTCACATGTGGGTAGGTATTATCTTTTACTGTTTGGTACTGTTTGTCTTTTACTCTATCATATAGATTTATCTTGCTGAAGTTCTCAAAAGTAAGAAGTGGTGAACACGTATAGTTGTATACCATGCTGTGCAAGAGCCTTCAGAATGCCTAGGTTAAAAATTATGTGATTTGCTTCACAGGGATGTGTTATGACCCATCTCTGAGGCAGGGTAAATGAGGTTCCTGTTAATAAATCCCTTGGGATCCCTTAGAATCAGAGTGAAATGACACTGAATGATTGGTGCATATATATGAGGCAGGGTTATTTTAAAGCAATTTAATTAAAGTGTAAAGGAGGTGTGCAGCTATTTTGGTTTTTTACTACAAAAGTATAAAATTATAAATATAGGGAAAAGAAAGAGAAGAAAAGGATAAAGCAGAGAGTCGAGAGGAGAGTTATTACCACCTGTGGATTTAGCGATGAGACTTGATTGTTGACTTGTTGACTTAAATGTAATTTTGATGTCTGTGATCAAAGTAATGTTTGCAGTCTCAATCTTTTTGTCAGTTTACATACATTCAGGTTGTCATGGGAATGCCTAGATCCCTGCCCAGGGAGGGGATTCTTCATCAGTGGTGTAACACTATGGGGCATGCAGAGTCTTCTGATGGAGAGTTCCTGACAAGAGTTGAGAGGTGTTTTGGGGTCCTTGGTGGTCCATAGCTCCCTTTAGGGATATGACTGCTGTTTAACACTGCCTCTTGTGATGGTGCAGTGTGTCTTATGATGGAATGGGGGAAGCTGGATTCAAAAAAGCATTACCCCACCTCTGATCTTCTTACCAGCTGTTTCAATGTTTAGGTTGTGACAGAATGGAAATCAGTTATTTTAATGGTTACATGGGAGGAAAAATCATGTAAGCACACAAGTACATACCTGTGTATATGTATCTATGTGTATAACATTGAGTGTAAGATGTTCAGCAGACTTCAAGTAGCTGAAAGGCCTTAGGAAAATAATTTCTTTGCATATGTTCTTAAAATGGTGATAAAAATAATAGGTAAACTAGGATACTGGCAGTTGCTTTAGTTTGGAGTTGCTTTGGGTTGTGCTGATGTCCTCTGAGTCCCTTTGGTTTGTTTTGGTGGCAGGATATCAAGCAGATGGCTCTTGGCTTGTTTTCTCTGGCTTAATCTTGAGAGCAGGACATGACACACAGTTCTGCACAAACTGCTACTCTAGTCTTACACTATTGAGAGAGTCCTTTTATGTTGCAGTGAGCCATGATCAGCAGAACCTAGGGGACCGGAAAGTCGTCTGGTTTGAGGCTCCTGCAGCTCAGAACCCCTGAAATTACAGGAAGCACCCCAAAAGCTGTGATCTGTGCCTTACCATTGCCTGCAGTTCTCCTCATTTGCTGTAATTCCTTCTCCCCACCTTTGTAACACCCCCTGGTTAACATTTATTGGTTACTGTATGTTTTCCACGCCCGTGTTCTCAGGGTACAAAACTGCCCCCGCAGCACGTGGCTGGCAGATCTGCTCCGTGGATTTTACCATGCTCCAATAAACCCCTTACTCCCATGGAGAAGCCCCTCTGCCTATTTTCCTGCCTCCTTCGTGCACCGTAGCCATTGGTGGTTGAGGCGAACCCAACTGGTGATTCGCCCGTCCTCCCATGCTGAGGTGGGTCCCATCCAGCCTCCGCCCGGGGCAAGCAGAAGAGTACTAGGTGCTGGGACACTGAGCTAGCCCGAACGGCACCCGAAGCACCTTTACATGACCTGATGTCAGAGCTGACCTTGCTTTGAGCTGGAGGTTTGACTACCAACCCTCTGCAGTCCCTTGCAATTCAAATTTTATGATCCTATGATGATACATGATTGTGATCTTAATATTTGCTTTTTGACATGACAGTTCTGTCAAGAAGACTTGATGGGCTACTGAATCTGCCACATGGTGAGTACATACCAAGGATGCAGACACCCTTGAGCAACTGTGAACAAATATGGCTGTTTCATATTATCATGTATTATGTAAGGTGCATTATTTTCATTATTTTTCTGATGGGGAATTTTTCTTAAAATGGATGTTGTGGTTTAGCCCATGGCTAGGACAGATTAAAGATTTCAGCACACATTCCTGCACATTAGAGTAAGTGTTGTGCTTTTTGCCATGGTTGTCATAATTCATCATCACTTGAAGAGGTGTAATATAAAAATGCAGGACTCTATGTTAAGATTATTCTTCTAGCCAAAGTCTGTGGGGAATGTTATGAAATATGTAGTATGAAAAGATCTCTTTTCCTTTGCAAGATGATTTCTTTTTCCATACTGTCCCTAGGATAAAATTTAGAATTACAAAACTGTTATTTTTAAACACTGTTTTTCAGTCTGGTAAGATTTTTCCTAAGGGTACGAGAGTAGGTTTTGGTGACATATGGCAGTAGGGGTTGCTATGGGAATTACTTATTGTTGCTGAACTGTAGGGTGATTACTCAAAGCAAATTCCTGTGAACAGCTTTAATTCAAGTGCTTCTTTTTCTTTGAGTTTAATCAGACTTTTTATAATATGTGTGGTAAAACCACAAAATCAGAAAAGTACTTTGAAGATATAAAACTTATCTGTTCACTGAGTAGTTCTGTTTGGTTTTCTGTTCATTTACCTTTCATTCGTGTTCTGAGTTCAGACTTAAAGGAACAAAGGCAGGAAATGTGTTCGATACATTATGGTGTTGATGAACAACAACACTACAGCTTCGATGAGCTTTGACAACTTGGAGATGTGTGATCCAACCTAGCACCCAAAAGACACAAAAATACTGTGGGCTCAGAATCATCCTACAGGAAAGTTCTCTTTTTAGTACAGTGTATACTTCTAATCAGTACTTGTGGAGACTTGTTGCTATGGTGCAGCCTGTATTAGATACAGAATCCAGATGGGTTGATTTCCCATCGCAGGACCCTACCCCCGAAGGCAGACAAAAGGCAGAATCTGCAGCATAGCACATCCCTTGCATGTCACTCACACCACGTCTGCTTTCTTATCACAGAATCTTCAAGTCCTGTAACAGGCCAGCATGGTTTGAGATTCCCTCCAGCTGTTTTGTTATTTGTTAGTTTGATTTTGTTCCTCCCCTGAGATGTCTTTATTGGTTTATTATCATGGATCTTCCTTTCATGATTGGTTAATTCTGTTATCTCTACCTCATGATGTAATGCCTTAAAACTAGCAGCCAGAGAGCAGGTAACGGTCTCTCTGTTCGGCTTCCCTTCAAGTAACTGCCTCCCTGTCCCCCCAGGGGCAGGAGAAAATAAACTTGGACTGCAGCTAACAGAGTTTCCAACTCTTTCCTCTTTGCCTTCGCTGCTGGCTTGATAAACAGCAAGAACTACTTGCTGTAAGAATGGCTTTGGGCTGAACTGGGAAACTGAGGCACATAAACCGCAGTTACCTTAAATCCTTCAGTCGCTGGTTTACACGGGCATTGGACCTCGTTTACCTGCGAGACAGGCTGGACACAAGCCTGGCAAGCAGCAGAGACTGTGTTGTTTAAAGAAGTTAATGGTAAATGCAATAGAATTAAAATTATTTTTATCTCCAAATAGGTAAATTAGGTACTCATTTTGAAAAATTTGCTTTTCTCAAGTGTGAAATTTCTTTTCTTTATGACAAACAACTGGTGGGGGAGGAGACAAAGTTTTGAAAGGGTTGTTTCTATTTTAATAAAAATTTGCCCATTATTGTGGTGAAAAATTATGTATAGCAATGATACGTATCGTTTGCATCATGCACCTGGCTCGGGTATTTGTGACAAAATGATGTACAATTCTTCCTGTCTCCAGCATCTTCAAAAAAAAAAAAAAAGAAAAGACTATATGAATTACATTGCTTTAGTTATCATAATGTAAACTGTGGACAGCTTCTCTTGGATTATGATTACATTGTCGTCCTCAATGCAGAGTTCTAAAATGGGGTAAATGAGTTGAGGTATGCAAACCTATTATTCTCACATGAATTTAAACAGCTCTGTGGAATACCATTTCTTGTGTGTGCATAACCAATTTTAAAATTTGATCAAGTAGATTGTTCTAGCTTTAGAACTGACACTGATAGCATAAAGAGGAAGGAAGTGAAATGATTATGTAACTTTAAAATCAATAAATAATGAATAGTAATTATTTATTGGACAGTAAATCAATGAAAGAAGATTGTGCCCATTTTCATGTTGTCACAAACACAACAGATAACTAGGCATAATCTATTCAAAGCTAATTTCTAGGCACACTAAGAAATGATTGATTTTATGAATATTTATATGCTCAATGCATCAAAGTGGTATGAACTCCTGAGCAAGTTAAAATTTTTAAATCACTCATGCTTATTCTTATTTCAATCATAGTCCCTGCATGATAAAATCAAATATAAATATTTTTAAAAGAAATTCTACAATGTTTTGTACTTTCTGTTCTTAATTGCAAGGCAAATAACAGAAAATACGTTATTAATAAAGGCTCAACTTCCAGGTAAACCTACGCTTTTGCTCTTGTCCACATATTCTTTTGTGAAACGAAGTTTCTATCAGTATAAATGTTTGACATTGTCCTTTAATCAGGTGTTCAACAATTATTTTGGAAAACTTTTATTAATCAGTAAGTAACTGTTTAGATAGCAGTAAAAGGAAGTCATAAGATGATCATGTAAAGAGCACTGAGGAAGTGTACCAAATAAAATAGTCAGCAGTGATCCTGTAAATTGTCTTTTTTTTTCCCTATCACATTACGAGGGACATGAAAAGTCAAATAGAACTGTTTATTTTTAAAAAATGCAGTGAGAAAACATATTTTCTCTCATTTTCCATTTTTTTCTTTAATTAATAGATATATAGAGGGTGTTACACAGCAAGAAATGCAATTTACATAGCAACATATGATGGAAAATCACTATACTGTTCTGATCCTGCTGATTTGTATTGATATCACTGTGTATATTTCACCAGATTACCAACAGCGTGACTTTTTAGATCAAAAAATTTTAGATCAAATTTTCCAGCTGTGACAGGACAATATGCTATGGTGGTCCGGCATTATCACATATCTTCTGATGATTTGACACAAAATTTAATCTAATTTCTGGAAATATAAAATACAATGTGATGGTATGAATTTGTTTAAAAGAGTTCAATGGGTATTTTCCCTTTTTTTAAAATGGTCTATATTCACTGCTGAATAGGTGAAGTGTGTGTGTGATTATACACTTAATTCTGCAAGCGAAAAGAATTCAAGTGCCTGACCCACAAAAGAAGAGAAAGGTCAGTGAGATGGATTGCCAGACCATGCTTTGCCTTAATATGATTGAGAAAAGAGAGTGCACCATTTCAAACTGGTTAGACACATAATATGATTTGTATACCATGCTTATATCACTCTTCCAAATTATTTGAATGTGTTAGGCAGTAGGTCATACCTAAATTGTAATGACTCATTTTGCATTTACGTCTATCTAGCTTGCTAGCTAGAAGTCATCACCATTATATTTCAAGGGCTCTCAAACAGAATGATTAAGAGGAGAACATTTTTATGTGCAAGCAGTGATGTAGCTTTGCAATAAAAAAAAGTAGAGTGAGAATTATCCATAACACATTTTCCACTTGCCATAAGTAAAAGCTCCAATCCATCAATGACTCATTGCAGAGATACACTCGTGACAAGGCAGAATTGTACTACCAACATCAGGAACTTGCCTGACTGCAGTTTCTTCAGAAACTGATGTCAAAGGGAATATTCCTCCTTGTCAAAGTGATATAATTAATTTGATTCATATTTTGGTTTCAGCTGTTAATTTACCTAGATATAATTCTACAGTGAAGTCTGGAGATTGCTGGGACTGCTTCACCCTCTAATGTATGCTAAAAATACACCTTCTCTTTATATGTGCCAGATATATAGAACACTACTGGGGTGTGATTTCATCAGGATAGTACAAAACAAATAGAATATTTTATAGCCCTGAGGTGGATGTGATTTGCTGATCATATCCCTCCTTATTGAGATGGATACACAAAGAGAGAATGTAATTTTCATCGAATAACAAAACCATTCTGGAAATTTCTTACCCTTTAATTCTCTATCTCAAGTCAAAATAGTAACCTGGATCTTCACACTTATATCTAGTAAAACATTAATGACAATTAATTAAAAATACCTCCTCATTCTTTTTTTCCAGATAGAAGTGTATGGTCCTTAATTTTAGTATTTTAGTTGCAATGTTGTTTCCCAAAGCACTGTACCCCACAATGGAGGTAGCAGTGAACAGAAACATGAAGAAACAAAGCAGAGAGCAACGATGGAGGGAATTACTTATAACCTGTTGTTTCATTAATTATTAATTTATTTTTATTTTAAATTGCCAGGGCATTTTAAACATAACTTGATCTTAGTCATGGGGGGTGCAGAAAAACAAGGTACAAGGTGATGAAGTCAGACCTAGGACTTACTGGGGTTTTTTGTTAGCTCACATCACACACCATTGTCTGCCCCCCATGTAACCAAACAACCAACACAGTGTGATATTTTTAAAGGATAAAGAAATGCAAGCAATTTTAGATTCACAGGAATTAATTAAAAAAAATACTCCCTTTTCTCTACATGAGGTCCAAAAGATGTCAAATATATAGACGATGGGTTGCCTTTGAGTTTCCACTGACTGATGCCTAATCAGTCATATGAGAAATTGAGGCTGCACACTTCAACTACAGGCAGTTCTTCTAAAAGAAAAAGTCAGTTGCACACAAGATATTATTCTGTACAATAACATTGCTTCTAAATTTTTCTGTTCAACTCTGCAGCTGCTCAGGACATCAGGGAAAAGCTAAGCAAGGGAGATTACACTTAAAAACATTTCTGCAGTCTTGACAATTTCTGATGGCTAAAGAGATATTCTTCATAAATTTCAGGAAACTTATTTCTAAAAGCAGCGCAAGTTTTAAGATGTATATAGACCCTGAAAATCTTATTCAAGGAATTACTTAGATAAGCTAACTGCACCTATGTAATTCAAAGGCAATGTTTACAATATACAATACTGGAATGAGGCTTCTCTCACAACACCCACTTGACATAACTTTAGTGTATCATATTTTTACCTGCAAAAAATGAGAAAATAAACACTTGCCTCCTTTCATAATGATAATTAATTATAAATACAAGATTCTTGGAAGCATCTTATACAGATAGTATTTTCAGGGTTCAGATATATAGATTATGAAAAAGGAACATATTATACTTGTGAGGCCAAAAATTTATTGTTAAGAATTTATCTGCTTGGTTTTCACAGTCAGGTAGTCCTAATCATCTCAATAATAACCAAAAAAAAAAAAAAAAAAAAAAAAAAAAAAAAAGGCAACTATTAAACTGTTCTTATATCAACCCAGGATTCTACCTATTTCTGATTCTCCTCCCCATCCTCCTGGGCATCAAAAGGGGGAAATGAGCAAGTGGCTGTGTGGTGCTTAGTTGCTGGCTGAGGTTAAACCACAATAAGGGGGAACAGATACTCACAAATTTTAAACAGTGTCAGAGTTAACATTTTCCAGTGGTCAGTCATAGCAAGACATAAAATCATAGTAATAGATTACCTTGGGTTGAAAAGGAACTTCAAAGATTATGTAGTTCAACCTCTGCCGATGAACAGGGACATTTTCACGTTACACAGTTATTAATGAAAGTCCACAGGTTTTATCATCCAGAAGTCAAAGTGTAACACTGACCTTTGGAATATGCATCATAGTTCAAATGTGAATTTTAAACACAGATAGTGCCAGTCGTTATCTGACTGAAACTATATCTCTCTTTCTTGTATCAACAGATTTTTCAGCATTTGATTTTGCTTGTTTGTTTGTTTGTGGTTTTTTTCTTTCTAAGCTCCTTCAAGGTTAAGCACCATATTACCAAGGAATGATGCAGAAAGGCATAGGAAATATAAGGCTATTCTTAAAAATAAAACTGCATTCTTAGATGCTTTCACAGCAGAATTTTATAAATTCTTCCTTTCATTATTGTACTATGTGCCTTCAAAAATATAAAACCAAAAACGTGGACACGAAAATATGTCCAACATAATTTGATAAAATATAGAATTGCACAAATAAATATTTTATTGATTCAAAGAAACAGGTGACTTACAGGAAAATGTCAGATATCAAATAACTGTGACTTCAGTGTGGCATTTTGAGTCCGCAGACTGTTTTCAGTTTCTGGATTCACCCAAGACTTTTATCCTGGTCTGACTTACTAGGTAATATTTGAAAGTAGAAATGGGAAAGCAACATCTGACCTTTACTCTGTTCTTGTGATGGTTTATCCTTGGCTGGCTGACAAACACACACCAAGCTGTTTCTCTCACTGCCCCATTGTAGGTAAGCAGTTAAGCACCACACAACGGCTTGCTCACTCCCTCCCAGTGGATGGATGAGAGGACAGGACAGGATACAAAAATAAGATGGAAAAGCTCGTGGGTTGAGATAGAGACATGGAGTTTGCTTAGTAATTATCATCATGGCCAAGACAAACTCAGATTGGGAAACCTTAAAATAATTTCTTGCCAAACAAAAATAAAGTAGGATGGTGAAAACCAGTCAAAATTAAAAACATGTTCTCCCTGCCCTACCCTTTATCCCAGGCTCAACTTAACTGATCCATTCCTGACTCTTCTGCCTGCTTCACCACCACCAAGCAGTGCAGGGGGGTGGGGAAATGAGAGTTATGATCTGTCCACAGTAGTTCCTTCCTGCTAGT
Organism: Dicrurus megarhynchus; assembly: GCA_013399195.1. Classification (NCBI taxonomy): domain Eukaryota; kingdom Metazoa; phylum Chordata; class Aves; order Passeriformes; family Dicruridae; genus Dicrurus; species Dicrurus megarhynchus. The sequence goes on from VXAD01012719.1 coordinate 545,549, forward strand.
CCTTTCTCCTCATACTTTTCCCTTGTTTCACCATGATCTTGTCCACAGGTTGCAGGAGAATTTCTGCACGTCCTCCCCCACATTCTTTATTGTTACTGAAATCTGCATGGCTGTTTCTCACATGTATTTCTCATGCTTTTCTCACAGTTGCTGCACAGCATTTTTATCCTTTCTTATATATGTTATCACACGGGCACTGCCAACATCACAGATGGGCTCAATTTTGGGCATCAGTGGGCGCATTTTGGAGTCAACTAAAAATGACTGTTCAACACAGGGACAACTCCTCATGTTTTTTCATAGAGGTCACACCTGAAGCCTTTTCTTACCTTGCCATGTAAACGAAATACAGTTGTTTTGGCAAGTTAATAATCCAGAGATTTATTTTGAGACTTTCTAAGTCTGAATTTGAATTGTTTTGGTATTTTAATGACAAAACTCTGAATTTCCATGGTGAGAGTGAGGTCTTTCAAAATGGAAGAGCTAACTGCTAAGAGGCAAGTAGTTACTGACTGTGAGACTAAGAAGTGGAAGGATAATTATGAGGAAATTACTGAAAAGAGCTAGTAAAAGGGTTGGAAAGAATGAGATTGTAGATCAAATATATGTGAAAGATTCCACATTTGCATGTCTTTGCGTAACAGTTCACTAGCATTATCATGATAATTTAAGCAAAGGATTAAAATGTGCACAGTACATAATGCCGTGTCATTATCTTTCAAATATTTATATTGTTATTGCAAACTTTGTTGAATTTGTAGCTAATAACATTAAATGTAGGGAAGAGAAGAGATGGGAAGAATTAGGAAGGGTAGGACCCAAAAACCTGCATGCTGTGTCACGGGTATCACAACAGGCTGTCTCAGTGAAATATTCAGCGATTATTCATTAAAGACACTTAGTTTTTCCATTACTCACTTTTTATATTGAAGCATGTTTTTAGTGAACTTGTAAATTAGAATAGTAAATGTTCTAATTTTCTATTGAAAAACACTGTTGACAAATGAACTTAGTACTTTTGATGTCCAGCATTTTTTATGCCAAAGTTCTAGTTCTGTTTATGCTAAACCTCCTGTTCTGACTGTGTGATGGAGGAGGTGGAATATGGCATTTGGTTCCCTCCCATGTGTAAATATTCACAGAACTGTCTGCATATGAAAGAATTTCCTAGAATCATGATGAATACCCTCTGAAGGTGCCTTGCTGTTACTAAAATAACTGGGGAGCAATGGTGTATTATTCCTTTGCTTGGTTTGAGTTACATCTAACCTTCAAGAGGCAGGAACTCCCTCATGACAGTATTCTTTAATCTGGTGCCTTATACTTACAAATTAAAAGACTGTGCAACAATAAAGTTCTACATAACACTTTTGTATCTCTGCCACGAAGAGAACATGATGTTTTAGAGGCTTGTCATTGCTGGTAAAATCTTTTTGTATCAGAAATTTAAACAGGAAAAAGAAAAAGCTTGCCTCTCCCTTTACTCTTTCGTGATTTTCCTTAATGTCTGACTGACAGTTCATTTTTCTGCTATTTAAAAAAAAAAAAACTGTAATGAGCAGCTGAGAGAGTTGTGTGTTCAGAGACTAACCAGACCACTGATGGATATGTGGTCATTCAAGCTCTTTTCCATAATGACACAGTTATTCAGTTTCACTGGAAAGTATCCTCCATCTAATATTCTCCCCCAAGTAGAAGGGTTTCATTAAAACAGCTAGATGTGAAACTAAAAGTAAGCAACTTACATATTAAACCCACATTTTTTATATAATTTAGATTGCTTTCAAAGCATCCTTCATAGATTAGCAGATTTAATTATTTACAACTGATGATACTGGTAAACATTTTTGGAGACAAAGTGGAAAATGACAACTTTAATCTGTATTTTGGGATGCCTGCTACCAGTGTTCAAGGTAATTACTCTGCCTTAATTCCCAGATTGTGTCATGTAATTCAGTTTACACAGCTGCTGAGGTTCCTGTGAGGTGATATGGTTCAAATAAAAGACCAGACTTATCCCTAATGCAATTCAGCCTGTGATGCTCAAACTCATATAAAATATGTCAAATACTAAATCTATAAACTAATTCTATAAATACCAGCTAATGGGTGTAAATTTTCCCTTACGCTGAAAAACATCTTAAAACACATACTACTGCAATTACACTTTCTGCATCTGTAACAAATCATTCATTAACAAAGCACATCAACAAACCACAGTAATGGAAGTCTATTGTCATTGTCTGTGAGTTATCACATGTGTAATAGTGAGTACCAGGCTCTGCAAGTGGAACCAAACAATAATGAGTACAATGGTTTATTTTAACTCGGAGTCAGCACCAAGGTTGACCTACATCCTGCAATATAACCACTTCCATAAAGGAAAAAGACAGGTCATTCTCATGGGAGACTGTCTGCTGAGGGGAAGTGAAAGCCCAACATGCAATCTGGAACCACTTCTTAGGGAAGTTTGCTGCCTCCTTGGGGTGTTTTATTTACTACAGTAATAACTACATTGCTATGTATATACCTTACATAGATTAGTCGCTACCTAGTCAGTGTATGAAGATGCACATCATGAAAACTCACTTTCCATTATTTGTTGCTATTCTTTACTCAAATTGCTTACTAAAGACTGGTCTCTATTCCTCCCTGTTGCTGATAGGTATTTCATTGCAAAATTTGTATTTTAATTGCATGTGCACTCAGTTATAGAGATACTACTTTTATTAAGGCTTTTACTATTGCTGCAAAATTTGTATCTTGTTTATAGACAACTACATTCATAATTTAAAAAAGTCTAAAAATTTCTCCTAGATCTTACCAATTCAGAGCTATATAGTGGCAGTATTTGACTTGCAGCTAGATAGTGCTCTGCTTTGGTGAGGAGCCTCTAACAAATAAAGGAGCTGAATTTACCAGTATCAGATTAACTTCTAATGAACAAAAGGAGAGTTAAAAGCTCTTTGAACAAAAAAATAATGCTATTGCAAAAAATGAGTGGATATTAACAAACTTTGGATGTCTTTATGCTAATAATTAGAGGAGGTTCCATTCCTCACCTAACAGCATTGTAGAACAATGAGTACAAAAGGGAAAAAAAGCATCTAAGTTTAGCATGGTGGTTTTTAGAGGGAAGATTTCATGTTTTGGAGCCCTCCTAGAGTTTTATTTCCATGTTTCAGCATGCTTAAATAATGGATTTTTGTTTAAAATTTAAATCTACCCTATAGCTTTGCAGAATCGAAATATATGTAGGGATATTATACTCATTTAGTTCCGGAGACAACAAGTAAATCTCCATTGCTTAATGAAATGTGGTTTTTTTATACCATAAAAGCCAAATAGTCTTTGAAAAATAAAGAATAAATATTAAGATTTTTTTTTTTTTAGTGATCTTCCAAAATAAAATACAAGTCCAATACGGGTGTGGTGGTTATTAGCATTGTACATCTAAAAGAATCCCTTTTTTTTCCAAAATATAATGTAGAAAATTAGTATCAAATTCTTTTCAATGAGATCCTGTTAAGAAAGGTCTTATATTTTATTTTTTTTTAATTTAAAATGAAAGATGATATTTGCATAGTTCTCAAAATTAGGCAAGAGTTTCTATTGAAAATACCTAGAGTCCCTCAGGAAATTTTTTTGAAAAAATATCATTACCAAACCTAAATGTTAATTTCTCATTTGAAAAAAATTGTTTTCCAACTAATTACCTTGTCAAATGAGGTTTACTTACTTTTGACCCTATAATATAAAACTTTACAGTATAATTTGTCACTTAAACTTCTTTCTTCATATTCAGTGTAAAAAACCAGCCACTTCTTCAGAAAGATTCATCCTGTCTTAAACTAAATGTCAATACATATCACACCTGAAACCATCTCTCTCCATTGGCTGTGAAGTAGTCCTAGCATGATTAGCTCAAAGATAAATGTATAAATTGAGGGTGTCTAAAATGTCTCCATTTTATGAATTGATTTGAATGAGTATGAAATAATTAAATTTGTGTGCCCATCTCCCACAAATAAATTTCGATGACCCTTTTCTGTTTTTGTCTAGCTGAAATTCTCAGCCTGTTAGGTAATCCTTACTCCTCAAATCCATTCAACACTCTAGGTTTCCTGAGTTTTCTGCTTTGCCTCAGACACTTTTGAGCATTCACCTACTCCCTTTTACTCCTTGTATCAAACATGACCACTTTCTTTCAAATATGTAGTCTATTCATATTCTACCCATCATCTTTATTTAGTGTTGAGTAGGTTAGCTACTAAATCTGATCAGCGAATGCTACCATACTCTGTATTTGGTTTATACAAATTTTTCTCTTCTGTCTCCCTGTTGTGGTTTAGCATAGCTTGGTTTTTAGTTAAGGAGAAATCCACCAGCCATGGAAGTCATTCTCTGCGAGGAGCTGCTGACAGCTTTCTCCAGACCTGACAAAGACAATCAGCTGGCTGAATATCGACAACTCTGTTAAGGCACTTAAAAAAGCTGAACACACCTCTGTGAAACCACATGTAAGAACAAACAAAGCCCGGGAAAACCTCTCTTGCTTCTGGCTTTTGGACAGGTAAGTGAGGGGGACCCGCGGCCTGGTGGGGCCGGGCTGGGCCCTGCTCTGTGGCCCGGCTGGGTCGGCCTGCAGGGCAGCTCAGCTGAGATCGTGGCTGCTTCTGCTTCGCTGGGGCCCTGGCACAGCCCCCTCAGTGCGGCCGCTGAAATGAAATTCTGCTCCGCAAGAGCTCCGGCCGCCGCCAGGCAGAGATCACAGAGATCAATAGCGAAAGGTAAATTCCTGATGCCAAGCCTGAGTAAGATTAACTCTTTCAGTACTGTAAAATTCTCCAGAACAGATGAAACCTACAAACATCAATCCTCTCCCAGTCAGAGGAAAGGAAAAGGTGAAGGCACATGAAGAAAACAACACAGAGACACCAAAATCAGTGAAGAAGGAAGAGCTGAAGCCCAGAGTGAGGAGAAAGAGGAGATGCTTCAAACCTAGGAGCTGAAATTCTTTTTTAAGGCTATGGTGATGGACTATGATACATCAGAATACTCCAAGACACCCTGTAATTCATGAAAAGCATGGGGGGTAGAGCGTTCAAACCGCAACCATGAGCAAAGGCATCTGTGCTGAAACAAGTAAATGTTGAAGTAGCTGTGATCTGAGATGCTTGAACAGAGAGAGATGAGAGTGATGAAGACCCTTGCCCCCAGGGAAGGTGAAGAAGACCTCTGTTCCCAGAGATGAAGATGATCCCAGAGATAGATGAAAAGAACCTTTGCTTCTGAACAGCTCACCCTTAAAATGGTACCCCATTAGCTAAAGATTGGACCCTCAAAAACAGTTGTGGAGAAAGCTGTAAGACAAGGAAAATGACTTTCACATCACAAACAGATTTCTATTTCCCAGGTGGCTGATTCACTGTGACATTAAAGCCAGGAAAGAACTGTTTCTTGTGGAGAAGTCTCCATGGCATGGCAAGAGAGACTCCTCTCCCTAACTGAAAGGAAGAAAGGTTATTATACAGGTGGTAAACTGACAGAAAGATCCCAAGTTTTGTCTCTTTACGTTGTCAGTGGGAAAAGAAACAAGAGGTGGGGGGAGGAGAAGTGTTCTGAAGGTTTATTCTGATTCTTATTATTTTTCTTTTAGTTATGTTAATAAAGCTTTCTTTAGATTCTTTAACGTTTTGAGCCTGCTTTGCTTTTCTTCTGATCTTTATCTGACAGAGGATAATAGAAGCGAACTAAACCACTACCCTCCCACATTGTTTTGCATACTCAAGAGGCTAAAATCTTCCAATAAAAATAATAATCTAATATCACCTTCTTTCCTTAAAATGTTTCTTCAAAACTTTTTAGTGAATTTAGGCAGACCATCCAAAACCCAAGAAGTTAGGAACTGTTTGGCTATAGATGTAGTGATACTAGAGTCTGTCACAAGTTATTGTGTCTTTGTACTCCTTTGTACTCCTTTATCTGCTTCTGCTAGTTTTTTATTGCTGTAAACTGAAAAAAACCCACAAGGCACATACCTTATTTCTGCTGAATATATGGCAGTAAGGAAAAGAATTAAGCTCCTGTATGCAAACACTACTATTACTACTATTACTATTACTACTACTACTACTACTACTACTACTACTACTACTACTACTACTACCACCAACAACAAATCATCAATAATTAAGAAACTAATTTATTTCAGTTACAGAGGATCTTGATTCTACACTGCAAATGTGGAACAACATAAACTTAGAGGTGTTGAAAGCAAAGGGATAAATGCCCTTCAGGTCCCATTGATTTCAGTCTCAGACTCAATATCTAAGTCCTGAAGACTAAGTTAGTAACTCCTCAAAGGATTTTTATTTTGTCCCAAATAAATTTTCCTTTGCTTACATGTCTGCTTGTAACTACAGAATGTTAGTTTTAATTAATGTCATTTCTCAGAACGAATAATATGAAGATGTTTTTTATTACCTTTACAGGCTTAACAGATATTTGTATTCAATCTAGGTTTGTAATCCAAAATCAATTGTGGCACAATCAACCTTTCTAACAATGAAACCTTTGTCTGGCAGTGGATTTGGGCTATTAACAAAGCAAGATTATTCTTCAGAATGACAATTTTTTATGTGAAAATCAATGGTAGTATTAAACCAAGGTTTTGTACATTTGGAAAGAATTTCAAAGCTTTAAAAAGAATTCTCTCTTACAGTCCTCTGTAACTTCCTGTTTCAGAGATATAGCATGATACAAGCAATACCTAACCATACCCCTGAGTTTCATGTGTATAGGTAGATTCCCCCCGCCTCCCAGAAATTGTGGCAAATCAGTACTTATTCCACTCCACTGTGCAAATATTTCCTTCCTGTTATGACTTCAGGGGAATTTTGAAAATTATGGACAGTCAGGGATGAAATTAAGACATGCTTTACAGTTTTATCATGCCACAAGTTCCTCTTTTTGACTGCAATATTTATCATTTATGCCAATTTTAATTTTTTTTGTAGATAAAAGACAGGGACAGGGCAAGTTACTGATGATGACTATGAAGAAGTATTCAACCAGATACAATCTACAATGAATAGCTGCAAACAGAAAGAAAGAAAGAAAGAAAGAAAGAAAGAAAGAAAGAAAAAAGAAAGAAAGAAGAAATTTCTGTGGATTTATTCCAACCAGCTCCCTAACATGGAATAAAATAACTTTAATAATAGTAAAATTCTCATCTAATAACTAAGTCAGGACTGAAGTTTTTTCTAGGAAAAGATAGGAAAGTAAGTATGAAGTTAAATGTAGAAAAGTCACAAGTTATGAATGCTTCTATTTGCAAAAGTAAATATTAGATAAAAACCTGCTCATATTTAAAAATTATAGCAATTTGTCCCAAAACCAAAATATCTAAACATGTGCTTGCTATCTTTCAGGAAAGCTGAAATTACAAGATGATTTTTAGCAACTAGCTCCTGTGGCCTGGACAATTTGCTACTTGGAAGCACCCCTATAATGCATTTCAGGTTTAACACATCCCCACAGCAAGGCAGAAGATGATGTATACTCTCAATACTGTAGTTCATCCAGAAGATTCTGGCATCAACTCAATCAACTCAATCAGCACAGGATGAAAATACAGGCCTTCAAATTAGAACTTTGATTAGATGTGGTAAAGGTTTTTGATAATTTTAAATATTATAAGTAAATAAATATTTACTTCAATAATTAAAGGTTTTCAAAAACAGCAGCAAAGATATTTATATTGTAAGAGTTAATATAATTCAATGCTAGCAAGTTATGTCTGATGAACTAGTAAGTCTAAAATACATTTTAAAAATTGATGACAGCTATAAAAATGCCTATTATGCTGCATCAGAGAAGAATAAATCTATTAAGATAACTTAGAAATACATACACATATGTTTAGTTTCTTTTAGGTCAGTTGCACAAAACAGAAATATATAACACATTCCTGAAATATATTTGATATATGCAGTGATATTATACCATGTATCAGGCAAAGGTTAAAGAGGAGAAATACTTTCTGAGAGAGAGACTGCTTCGCTGGTTCATGTCACGCATTCTGCCATTCAATGTATTATGCTACACATATCTTCCCTGTGCTGCAGTAGACTGCATTTCAGCTGTGCAGATAAAGGGTTTTCAGTGGGATTCTATAGAGAGTGATCACTGATTAGTGTTGTTCTTCTGTGCTTAATATTACTTGAACAAATTTTACAAATACGTGGTATCCAACTCTCTACCAATAGTCATACTACAAAATATAGGAAATAGAAAACCTTGTTACTTAGTCTGCAGCGCTCTACTGCATTGTCCTTTTTTTTCTCTGTTCCTTCCTCTTCTTCCCTCTCTTACTTTCTTCCTGTATATGTGACTATTTTCCTAGCAGAAAACTTACTTAGATATGGCAATGTTGATAAAAGCAGCATGTGTTGCTTTGATGACAAAAAAGCTTTGGCACATCTTGAGGATAGTGATGATCCCATTTCCTTTTACATCAAATGAATGCCGATGAGAAGAACATACATATTTCTTACATCTTTCCTCATTGATGACTAAATCTTTGGCCATATAAATATACATGGTAGTGGTAAGAATATAAAGAAATACATCAAGATTGGAATACATCAAATATTTTTCAAGAACTCTCAGTTCTCCTTCCGAACATGTGAATTAGCTCATAGTTCAAGGAAATTTTAAGGCATGTAGAGATACCTTTTTGCTTCAGTCATACACACATTTATGTAGATGAAACTGGACCAGAAATGTTTCTGTCTTGAAAAGATATAATATCACCAGGCAATTAGACTAATTCTAAATAAAAATGAGAGATCTCAGAGGAAGCATGATTTCTTTTTTAAGAGAAGTTTTGATTAAGTAATGTCAAAATGTTTATCATCAATGTGATCAACAGATATTAATAGCAGAAAACTGCATTTAAAATATACAGCCATTAAACCTGATAGAGTTGCACTAAATATTACAAAGCATTTAAGTCAAAAGAAGTTAAAGACAAAAACAAAGAAATATTATTTATTTACACTTCACAATGACTGAAATTAAGTAACAAAACCAACACTGTTCAACAGGTGGTTGTCAGAGGTTTGTTTTAAATGAAATTATGCTTAGTGAAGAAAAATTGTTCAACTTTTTCCTATCAGTTTTGAATGTAATGTTTTGGTTATTTTGCTGAATGCACCAGTACATAGGAAACAGCCAAAGCTTCTGAATAACATCACAATTTCCATCTGCAAAAATCAAATGTGAGAGAATAGCTCCATGAGGAAATTGTTCTGAATGTGCTCCTGCCCTAGGGAGATACAGTCGTTATATGCAACCAACAATGTCAAAAGGAAGAAGAGAAGAAAAAAGAAAGTAGAAGATGACATTTGCCCAAAGGTTACCTGAAGCAGACAGATGCAAAAACCACACTCACGGGACTCCTTGTTTGCTCTGAGTGAATCACTTACAGACATTGAAGACAATTATAGCTCCCAAAGATGAATATTTTGTTTTCTTATAAGAATAAAGAAGGAGAGATGAGAAGAGAAAGTGAACTTTCTGTTAGTTTTTAAAACTGTCCATCTATCAGATGTATAGGCCAGTTTTAACAATAAAAGATGCCAAAAGCATCTCTCATCTATCTGTGGTTTCTTGATATAAAGACCAGTTTCTGGTACTAAGGGAAGACGGGGAAAAAAGCATACTGGGCTTACTTTTAACTGCAGCCAATCAATAACCCACTTTCTGAAGGCCATTAATGATTAGATCTTCCTCTTACACTTCTCAATAAAACACAATGGGAAACCTAGTGTGGATATTCACTAAGTTTTGCCAGATTTTGAATTGTTGGAACTATTTCCTCAAGTTGGATTTTTTTTTATTTCTCATCATGTAGCTATGAAACCATAAACAAGAAACTGGACACAGCTCAAGGTCCACCTCTTAAAGGAAGCTGCCTGAATAGTTCGGTTGTCTGATTTCTTTATTTTGCTACATTTCTTGATGTTTATTTTTTAAAAAAGGACATTTATTTGGCCTTGAAATAAGTATACTAAACCATTATGTTTGCTTCAGAGATCCTCCCCAGCTACCCAGGATAATGGTTAGGTTGGTCTTTTTTTTTTTTTTTTTGGTAGGGAAGAGTTACCAAAATTGACAAAACAAACTATGCTTTTTATAAACTAATCATTAAAAGTTATTGATTTTACTCATATTTGGCTTTGCTCACAAAACATTTATGATGCTATATCCTATTACATCTAAGGAAGCTTTAAGATTTTACTACCAATAACACTTTTTATGTAATCCCATTTAGTACTATATCAATGAATATTTTTAATCTTGTATCACAGTTGCCTGGATCCACTTGATCAACTGTTTTAGTAAACAAAGCCTAGAAGGTAAAGATCTCTCAGATTACATAAAAATTTTGATTATGAAATTAGTATCTTTGGTTTTCTCTGTTTTACTATAGCACATGTTTATGAAAGTAGCTGATATATTAATTTTAACATTGGTTCCTAGAGTAGGAAAAGAAAATTATGGAAATTATATTCCAGCACACCCTCTCACCTCCCTCCAGAAGGAATGTCTTGTCTCTAAAAATGGCCATAATACATAAAGCAGAGTTTATATTTCTATTGTCTGTGCGTATTCACTTTGTATTCTTTTAAGAAACATGATTACACACTTCCACTTTACTTCACAAAGCATTTACAATATTTCATTTTGTGTCCCTTTGTTAAGTGGAAGTAGGAAATTAAATTCTACTAACATGCTACTGCTGCTATAGAGTTACACAGTGTTTTATCTGGCTACTTGCTAAAGTTTGGTATATGAGATATCGATCCCATCACTTGGCACAAATTGCTAGACCAGTCATGTGGTTTCATGGCAGGCAACGTTTGTATTGCAGCGTCTGAATTTTATACGCTTACAATTGGGTGTGGCCTTTATGTAACATCTTCATGTATTTTTCAATCAAAGTTTTTAAAAAATTAGAAATCAATATGAATAGTTATATTCTATCTTATGTTTCATCTTGATTGCCTGAATGTGGTTCTTAGGCTAAAGAGGAACTCCATTTGTACTCTATGAGGATATTTTTTTTCCTAAGTGGACTTTTGACTTATATCTAAACCAGAGACACCATGTTGAAATATAATTTCAAAGACACACATATTATGTTTATTTATAATATCAAATGAAAATATACGTTTACTATACTGGTAGGAATTATCTATTTTATTTTATTTTTTTATTTCCCTAAAATTTATGAAATACTGGTCTTTTATAAAGATTGCAGGGAATTTTATCATACATCAGTAAAAAAAGATGACTATTTTTTACACATTCCCTAGACAGTTTCCTATTTTTTATTTTTTTTGTTTGCAATGCTCAGATCAATAGATCACTGTTATAATAGATTCAATGACATTAAGACAGAATCCAGCTTTAAAACTGTGTTCTGATAAGCATTCAAATGCTGGGAAAAAAAGCTGGGCCATTTACTCTGCTGGATTAACTTTATATGTTCACATAAAAAAAGCTGACTCTCATTTTGAGTGATATATTACGAGACAGTAAAAAACCACCATTTCTTGTTGAGATGACATATTTGATCTTAAGTATGATTCAGCTCCCTTAGAAATACCTATTGTCATTTGCTCTGTCCCTCAGTCTCTAACTCATCCCGATGACACAAGATTGAAAAGAGATGTGTGCCCTTCTGGACTAGTAACTCAAAGCCAGGAGGGATACCCCAGGGCATCTCAGCTATCCCTACCTGCCTATCAAATCAGACTGAACTGTGCTGGTAGAGCTCTCCTTTTCCCATCAACATTTCAGTATGAATACTTAATTTATTTTAATATTTGGTAGTTCCAAACATCCAGGTAAAATCATTATATTGTTAAATTACTGAGAAATCTGCAATTTTAATGACTGATGTAAAATCCACTGTTCTGAATAGTTGGTTCAGACACACTAGCTATTTGTGAAAGATTAAGATAGTTACTATGGTGCAGCAATATTAATACAAAATAAATAACTCCTAACTTCACGTGTAAAAGAAGGAGCTTTTTGCTTATCTTTATTACTCAGAAATAAGAACTTGAACAATGGTAGATAATTCATGAAGATGACAAGTCACTGTTTATCAGCAATCTAAAAAGCAAAGCAAATATTGAGGTAGTAAGAGAAACAAGTAAATCAGTTAGAGAACAAAACAAACAGAAACAGAACATTGTTATTCTGCTGTACAAAAACATAGTTTTCCCACCTTTAAATATGTTGTAAAGTCAGTTGAAATGCAAAAATTTTGTAAAAAAGTTAGAGGCATGTAATGGATTTACATTAAGGAATGGCTAAGTAAGCTGTAACTTAGTTTGATTTAAAAAAAAAGGATAAATGAAAGAAAATGAGACAAAGAACAACAAAAAACATTAGGAGTGTTGTAGAGAGATGATAGCGATAATTGCTGTCTTTTACAGTACAAACATTGTATCCTTCATCTCTCCTCCTCCTGGTTACTATTGCTGCAGAACAGTGCTAGGGTGGGTGGACCTTAGTACAACCCAAAAGAGATCCTGGGGTTTTTTATACCTTAGTGCTTTGCTTTGTTCTTGTATTCTTTCTTTACAAGCCTTGATGAAAATGTACCTATTTTCAAATTAATATCGAAAAATCAAAGGTCATGTGCCTGCCAAGAGCTTCTTGAGGTTTTATATTTCTGGTGTTTCAGGACAAAGAAAAATGTAATTACTTCTTCCCAATATCCACCTACTTTATTACTGATTTCTGCTCCTTTTTCTTTTAACATCTCTCTCACAGAGTCATAGAATAACAGAATAATTTGGGTTGAAAGAGATCTTAAAGCTCATCTCACTCCAATCCCACTGCCACAGTCAGGGACACCTTCCACTAGATAAGACAATTCAGAGATACATCCATCTTGGCCTTGAACACTCCCAGGGATGGGGCATCCAGAATTTCTCTGAGAAACCTGTTCCAGTGCTTCACCACCATCACAGTAAAGAATTTCTTCCTATTGTCTAATACAAACCTATTTTCTTTCAGTTTAAAGTTCCTTTTGTCCTAGCATAGCCTTGTAAAATGTCTCTTTTCAACTTTCTCATAGGTCCCTTTTAGTTATTGGAAGGCTGCTAGAAGGTCTCCCTGCAAAATTCTCTTCTTATGGCTTAGCAACTCCAGCTCTCTAAGACTGTCGAAGAAAGAAAAGCATGAGAGGCAAAAGCTAAGTTCTGTTTTTCAGGGTATTGACAGTTTTTCAGACAGAAACATTCAATGACAAAACAGGCAGAAGTGTATTTCCAATATCATTTTGGTACAGTTTCTTTCAAGAAAATAATTATTTGCTTTGGAGTCTTTATTTAGCTGTTACTGGAATTTGGATTTGTTTTCAATTTATTTTTCTGTAAAGCTTACTTTGGGGCTAAAAAAAGTAAAACTGCGTTTTAGATTTTTAGGTAATTTTTTTCCCCAACAAAGTAATATTTCATTTGTAGTTCAGTTTATTTGTCTTTCAGAAGAGCTATTTTACTGCTTCCATTTGAGAAGTCTTGCATTTTCAACATAGAAAATACTCTAACGCAAACCTTGGCATTTTTCTAATCTGGCAAAGAAATAAATAGGAATTTTCCCTTTGAAAAATTCTAGTAAACAATACTTTCTTGTATTAATGTATCGTGTATAACAATGGATTGTTTTGTCTTCTGTGCTTTCTTGTGTTACTGAAAATAATTGACATAAAACAAAGTGTTTTAACCTAAAGAAGATATCACAATGTTGTAATGTTAATAATCATTAAAAACACTCAAAAATTATGTTGCTTTTTGATTTTCTCATGGAGATGGGCAAAATAAATATGCTACAAGTATAAACTTAGCCATCATGGCATACCATGGCAATGATTTTGTAAGAGCTATTACAGGAATAGGGTAGTAATTACATAGAAGTTTTATTATTTGTATCATCATTATTGTTGTAGAGCTTTTTTATACCCAGTGCAATTTTTAAAATTTGAATTATTTCTGTTAATATTATTGCATAAACAGAGAAAACACACAAAAAACCCACAAACCCCAAAACACCAAAACCAAGACAAAACACCTTCATTGTGTGTTTTTGAAGTTGTACATCAAATTAAGTAACATCTTTCTAACAGATAATTTTTCAGAGATCAAATTGTACTTTTAATGATAGACAAAATGCTTTTCCTACTGTTTTTGGATATGTCTTACTAGCTGTGTAAATCATAATTGCTGCCAAGAAGAGCTAGAAATCCAAATGACAGACAAAACATGGAAGAAAAAATACGGTCAGAAAGGACATTTTGAAGTTATGCATTTGCAGAAATAATATTGATGCCAGATAGAAGAATAGTTCTTAAGGAATACAAAAATGAAAAAAGCAAGCATACAAATTCTGTAACATGACACACTGTTGGAGTCCAGAATGCAGAGAATATTGCTCTGCCTGATTTTAAGTATAAAAACCCCCCTGTACATCAGCATTTCTGACCTTTGTCCATGGAGAAATCTATATACTCTCTGAGTAGAATTAAAATTTACACTGGTGTGAATTAGGTGATGGGATATTATGTAGGACTGTCACAGGGTGAAAAATCTAGACTTTTTAGGTTGGTTAATATAGTAAATAGATAAAAGCAAAAAACTTCAAAATGGAGGATAATAGTTGTCTTTTAGATCCTTCTTCTTCTTCTTCTAATACTCCATATTCTGCCGTAGACGTAGTTTGGAATGATTGGATGAAAAACCCTGCGATTCCGGTGAACGTGGTAAAGTGAATTATTGAGCATTGGTAGAAAAAAGAAAATATCTTTCGTTTTAAGTTTTAATTGGATAATTTACCTTTAAAAGAGTGTGTTATCAAGATAAAGCAGCCATTCTTGGCATTCCTTGCTCTGTGCTATGTCTAATGCCCAGCTATGGGCTAAATTTCTCTGATAAGACTTAATAAACAACTATCTGCAAACTAAGAAGACGGAAGGTCTTATTTTTTTTACGGCGCCTAGCAAAAGATATTAAAATTCCCTCATCAGGGAAATAATAATTGAGGCACAAAACCTAACAACACACAGACTACTTCTACAGATAAAAGGAAAGACACCAAACATTTGAAGTCAAGAATTTAACCAATTAGTGTTTTACCAGTTGAATTGTCCAAGCTGTCTAAGTAAAAAGAGAAGTCCAATTTATATTAATGTTAAAATTAGTGAAAAGGAAAAAACTTTTAAACCTGCTACTGTGTACCCCTTTTGTTCCCTTTAATGCTTATACTGCCACTATGTTTTTGAGTCCCAAAGTCAGCACCTCTTTAAGAAGAAAGGAGGGGATTGTAATGATGAATTATGTCCAGAGGTTTTCATTTTGGGAATGTGATATTCTTGGGAAGTGATTTCTTCTTACTTAGCCTTGGGTCTGGTTTTTTTATCACAGTGTCTCCTTCTCCTGGGCTGCCAGCTACAGGTTAACAGTGGCCTCCTGTTGGCATTCTCTGTCACATCCCCAGAGCTCAAGGGAAATCTAGGGAAGCAGCAGTCACCAGGCCCCAGTGCAGGAATTAAACTGAATAAACCCAGACTGGGTCAAGGTGAGGCTGAGATTCTGCACTACTGAGTCTGCACAGAGCCTTCACTCATTTCATAGAAATAGTGAAAGTCATCTTTAGCATGCTGCAGTAAGTGCATTATTGTAGTGCAACACTGTGCATTACTATGGAAAGATTGAATCATGGAAAAATATTTTTTAGTCATGACAAGCATTTAAAACTTGCAAACACTAATGAAAAATTATATGTTTGTAAATGTGTTTGGAATAACAACTAAAAATTTTGAAAGAAAGATGAAGGTAAATAATAAGTCTATCAGAAAACAATTTCTGAGACGAAGAAGAAAAATCTCTTGAAAATCCCCTGCTTTGGGCACTCAAAACTAAATGTGAGAAGGTACTACCTTAATATTAAATACAAAATACTCAAGTATCTGTGACTATACATGAACATATGTCCTTGTAGGTATACATGTGAGTATCCAAAAAAAATTGACACAATTTTTCATTAGCAAAGAGATAAATTAGACAACCTAAAAGAACCTTTTTAATCTCTGGCTTTGGTGGTTTTCTTCTTGTCTGCATTTTAATGAACTCTTATTTATCACCCCAGAATTAATTTAGAAGCTGTTAAATAATTACAATGCAATTGATGAAGTAAACAGAGGATTGAATTAGAAAAAGCATTATTGAAGTGTTAAGAAAGGTCCTTTCTAAATATATGGCTGTATAACAAGCAGCATAATCTCAAAATCTTTAAAATTTTTCATCTCTTATATCCATCTTTCTTGCTATCCTATTATTTGTGCTTTCTTGCTATCTTATTTATCATAAGTTTGGCTGAAATCACTTGACTGAAAACATGTAGTGCCATCTAAGGTCCTGTAGGATATTTTATTTGATTTCCAGCTGCCACCAGACCATTATCTCCATTGAGACCACAGCGTCTGGCAGTCATATGTAAATGTCTTGCATATCTTAAGATATCTTAAATGGCCTTAAACACTTACATTAATGTGACTGAATGAACCACTATATTCCTTGTTAGAAAGTGCATATCTAACATAATGTAACTTTCATAGCAATAAAGTATTTTTGTGTTATATGTGGCTTTTGTCTGACACAGGTAAGTACTGTGAATCTCTTTCTCTAATGGATCTTTTGTTTGTCTACTGACTAGACAGAGACAAATAATTTGGATGAGATATGTAGTTTTTAGGTAATTAAATTGAATCTGCTAGAATTATGTATTAAACTTTTTAAAGTAGTTGAAACAGCAGGTGAATGCAAAGGTGCAACACTGCTAAAACTAAGATATATGTTGTCCCCTTTTTGTCTGATACTTGTGCCAAATTTACATGAGGAGAGATATATTCAAGTGCTAGATTTATTCTCTTACTCCGTGTCTCAGGAATAGTGTGGCTATAAACCTACCAAGCAATAGTACAATATTTATGGGTTTTGAAATTTCAGGCTGTAAGTGCATAGGCCTGCCTTGGAAGAACATAGGCTCCTATTCACAAAATAAATTCTGAAATTTCACAGACTTCACTAATTGGGCAGATGAGCCTCTGCAGAGAAGAAATAAGGGGAGTAAATTCCACTATTACTTTTTAAGAATTAAATTAGGAAGGAAAAGAAAAAAGCATCCATGCAGAAAAAAGGGTAAGATAGAATAGAAGTTTATTATATACATACAGACTGTTACAAAGGCTCCAGTGTGTGAGAGACATGCTGAAAATTACATTTTAAATACATGGGAAGTTTGCATTTTATTTACAAGCAAAGACTTTCTAAAAATATCTTTTAACAGGAAAATATTATGCAGCTGAGAATTATTAAGGAAGTAACAAAAGACACGAGCTTGAAGTCTTTCTTCCTCTGTAGATTGCAAATATTGAGTTCCCAAGTAGATATAATGACAGAATCGTAAACCAGGCAAATCTTAATCCATGCAAATCATCCATTCCTTGATTTAGGTGTTCTAAGAAGAAATTGGAAAAAAGTTTTGGTTAAAAGTGAATTACACAGATTCCAAATGAAATTTAGAGGCTTGCAGATGAAATAGATATATTACTTTGGTTTCCTCACTAAGTGACTATTGATTTATCATGAAATGTCTGTGGTATTTAATAAAATTTCACTCTATTGTTGTTTTTTTTTTTTTTGCTACAGATAACAAGGCAGTGTATTCACTACTCATACTTGAATGCCCCTTTTCAGTATCAGTGCCCAGCTAAAATTATTATTTTTTTTCACTAGTGGCTAAGTATAATAATTTTCCCCAGTATCAGTTGCCAGCTACTGAATTTTTAGAACAGTATACTATCAGTTTTATCAAAATGATTCAAATATTATTTTTCTCTTTACATATTTAAATATTAGATTAAAACCTAATGAATATTTGTATCTATTCTATTGCAACCTGGATGTAAAGCTAAATAAATTGGCTTGTAGTATTTTGCTTAAAAAATATGCCTTATCACCCCTAGTGTACATATTTAGATTTGTCTATATTAAGTGTTTATGGGGAAATAATTTCTTATTATTTTAAACTTTATATAAAGGTCGTATGCCCTTAAGACACATGGGAAGATACCATCACAAAATGTAACCTGTTGATTTTAACTAAAGAAACTCGGACTGATCTTCTTTCCAGTTCTTTAAGGGTTGGTAAAATGGGACACAAAAGTGGAAAATATTATGAATCTTCACTCTCCTAAGTAGCTCAATAATCCTTAGCCTACTATAATGAAAATAGCCTTGTCTACTAGCTCAGTTTTTTAAGCAACTCCATGGTTTTGACCTGGTTTGGGATCCTTGAGTACAATTTATCAATGATACAGGAGAACTGTACTATAACAAGATTTATGTCAATCTATGGTTTCGATATCTTATGGTTTTGTAGACATAATCTCTTGCTTCAGTAATCAGGGAGACTATTAGGCAAATCAGATCTGCAAATTTTTCAAGGATGAAAGAGGATTGCTCTCTAGATTGCTCTCATGGACAAAAGCATATAAATTCTGTTTATCTCTCAATTTAGAAAGTTTGGATCTGGGTTTATGACACTCTTTTGCAAGTCTCTGACTAGAACCTTGTCTTCCTCAGGTTTCCGAACAGCATCCCAAGGAAAGGGCTACAGATGTAATTTATCTGAACTTCTGTAAAGCTTTTGACATGGTTTAAGAAACCCTTAAAATAATCTAGTTTCAACTGCCACAGGCAGGGGCACCTTCCACTAGATCAGGTTCAGAGCTACCAGGATCCAACCTGGTCATGAATACTCCAAGATGTGGACATCCAAAACTTCTCTGCAATATTCTGCTCTCTAAATTGGAAAGAGATGGATTCAATGGGTGGATCCATTGAATTAGGTGGGTAAGGAATTGATGGGACAGTCACATCCAGAGGGTAGTAGTCAATGGCTCAGAGTCCCAATGGACATCAGTAACATCAATGTTTTTTCTCAGGGGTCCTTATTGGGACCAACTCTGTTTGATATCTTCATTAATGACATAGAATAAGGGATAGAGTGCACCCTAATCAAGTTTGCCAATGACGCCGAGTTGAGTGGTGTGGTTCACACAGCTGATGGGTGGGATGCCATCCAGAAGGACTTGGACAAGCTTGAGAAGTTGACCGTGGAAATGTCATGAGGTTTAACACTACCAAATGCAAGATGCCACACCTGGGTTGGGGAAACCTTCAATATCAATAGAGGTTGGGGGATAAACAGATTGAGAGCAGCCCTGCCGAGAAGGACTTGGGTGTGCTGGTGGAGGAGAGGTCAGACATGAGTCAGAAATCCACACTTGCAGCCCAGAAAGCCAATTGTATCCTGGACTTAATCAAAAGCAGTGTGGCCAGTAGAGCAAGGGAGGTGATCCTGCCCCTCTGGTCTGGTGAGACCCTATCTGCAGTGTTGCTTCCAGCTCTGGAGTGCCCAGCACAGAAAGGACATGAACCTTTTGGAGCAAATACAGACGAGGGCCATCAACTTGATTAGAGGGATGGTGCACCTCTCCTACAAGCAAAGTCTAAGAGAATAGGGATTTTTGAGCCTGGAAAAAAGAAGGGTTTGGGATGACCTAATTGTGGCTTTCCAGTACCTGAAGGGAGCCTACGAGAAAGAGGGAGACTTTACACAAGGGTGTGTAGTGATAGAACAAGGGGGAATGACTTCAATATGAAACAGAGTAGGTTTAGATTGGCTTTTAGAAATAACTTTTTTACAGTGCAGTTGGTGAGGCACTATAACACCTCCAGAGGAGGCCTTGATGCCTTATCCCTTGAAGTGTTCAAGGCCGGATTGGATGAGGCTCTGAACAACCTGATTTAGTGAAAAGTGTCTCTGTCCCTTGCAAGGGGATTGTAACTAGATGATCTTTAAGATCCCTTCCAACCCAAGCCATTCTATGATTCTTAGAAGACCGGATTTGTAAGCATTTCCCTGCAGTCTATGCGAACCAATACACAGCATTGAAACCCACTTTTCTCCCACTCAACAAAACTAAGAATGTTCAAGAGAATCTCAAAAGAATGTTACCTTTTTATCTCAAAGAATAGAAAACCATAGAACTCTAAGAAAGAGCCATGGTTTTGTTTTTTTTTCATGGCATGACCATAATAGTCTATCCATTTCTGGAGCTGAAGTTAGTTTCCAGTGGACTTTAATACATCAGCGAGGGTGTAGCTATTCCTGTGGATTAAACAAAATAATTAAACTCTGGACTTTCAGACCATTATAGCTTTCTTTAGACTTTTTCTTATGTATGTAAGATGAGTCTTGATGTACAGCCTTGTTCACAGGTTTCCCTCTAGATGATGTGAGAGTATCAATTATAACCAACTAAGAAATACCAACAAAGATGAGATTATTATTACCAATCACATTGTTATTATCTTGACATGGAAAACAATTACAATTAGTAGAGAATCACATTCTTACATCACATTCCATTAGATGTATTTAAGACATACATCATACACTTAATACTGACTTTGACTTTTACTAGATAGCTGTAGAAAAGTTTTTCAAAAAGAGCCAGAAAATTAGTTCAGCCTCATCAATTTCAAAAAAAAGGCCAAAGAATTACTTTATATTATTTATTCAGATGATTTTTGGTCTGTGAAGGAATATTAGCTGAAACTAGAATTGCATCTGAATATCTGATTTCTTTTGATTTGAATTCATATTTTCACATGAATATGCCTTTCAAGTATTCTCAACACTCCTCTTGCTAATTCCTAGTAAATTAATATGGAGTTAGTTACTATCCTTTATCTCCAAACTGAATTAGCAAAATTAACATTTACAGCCACCATTAAATTTGATTATAAATAAGCATACTTTACAGATAGTAATTTCAAAGAAAACTGTCTTTGTCTTATTTAGCATTTACTAATTGTCACTTTATAAAACCGGCATTTGTAAAATAAATAGTTCTGCTCAATTTAATTTAATTAATTGTACACTGCATAGTTATTCCTTTCTCCCTTGAAAGAAGCAACAGGTGGAAAGCAGGAGACAAAAGTCTTTCTATGTTAAAAGAGGAATCAAGAATGAAGCTACCTAATAGCAATGATGACTTAAACCATTCACAGATTTTTAGAAATATTTCTATGTTAAAAAAAGCGTTTATTTTATTACCATTTTTATTCACCCACAGCAATTTTCTTCATGAAGACATA
Organism: Dicrurus megarhynchus; assembly: GCA_013399195.1. Classification (NCBI taxonomy): domain Eukaryota; kingdom Metazoa; phylum Chordata; class Aves; order Passeriformes; family Dicruridae; genus Dicrurus; species Dicrurus megarhynchus. Next base: position 566,857 of record VXAD01012719.1, read on the forward strand.
ATGAGCATTTTGAATCTGTATTTGAAAAGATCTTCCAGAAACCAAAAAGTGTTATTTGGAGTTGTTGGCTTTTAGCTTACTAGTCGTCCTGCATATGCATTTAAGTAATTTTTACATTAATTGCAAAATATAATCTGATGAAAAATTATTCAGTTAATTATTTACAGATATAAATATGCAAAATTATGAGTATCTTGAAAGTGCATTATGAAGATGCTTTTCCTATGAAGGACAGTGAATCCCCCTGATGCATATTGCAGTGATGTCTTCTTTTGAAAAGTGTGCAAGTTATGAGGATTATATAATTTAAGTGAAAATCTGCTTAATTAGGCTAGCTCTTGAAATATATATTATTTTCACAGATGTAAAGAAAAGATATATCACATTCGATATTTCTATGTACCACTATATGAGCCTGTTTGTTCTTCCTCTCTATATAAAACAGATTGTGATGGAGTTGTAGCATCTCAGAAAATTTAGGTAAATATTCAGCAGGTATAAATAAAGTAATAAAATAAATAAAACAACTTTTTCTTTCCTGACTTGCCAAAACTTGTTACAAGTCTCTGAGAAAAAAGCTTTATATGCACAGAAAATTATAATTTATTTCCATTGAAACAGAAATAGTCATTTGTAGAATTACATACTTGTCTTCTACATATAGAGAAGAGGGATGGAGTTCACAAAGGAATACCTGTCAAAAGACATGTGTTCAACAGATTTGTGGGTATTTTCTCTATCCAGACAAGTCATAACTCCAAAAACAGATATAAAGGACAGAGAAATGGTTGGGTGGAAGTATCAATGGGCAAGAGAAAAAAAAGTCAAAGTCCCTTCAGAGATACTTACAGGCAGCACACCCAACTCTAGAATAAATAGATCAGTTGTTGCCTTCTGGGATTAATTCTACCCAGAGAGTGTAGGAAAAAGAACTAATTCCCCAGTTGATGCACTGGTCTTGGTTTACATGACAAGGTTTGGGGAGGTGAGGGCTTTAGGGACGTCCTCCGTGAGAAGAGGCCATGGGCTCCCCTGTAAATCTGAATAGCTGATTTTGAATTCTATTCTTACTTATACATACTTGAGAAGTAATAAAAAAATTTCCCAGTCCAATCTCTATCCATGATGATTACGGGCAAATTATTTCCTTGTCTTTCTCTTGACCCAGAAGTTTTTTTTAATCTTACTTTCTCACCTTCCCCTGTAGAGAAGTAGGCTGTCAAGTCAGCCAAAGTCAACCCTCCACATGCACTTTTAAGTAAAATGTCTGCAGTATAGTCTTGTTCCTGCTACATTAAGTTATATGATCTTACATAGAATAGAGTTTGCAGTTACCATGTATAAGTATATGGCTGTCTTTGCATTTTTCCAACATCCCCAAATCACAAATAATAAAGATTACTAAGAACCTAAAATGAACATAATGAAATATGGGTTAATCTAGACTCATCTTGACAAAAGAGAAAAAATACCTCAAGCTCGAGAACTAGACTTTCTGGCACAGACTGTCATGCACACACAAAGAGAACTCTCTGGTACTACTCCCATCCCCCAAAGCCAGTTACTCCAATGGACTCACTCTTGGAGACTCCAAGAGTATCCTGGAACAGCCCTGTGAGGAACAGGAAGAGACTGTCCATTCCTCTCAGTCTTTCATTTGTATTCTTACCTGCCTCTGGGGTCTTTGCTCCTCTGGGCTTGTGGAGATGGGCCTTTGATGGTCTGATGGCTCCTGGGATGGGTCTAGGAGGAGCTGAGGCAGAGTATTACACGGATTTTCCCCACCACTCATTTTCTCTGTGTGCTCCTTTGTGAGTATTCAGACAAGTTTTTTTGTCACATGATCTAACAGAAAATAGGAAAGTCACACATGAAAAAGTGGTGTAGAACTGCTCTTATTTTCATTAAAGTCAAAGAAAATTTGTTGCTGTATTTTGTATAGCTGAGATGAAAGCATATGAAATCAACATTTTAAGGTGGATAAAAAAAATTTTGGCATAGAAAATTAACCTTTATACCTATAATTACTTTGGCACTCCAAAGAAGAAAAAATAATAAACAGAAGTATAACAGTAAAATTGATTAGTTTTCAATATTGAGGGATAATTTATTGCAAAACTTGAATGACTTTTAAGGAAAAAATCATTTAATCTCAAACTAGTGTGCTTATTAAGACTTTTAATTGCTGCTTGTATGAAAATTTGTTGAGGATGCCATGAGAAATTTATGAGCAAAATCTCAGGTTTTTCTGATCATTGTCACATCACATAGAAAGAATTATTTTCTTCCAAGTAAGGAAAGGTACTAAATGATACATAGAGAAAAGACCCAAATTCGACTGCAGAATATTAGTGACTTCTTTTCTGAGTGGCTGGTGGTTCCATATCACACTCTTTTTCTGCAGGTTAAAGCATAATCCCAGAATTTAGAAAATTACAAATATATGAAAAAATATAATAGTTACCTTTGTAGGAGAATAGTGAGAAATATATGCTCTACTGAATCATAATGATTGCTTATTCCTTGTATGATGTAATAATTTTCTAGCCCTCAGTCACAGGACACAAGTAATTAGAATTTAATTGCTACAGTACTCTGAAATGTGAGTAAGAATTAGAGTATGGGGACACTGAAGTCTTTGTCCCTGGTTCATATTATGACACTATCAACAAGTGACTGGGACAGCCTAAATTCTTTAATGTGTGTATCCTCTAGACAGCATCACAGAGGAGGTTGGTGCTCTGTTCTTTCTTTATGGTTAGGTAACTAAGCTAAAAAGAAAAAGCTATTTCTAGCTTTCTAGAGTATAGATATGTTGATTTATCATACTTTCTGGACTACCCCTAATACTAGAGAATTCAATACAATTCTTTCTCAGTGGGTCCTCTTTAAGGATTAAGGATTAAGGATTGAGGTTGTTCATCTGACCCTGCAGGTGAATGACATGGTGCAAACCAAGTAAATTTTGTTTATAGGACATTTTCCCCAACATTTAATGATTTAAAACTCTGTGCAGGCATTACCTGGGAGGATGTTCCCCATCTGAGCCAAAGTCATCATTGGTGCTGACCTAGAAATTAAATGGTGTAGACAATCATGTCTACATGGGCATGGGCCCATTTTCTGCTCTTGTTATATTGTGCTAAATTAATTTTGTGACAAAAAAAAAGAAAGGTTTGGTGATCATTTTTGGATCTGAATAAATCAACATTACTGAGAGAGTTGTTCCTATTTGGAGGTGTTCTATCTATTTTGATATTGCACCATCATCCGTAATGATATTTATAGACAGAACATTACACCTGCATAAATTGTAATTTAAATGGTTACATTTAAAATGTACTTATTAAGGCAGAAAGACTGTATTTCTTTAATGTGTTCACATATTATTAGCCTCACATATGTCCTCAGGAGCAGTCCATATCTATATTTTGGAAAAAAAAAAAACATTGTTAGTATGCTCTTTTGAACTAAGATATTTTTCTGAACTAAGTATGTAATTTCAAACCATCAAAACACAAACAGTACTGTGTTTTTTCTTCTATTTTTCTCACCTGTTATTGTACTTGATATCATTAGGGTAGGACTACTACCAGATTTTGAGTTTGATAGGGTTTTTTTCAATGTCTTAACCATATCTTGGCACCAGTAAATAGAAATAGTGATATATTCAGTTCTTCAGTTAGCTTTCAGTGTGCTCATTCTTCTGTTTTCCTTTTGATTTCTAGCCATGGTAAGATACAAAAGCTGCAGAAAAATGTTAATTTTCAGTTTCCTGTTGTTGTAGCTGGTTTTTGCTGTTTAACTTCTGTACTCTGCATATGGTGCTAGTGATTTCAAATGCAGTTTAGTCAATTAAAAAAAAAAAAAATCCAGGATAATGGATAAATTCTTTAATTTCTGAGGTTTAATTTTAATAAAAATGCTTTTTTCATACCCGGGCTAGATTATTATTTTGGTTGACAGTTATTACATTTGATTTATTTTTCTGTGCCTCCGAGTGTAAGATTTCAGGTATTGCCAGTGCACACAAGATAAAAATTTTGCTAATTTACTGTTAGAAGTGTCTAATGTATGCCTAAGATTGCCTTTCACATATAGTACCATTTGAATTAATGCAGTCTTTCTTGTGTTTAAATGCAGACATGTATTTAAATAACAGAATTAGGATATCCAAACTTCTGACTGTATTCTTTTAAAACACCTTGCGAATGGTATGGTGGGAAATTTTTAATAAAAAATCATGTGATCATTCTTAGTCTACTCTTTTCATACCTTATATTTTGTTTCAGGATTTATAATTTTAAAACAGTATCAACAGTCTTTCCAGCACAAATCTAGAACATGCCCCCATACTAGTTACTAGTCACTGTGAAGAAAATTAATTCTACCCCAGCCAAAAGCATCACACATACAGAGCACTGGATGTACTTCAATGTATTATTCTTGTTTATTATTCTCTGTGAACCTAAAAATACGATGTTACACAAATGAAAAATGAAATGCCTTGCTGGTATAAGTTGCTTACGAGTTCAAAGGACACAAAGAGGGCACAAAGTTCTCAGTCTGTACTTTTCTCTTTCAATAGAAGATGACCCAAAACACCAAATGTACTTTTTATTTATGGAAGCAAAAGCTCCAATTAATTATGTAAGTGCATTGAAAATTAGCCTTTAATGTCAGTCTTCTTACAAGAGTTTTCAAAATTCTTTTCTGTCTCTAACTATTTAAGGTGTCTAAGATATGTAGTTCACCACCTAACATTTTTCTCATTTTATTTTCTACTTTCTTCTTATAAATGTCATATTCTAAATATATGAGCCATGACAGAATGTACTTTATTGTATCACATGACTTTAATCTTAATATTGTATCAAGACTGTATGGAGTTTTCATCTACATTAGGCTTACTAAACTGAATAGAACTCTGACAACTTGCTCCATTCCATTCTTCATTTTCAGATGTATTTCCTGATTATTTCCAGATTTCCAACATCTACAAGCTAGGCAGAGAAGTGATTGAGAGCAGCACTGCAGAGAAGAACTTGGGGGTGATAGTTGACGGAAAACTCAACAGAAGGCTGCAGTGTGTGCCCAGAAAGCAAACCCTATCCTGGGCTGCATCCAGAAATGAGTGACCAGCAGGTCAGAGGAAGTGATTCTGTCCTTCTACTCTGCTCCCATGAGAGCCCACCTGGAATACTGTGTACAGTACTGTGTACAGTTCTGGTGTTCCCAATGTAAGAAGGACATGGAACCATTGGAGCTAACCCTGAGGAGTGCCATGAAGTTGATAAGGGGACTAGAGTGCCTTCTCTGTGAAAACAGGCTGAGAAAGTATGGGGCTGTTAGGCCTGTAGAAGAGAAGGTTGTGTGGAGACCTCATAGCAACCTTCCAGTATTTGAAGGGGGCTTGCAAGGAAGTTGGAAAGGGACTCTTCGTCAGGAACTCTAGTGATATGACAAGGACTAATGAGTTCAAAAAGAGAGAGAGGAATTTAGGTTAGATATAAGGAAGAAATTCTTTGTTGTGAGAGTGGTGAGACACTTCAACAGGTTGCCCAGAGAAGGTGCGGTTGTCCCATCCCTGGAAGTGTTCAAGGTCTGATTGGATGGGGCATTGAACAACCTGGTCTAGTGGGAAGTGTCCCTGCTCATAGAAGGGAGGTTGGAACTGGATGATTTTTATGGTCCCTTCCAACCAAAACCATTTTATGATTACTCGATTCTATGATGTCATGACCCAATTTGTATATATGATTTATTTGGTTAACAATTAGCAGTTTTATGATGTTAAATTTTGAACTGAATGACATTTATGTTACTGTTAATAGCCAGCTAAAGAATTACACTTGAATGTGGCTTCAGATTCAACACATTTTGTCTGTTGAAATTTTTCAATAAAATCTAGATTCCAAAGTTAATCACTTTAGTTTATAGGGTATCTGGTCCTCTAAGTTCCTGCAGAATCCAAATACTGTGATTTCAGTGAAGACTGCAGAAAATAAGATTGTTCAGAGTTTCGTAAAAGGCTCAGAAAAATTTAGAATAAAAAAGAAATTTCTTTTATTAATCTATCTTAGCAAATAAGATTGGATCTTGCTCTAAAAACAAGTAAAAAAATTATTTAAATTTCATATATTCTTTCTGCACTGGGAGATAAAGTAGTCTTAGGTAAAGCACATTTATTCTTTCATTAATTAAAAAATAAATGTGCACAGAGGCAACATGATGTCTATCCAAGGTTGGAGGGGGCCCTAAGCAATACAGTCTAGTGGTTGGCATCCGTTCCCATGGCCTTGGAGTTGGAATTATATAATCTTAAAGTCCCTTCCAACCCAAGCTTTTCCATGCTTTGATGATACTATCATAATGAAGTGATTTTAACAGAAGGTCTGACCACTATAAAGGACAGAAAAAACTAGAGCATAGGAGTCATGTTGGTACTCTAAGACAGTAATCCACTGAGTTGGAGCGCATAAGTAATCACAAATTCATTGAAAGGCAGCGTCACAACAAATAAAACTTAATGAACTCTGGCAATTACTAAGGTAGACCATTTATCAAAAGTTATCTTGAATGACTGGAAAGTACACAATTTAGAATATTCCAAGATCGCCAGAGTTATAGGCTTAAAAATGTTCAGCTAGTTCATCAATCATGTGAATTTACATTTGCCTTCTGCAAGTAAACGTGCTAGAAGCATTGCAGCCTTTCTCACTAAAGGCTCATTTGCCAGATAATCAACTGTCTGGTGAACTGTGTTTGCAGTGTTTTAGATGCCATAATAAGAAATATAAGGCAAAATATTCTGTGTAATTCATAACATATTTGGCACTTCCAGTTTTGGGTTTCTGTATTCCTAAAACTGATTAACATCCTGGTAGTTTATAACAAAATTGGTTACACTACACTATTTGAATAATACGCTCTAACAGTCTGTCTTGAGTATGAGTTGTTGATAGTAACTTGGTTTTGTCTACAGTCAGATAAAGCAACCTAAATATTTGGCTCTGGAACCCAGCAGAGAAGTCCAGTCAGAAAGCTAGGAAGGCAGAAGACAAACTGATTTTAAGATGGGACTTAGGACAGGGCCGGGGGCAGGGCTGAGCACAGGTACCTTGTAGCATGGGCTGCCTGAGCTGAAATGGACCCCTGGGCAGGAGCTATGATTGAAGGCCATGCAGAGCCCAGTAGTATCCTTAGGGTCCTGACACTGTCCTTCCTTCATTTGTCTTTCAGGAAAATTTGGTCACTGGTCTGTTGTTCCTTGGAACCTCTTTTTCTGGCTAAAGATGGGTGCAATATTCGCCTTTTCCAGCCCTCAGGAATTTTGTCAGATTACCAATTTTTTTCAGACTGGCCCCTGATGAAGACCATGGTGAGTCAGGCTGTCCCCTTGAAGTCCACTTAGGTTTATGGTGAAGCAGAGACCCATCTGCAGCCCAGGAAGGACCCCACACTGGATCAGGGGGATGCCTAAAGGATGATGTGATTCCATGGGAAGACCATGCAATAACAGACTCCAAGCAGGACTTGTGAACCCATGGAGATAGGAGCCCACACTGGAGCATGTTTGCTGGCAGGACTTGTGACCATTCAGGGGACCCAGGCTGGAGCAGCTTTTTCCAGAAGGACTGCATCCTGTGGAAGAGATCTGTATTGGAACAGTTCACTAATAACTGCAGCCTGTGGAAGAACTCACATTGCAGAAGTTCATGAAGGACTGTCTCCTTTGTAGAAGGGGAAGAGTGTGAGGAGTCATCCTCCTGTGGGGGAAAGGAACAGCAGAGACAATGTGTCATTAGTAGACTGCAACCCTCATTCCCCATTCCTCTGCACTGCTCCTGTGGAGGAGGTAGACAATTTGGAAGTAAAGTTAACCCTGGGAAGAGGGAAGGACTGGGGAGAAGGTGTTTTAAAATGTAGTTTTATTTCTTATTATCTTACTCTTTTTTATTTCATTTGCAATAACTTAAATTTATTTTGCAGGGTCAATGTGGTTTTGCCCATGGTAGCAGTTGCTGAGTGATGTCTCCTTATGCTTTTCTTGATCCAACAGCCTTTTGTCATATTCTCCCCCCCTGTTTAGGTGAGTAAAGAAGTGATAGAGCTGCTTGGTGGGCACCTGGTGTTCAGTCAGAGTCAACTCACCACACCACCCATGGGATACAGTGCTTCAAGCACTTTTCCAAAATGTGTCCCTCCCACAGGGTGCAGTTCTTCAAGAACTGTGGAGAGAGGTAAGATAGAATTGAGCTGTGGGCTGGGGGATGCACCTGCAGAATGCCATGGCAGCACAGAGAGGCTTGTCTCCGCCTGATGTCACGGGGGGAGGAAATGCCACACGGCAGAGCCCTGCAGAGAGGAGCCTGACGGAAGCTGCCTGAGGGGTGGGGCAGCGTGTGATCACCCCCATAGAGGGACATTAAGAAGGTGTGTTAATGACATGGCAATGTGTGATAGGTCACTTAGTGAAAAATACCATATAAGGAAATACTAGATCTTGAAGGAGCATATAAAACCAGCTTGTTTATCTCAATAAATGTCTCAGTATCCCTGCCAGCCTGAGTCCGTGCCATGGTCATTACAAAGAACTGTCCGAGCATGGGTCCTTCGTGGGTCAAAATTTTCTCCTGCATGGCCTCCTCTCCATGGGCTGCAGATTCCTTCTGATCATAACCACCTACTTCAGCATGGGCTACAGGTGAATCTCTGCTCCACCATTAACCTCCATGGACTGGAAGGGCACAGCTGCCTCACCATGGTCTTCATCATGGACTGGAGGGGACTATCTGTTCTGGCACCTGGACCACCTTCTCCCCCTCTTTCACTGGCCTCACGGTCTGCAGAGTCGTTGCTCTCATATTCTCACTCCTCTCTCCAATTCTCACTCCTCTCTCCCAGCTGCCGTTGTGTATTTTTACTCTTTCTTTAACATATTACCACAAAGGTGCTACAAATATCATTGTTTGGTTTGGCTTTGGCCATCTTGGAGCTGGCTGGAACTGGGGTCTGTGTGACATGGGGGCAGCTAGTGCTTCTAGTGCTTTCTCAGAAAAGCCATCTCTGCAGTCCCTCTCCCTACCAAAACCTTGCTACATAAACCAAACACATCCTTGCTTCCTATGCTTTTGTTGAATTCTTACTGGGCTGTAGTCATGTTTCCTTGTTAGGTCCATTTAAAAGTTCTGCTTAAGATGCCAGCAAATCTGATGGGGAAGGTGATCTTGCCCTGTTTTTTTGTGTGGTCCCTGTCATGTCTTCCTCAAAAGTGGTTCCATGGCCAAAGTTCTGCAAGTGGCATCCACTCGATGTCCAGGTGTTCACTCATCTGTAAGTTTCCTTCTTACATGACCTCTAGTCCCACTAGCAGTATTAACGATGACATCACCTGGACCCACATGCTGTTTCCCTAGTTCCCTGAGCCCTAAAGTAAATCCTGATTCATTCAAGAAAGCGATGACACTCCCAAGACTGGATACAACATTTAACCAACCAACCAATAAACTTCCCAAAACTGTTCATCTGGTCAGCAGATGGATGTCCTAAGCTCCCACAGTCTTCCATTGCAATCATACATGGCTCTCTCTTGTTTCTGACATATGGATGAGGTTCAGCTGGCCTAGGTACCTTCTCAGAGGGAACTTGTTCATTTCTGCTGCCACGGCTTTCTGAAGAAAGCCTTTTGTAGATTTCTGTGAGGGCAATAAGCATCTGTAGACAAAGAAAAACACCACAGTCTGCCATAAATCACTATATCGGGAGTCTTTGTTGTCTGCCCGTTTGACTGAAACCTCTATCTCTTCCTGCTCTGAACTCTAAGAACAAACTGCCAGTCTGTTATTCTTCCTCCCTGATGCCAAACAAAACCGCTGGACATAATCCTAAATGGTTTTTTGTTGTTCAGTTTCTTCTTTCCTCAAAAGCTCTTTACTGTGCAAATACCTGGGTGTTCTGGTTTTGGCCAAGGTAATGTTAATTTTCTTCACAGTGGCTGGTATGGGGCTGTGTTTTGGATTTGTGCACAGGGTTGATATTATAAGAGATGTTTTTGTTATTCAAATGTGCAACAAAGGAAAACAGAAAGAGTACACAGAGAGGAGTAAATATCATTGCTGAGAGAATGGTTAGCTTGGAAATCCTGGGAGCTTATTAAACTTCAGTTATGCAACCTGGTTAATTTTATATTGTATGCCTTCATAAATAAATATATATATTATTCAAGCCTTTACAAGGAGAAATTTTAAAATATGCTGATAGAAAGCTCCTATATTCAAATCTGTACCTCCAGTCTTCTAAAACTTTCCAGTAACATTTTAAGTAGCACTGATGAATGATTACACAGAGACAAAAAGATAAATAAAATAAAAGTAATTTGGCAGTCTCTTTAATTTCAATCTTGTAAATGAAAAATTTGCTTTGCCTAGAAAACATACAGCATAGTCACAGCTGAATTTTTTTCTATTGGAAGTATTCTTTTGGGTTTGTTTGGATTTTTCAGAAGTGATAAATATGTTTACTTGTTCTAATATCCACTGTGAGATCATAAAATTCCTACGTTTATCAATAAATGAAAACAAGACAACTGTCAATATGTGTTTGTGTTCTTACAGGTTAATTAATATGAAAGCATTATTGATACGATGCTGAAGAATTCACAAGTTTAAAATACTGGTTTGGGTTTTTTTCCCAAAAGGAATAGGATAAAGAGGAAACGAGTGAATGAGACCAATGTGTTTGTTATTCTCCTTTTTTTCACCCATTCATTAGGTATGTTGGTAAATAAATTAAAGATTTTGAAAACAATGTTATCTCTGTTTAGTCTTTCTTTTCAGCTTACTTTTTCTGTATGTCAAGTATAGAAGAGAAACAATTTTCCTTAAAGATCATGGTCTAATACATTCAATTTGCAGTAAGATATACAAGTATCCACATCACTAAAGAGTCTCACTGTGGATCTAAATGGCCTTTGTGGATGACAGCAAAAAAAAATTAACTAAAAATGAAGCACCTGTGCTCATTCTTCCACTGGGAGCTGGAATTAATTGCTTGAGGGGAAATAAGGCTTCATTTCCCTCCCTTTACCTTTTGGGCTGTTCTATAGATAAAGTACTTAAACTCAGTCTCTTTAGAGACTATAGCCCAGAGAAGACAATGAAGGATAAGAATACAGCTAGCCCTTCTCTTTTTACACTTTTCTGACCATCCAAATGAATGTAAGAAGTGCTGCCAGTTTCAGAACTAGGGACAAAATCCTCTATATCAGACCAGAGTGTCTTTATTCTTTTTCTTGTAGAGGAGAAAGTTCACAGAAGGCAATCAAGGAAATCACACTCTCTGCAACACTTATCTCTTTTTTGAGACAATATTCCAGAGTCTGGGGAGCCCTTAAACTCATACCTTTTATAATGCCTTTCAATTAAACAACACATATACTATGCATCCCCTTATATCTGTCAGCTGTGTGCATGTGACACAAGCCAACTCAAAATATTCATCTCCCTTACTTGTGACAGCCATGCTTCATCAAGTTTTTATGCTTTCTCTAATTCCTCTTTTAACATATCCTATTTTATGATTGTTTAGACAGAGACACTCAGAAGCCTATATATGTCTAGAGTTTCCAGTAGAAAAAAACCCAACACAACATCGTATATTACTGTACTTTCAAGATGAATGTGTTACAGATACAGAACTGTTATCTCACCTCTTAACAATTCCATTCTCACCTGATCACAGGATACAGACAAACCTGTGGCTGTGAAGTTTGTCATATATCAACCTCTGGATATTTGCGAGACCCTACAGCTCAAAGATCCCATTTTCCTTTGGGAAGTAAAAATTATCTTTTTGGTCTGTAGTTTTCTTGAACTTTTTTCTTTATTCCATACTGGAAGTTTCTCTGCAATACAGTTTTTGAAAGTAAATCATGTCTTTCTGGACACAATTCAGCTGAATCTTTTCTCATGAAGTCTGAGTTTCAGGTGTACCCACAGGGATAAATTGGATACTTTACAAGAAATATTCCGATGTTAATTATCAGCATCTCAGTATTTAAAAAGCTTGAGAGGAGGGGGGAAAAATTAAGCAAATTTTCTAAGTATTCTTTACTAGTGAACTTTTGTCTTATGGCCATGTGCATGGATATCTTGTCTTTATTATACATATAGATGTAGATTTTCTTAAGCAAACTTCTTTTCTCCATAGCTGCAGAAACAGTGCTGAATCTTTAGGCAATCTCTGAGGATGCAATTTCATTTTTGCCTCCTTTTCCCAATCCCACCTCTTTCCCCCCAGCTATTAACAACAGAGTTATTGGGGGATTAAAATAAAAAGCATAAAAGAAAACCCTAAAGATTTTAATTTTAATACTCAGTAATAAAAATTTCTTAGTTAAAAAAACAGGCATTACTTCTGATTTTTAAGTTTTACAATTACTATTTTCTTACATTTTTAAATACAACCAAATATTCAGCCCCCAAATTTAGCAACATATAGGTTTTCTGTATTTTTTACAGATTTTCTTTCCTTCTAGTGTAAGAGCTTTGTAGCGACTTGGAGACTGGAGATAGAGCTTGAAAAATTTGAACTTAGGAGCAAAAGCAGTATTGTCAAGTTCCCTCAAATAGTGGTGCAGATCCTATTTTCAAAAGATCCAAATGCTTCAACTTCCTTTTGAGTATGGCTCAAAATTTAACTCTGTAGCAAACTCACTGATGTGTATGTTAACCATCTCAATCTTTTGTTAAGTGGTTTCATCAAATGTACTGGGTAAGAGTTAAAATCATACTTTCTTCTAGAGAGAATAGTAACACAATTCATAAAATCCTATGAAACTCTGTGCTAAATACTGTGAATACTTTTGTGACATGATGTATTAGAACTGGCACAGTTTGAGCCACGGAGTTATACCCTGTGCCTCGTAAAGGACACGACTAAACTAATTGCTGCTATTACATGAAGCCAGGAAAACTATATTTATTTGTCTTCTAAGATTTGGTTAATTAAAAAAAAAGAAGTGAAAGAGTTGTAGTTGTAACTCCCTTCTGATACATTTATTTATTTTAAAGGCTTTAAAATTATTTGAAGTGTTGTTTCTTTTCATAAAAAAAAAAGTATATGTTATTCTCTTATAAACATTCTCAACCAAAGGATACTGGGTCACACCATGAGGAGCTTCACTTCAGCAGCAAGTGTATATCTCAGCTCTCATGCAACTAGTGTTTACTGAACTTCTCTGTACAGGCAAGCATTTGGAGAGTGGGAGATCATTTTAGTACTATTCTGAGTGTCACAGGACATCTTGCAAAAATTAAAATGGAGTATCTGCCTACTACCACCAGCACAGGTCAAAATAAAGGTGACATGGGGACTTGCAGAAGAAAATCACGTGATTTTTGTATTTTCCAGTGAGAAATTCAATATCAAGAGAACAATACCACTGCAGTCACTAAGTCATGCCTTGGGTTGCTTTTTTCATTCATTTGACTACAATTTTTTTAAAATATGTAAATTACTTCATATGTATATGAAAGCTTGTTCAATAGCATGTGAATGTCTTGTAGAGTGCTTTGGAGATACTTTGGTTTAATGTTCTGCTGTCTTGAATGTACATTTAATTATTTTGAAAAAAATAGAAGAATATGCCCTGAATACCATTAACTGAGCTTTTACTTATAGGTCTTGAGAGATCTTTCAGATAAATTGCTTCATACCTTTCAATAAAATGCTAAAACTACAAATTTCCATTCAGTCAAAACAGAACTATCTTATACTATTCTTCCCATGACCCCTCCATGGAATCATAAAGTCATAGCATAATGGAATATCATGAGTTGAAAGAGACCCACTAGGATCATCTAAGTCCAACTCCTGGCCCTGCACAGGACACCCCTAAGAATTACACCACATACCTAAATGCATTGTCCAAATGCTTCTTGAACTCTGTCAGGCTTGGTGATGTGACCACTTCTGTGGTGAGCCTCTTCTGATGCCCAGCCACCCTCTGGGTGAAGAACCTTTTTCTAATATCCAACCTAAACCTCCCCTGACACAATTTCAGGCCTTACCCTCAGGTCCTGTCACTGACTGCCACAGATGTCAGTGCCTGTCCTTTCTCTTCCCTCCATGAGAAAATTGTACACTGCTGTCTTCCCTCAAGTCTCCAGGCTGAACAAGCCAAGTGACCTCAGCTGGTCCTCATATGGCTTCCCCTCCAGACCTTTCACCGCCTTCATTGCCGTCATTTAGATGACCTCTAATAGTTTAATATCTTTCTTACCTTGTGGTGCCCAAAACTGCACACAGCACTCAAGGTGAGGCCACCCAGAGCAGAGCAGAGCAGGACAATCNACCCCAGTGCAGAGCAGAGCGGGACAATCCCCTCCCTTGTCCGGCTGGTGATGCTGTGCCTGATGCGTCCCAGGACACACTTGGCCCTCCTGGTTGCCAGGGCACTGCTGATTCATATTTGACTTGCCATTGACCAGAACCCCCAGGTGCCTTTCTGTGGCACTGCTTACCAGCATCTCACTGCCCAGTCTGTCCATACATCCAGGGCTGCACCATCACAGGTGCAGAATCCAGCATTCATTTCCCTTGCTGAACGTCATATGATTAGTGGATGCCCAGCCCTCTGATTTGTCAAGGTCTCTCTTGCAGGGCCTTTCCACCTTTAAGGGAGCCAACAGCTACTCCCTATTTAGTATCATTGGTAAACTTAGTATACTTTTGAGTCCTGTGTCCAGATTGCTTATGAACAGGTTGAAGAAAACTGGTTCTAAGATGGTGCCTTGCAGAACCCATTCCTGAACATAAAGGGCCTCCTCTTGAAGAAAAAAGCTATAATTCTCTCTTTATGAAACCTCAGCTCTGAGCCTTTCCTGATCAAAAGAGGCAAACTAAGACAAACTGTTAGATGTGTTCCACCTGTGATGTAAATCATGTCCTAAGCACTGAGCAGATATCATCAAATTTAATTAGGGTCTCACTCAGTAGATAGGCAGCCAGATTGAAAGGTGGAAGTGTAGTGCTTGATCAAGCAGGCTACCCTGCTTCTGAGAGATCAAAATGTAGTTTTCTTTCTGTAGCCCATTAATCCTGGCAGTAGAAGGTGAAGGGGCAAGAAGAGGATGTAGAAAAACTTCTGATTACAGAATGTTAATCCTCACTTTCCTTTTGCATGTTTAAAGAATGCATTTTCTTCATTGTGTGATTAAGTAGATGACATCAGAGAATAACATGCAATTTCATTTAACAGCAAAAATCCAGATTTTTTGCAGCACAACAGATTGTATTTATCTCTACAGTCAAATTAAAAAGTTAAACATTAGCATTTTGTTGCTACCTCAACCACAAAATTATGCAGCTTGAAAAACAATAGTTAAGGGATACCCTAGTGGTTGGTATTTCCAAGCATGACAGGAAGCATATGCTCAGAGGATTTCAGTCTCCTTGAACCATCATTGTCTGCAGTATGAGCACATACAGAAAGATATCTATATATTCTGTAATGCTTGATGATCCTTATGTGCAGTAAACTGTTGGTAAAATACAGATTTACCAAGAACTATCTTGACAACTTAGAAAGTTCCATTCAGTGTGGAGTATTTTTTATTGCTGCCAAGTCCTATATAGGAGCTTCAAGTTTCTTCTCTGTAACCGCTCCTCTCTAACAAAGACAATATTTTTATAATTTTTCCTTTTGATTTTTTTTCTCCAATTTCTTGCTGTTTATATATGAACAGGCATATTGTGCTGAGAGAAATTTTACTTTTATGGAGTACATTTTTATGATTAATTTTCAATATGTTGCTGTGTTGACATTTCCTGGACACACAGATCACATCAAATCTTAATTAATTTTACATTTCAAGAACAATATAGTAAAGAACAAATAAAGTGAACTGGTTTTGAAAGTCAAGGATGCAGAATGCCTCAGAATTGTCATAATGCATTGCCCAGCTCACCCAATGGCCCAATCAGAGAGATGCAGAAAATTCTGAAACACAAAAGGAATAGCTTTGTCCAATGGAAAAAATTATTTCTATCTACTGTCAGCTTTTGGTTAATTTACATCTTAGAGCTTATGGACTTATATTAATCTAAAAATATTTTATCCTCTACTACATAATTATGAATTTTCTTACATTCTGTATAGTTGCTATATATAACAATACTCCTGTAGATGCCAGTATTATCATATGGCAATGAATTAAATTAGTCAATTATGTGTCAAGTAAAATAATTTTATTTTTTTCAGTTTTAAATGTCCTGCCCTTGACTTTCATTGCTTGTTTGGAATCCCAGTTTACCGTATCAGCAATATTTTTACACAATGTGACATACATATAACAGCCTTTTCCTGGTGTATCATCTTAAAATATAGACCCCGACTCTTGTTTTCTTTTTTTCCTACACTCTAGTAGAGCTCTTGGTGACTACTATTGGTATCAATGTTGTGGTCCTACTACTAAAAGGCAAAGAAGAAGGCCTTGAAGAATCCAAATTAGCTACAAGTCTGACAAATATAGGCGAGGGAAATAATAATATCCATCTCATTTTTTATTATCAAGTTAGGTGGCAGATAAATTGTAGAAATGAAAAATCAATGTTTTGAAAAAGTTTTTCTTTCTTTTTTTTGCTCCATTTAAATGCAGATTTTTCTTGTTTTTTCTTATAGTTCTAACTGAACAAGAGTAGTTTCACCTTCAACAAAATAACTTCTTTTTCTGAGACATTCTGAAATTCAAAGGTCTTGTACCTTGAGGTTCTCTGTCCAAACAAGGTCTACCTTTAGATGAAGGTAGAACATAATTATGAAAGGATTTAAGAGTACAACAGACTTTCTGCAGAAGCTGGTAGCCTAGCTCCCATTCATTCCCTTATCTCTACTTCCCTGCTGTTTAAATAGCATGACAACAATGGAATTAGGGTTGAGATTTATGAAGTAGAAGTTTCATATAGGAGATGAATCCAAGTTTCTTTATGATTGCTATCTTATTTTAGGATGCTACATAAAATTCTTGGAACAGAGATAAACTTGAATGCCAACACCATTTTTTTCTTTTTTAAACAGACAAATACAATTATAAACATAGAATAAAAGGGTTTTTTTTCTAGCAATATAATAGAACTTGTGTTGATGACTTCTAGGGCATATTAATTCTTATAATCAATGAGGATCAGTTAACACAGTTAGATTTGTATATTAAAGCTAGGTGGAATCTATTTACTACTTGATTGGTAATGGTAACTATGGTAACTACTTATTGATGAAAAGTAAGAAAACGGTGGGCTTTGTCAAAAAAATAATGGCTTACTTAGGATAACATGATATATTTTGATTGGAATATACTGTTAAACATTGGGTTTGAATGAAGGTAAATGATTTTGTCATATTGTTTCTTAATCTGAAGAAACCAGAATGGATTAAAATAGTGAGAGCAGATTATAACAATAACTGAATTCATAATTGAATCACAAAGCCATTGCTTGTCACCCAAACATATAGATGAATTTCAGAACACCTAATAAAATTATTGGAACATTCTCCAGATAATTAAAAGAAAAAAAAAAAAGGAATTGTTGAAGATACATTAAAAAAATCTATTTTTCTGCATCTGTTCCTTTCTTTTCATTCCATTCACCTTAATTTCTTGTAGTGTAAAACTAATATCTTTGATGGTTTAGTACATTGGAAGACACAGTCGATCAGGATTACACAGCAGATATTGACAAACAGTATCAGTAGCAACAGAAGTGCATAGCTCTGAACATAAAAGAAGGCTGTATGTAATCATATATAAAAAATTACTTATGAAATACATTTTATAAAGAGTAATAGATTTTAATTTGAACATAGCCTAGTCATGCAAAAATAGAAATATTGTCAAGACTGCTATACTTTAGTCTACAGACTGAAACCTAAAATACCTATTGCTCTTTTGTATGTAAAACATGCTGCATTTAAAGACAGAAAACAATGGGGCAATTATTTTTGCTTCACAGTGCATATGATGTTCAATACTTGAACATACTCTCTCTTTCCTGCTCCTTTTATTTTTTTTGTTCCCCTGAACAGCAAATTATTCTTTCACACATCACCATAGATTTCTTCAGTCTTCAATCTGACTGTTAGGATCACTGGTAATTTTCTGACAAAACATATTTTCATATTAAAAAAAATTCTCATATTTAAAACTAACGTTTTGACAGTAGTGACCTCCTAAGTATAATAATGTATGTCTAAAAAAAAGTTGAGAAACTGGAGAACTCATGTTTGAAAGAAAACCTTAGAGTCTGTTCCTTCTCGTCTGTTGCTTCTTGTCAAGCATTTGTGTGTCAAATTTTACACATTTACGTGTAGTAGCCTGGCTTTCCAGCAGTTGTTATTCCATGAGTACCTTTGATATCATTGCCTCCCGACAGAGCTGTTCTACTTTATAAAAAAAGGGACATATTAAACCTTGACTGAATTAATGTCACAGACTTGGAGTATCTGCTATAGATAATTATCTATGTGAATACTAAATTCAGGAAAATTAAAATTCTGACTCTGTCCCTCTCAACCCTTCTAAAAATATGCAAGTTTGTGTGGGTACATTTTTCAGGCATGAAAGCAACACAAATTACAACAAATTGGTACATAGTAGAAAGACTCATACAGAAACATACTTTTAACCCATTGTAAAAAAGAGCTTGCTTATTCTTTCAGTGAAAGCAAACAATAAACCTCTAATTTTTCCTATTTACAGAGGCATGTCATAATTACTATGGAGTAGCTGAAACTGTGTAAATTGGCACCCTTAGTCAGTGTGAGTTAATAATTTACTGTGCCCTGAAACTAAGACTGGGCAGGTGGCTACAGAAATGTCAACACAGTAAAGTATTTTATAAATGTTGTCTAAATCAGTATACTTCAAAGCTGGATACTGTTATTACTGCAAGATTACATGTTACTAAAACTAAAACACCCTGACCCTTGAATGAGAAATCAAAGGAAATTGCAAAATTGATACGCTGCAAGATATGGTATTAACTACAGTAACAATAAAACTGGCAGCTGCTAATCTGGTGTCCTTACTAACATACAGTTTCTCTACCAGCTAACAAAACCATGAGGAATACTGAAGAATCTTGACAGGGTTCCAACTGCATTTTGAACTGTAAAGAAAATGAGAAAGTATTTATTTAGAGACCACAGGCAGTCTGAAAAGAACTGTACTGCCTCCGTTTTTTTTTTTTTTGAGTTAAAATAAGGCATGTAGTTAGAAATATCGCTATAATATAGATGTAGTGGTTTAGTTTGAAATATCCATTACTTACTTATTTTCCTTCTGTGAGATAAGAATTAGGAGAAAGCAATGCGGGCACAAAACTTAAAAGAATATAAAGAAGTTTATTAACAGAACTAAAAGAAAAAGAAGTCAGAATCAGACTAAACCTTCAGAACACTTCTCCTTCCCCCACCTTTCTCCCTTCTCCCACTGACAATGTAAAAAGACAACCCTTGAGATTTTTTTTCAGTCAATTTACCACCTTGTAGCGGGTTCAGTTTG
>VXAD01012720.1:0-27921 GCA_013399195.1 Dicrurus megarhynchus
GGAACACCCTCCCTGACTTAGGAGCACCCTCCCTGATGTTCCAAAGGAGCCCATCCCTCCCCGGGACCGCTGTCTCCCATTCCGTGGCTAATGGCTGCTTGTTTCTATTCGTGCACAAGGAGTAAATCCTTCATTACTGGAGAGGGATCTGACATGTACAAACAATCGGAGTAAATTGATTGTATTTTCCAAATCATCACACAGACTCTAATTCTTTCTGCAAGGTGCACTAATTTGCACTAGAATTGCCTGCTAAATTGGGAATTAGAGCTTTTGACAGAGAAGAGCAATGGCCGTCTTTGTGCCACAAGGCTGGGTGGGGGGAAGGCTGCAGGTGCCTTCTCAGCTCACACCAAGGAGGCTTTTTGTCCCTCAGAAGGAGAGAGCTGACTTGAAGGAGCTTCCATCCAGAATTTTTAAGGGAGGAAAGAAAAGAAGCGTTCCTTTTAAAATGAACAAATTTAAACGTAATTATTCTGTACCCAGAACAAACCTTTTCCCTCATGCAGGAATTCCCTTGAAAACTGGGCAGAGAAGGCTTTGCACACCTTTTCCTTCAACAGAGATGCTCGGTGGGGAGCAGCACTGAAAATCAGGTCTCTAAACATGCAGGGAGTGGATTTGTTCGTGCAAGAAGCAGAGGACAGGGTGCCCTGTGCTCTCCCAGACATGAGGTCATCCGTGCCAGCCCCCGAGGATGGCAGGGAGACAAAATCATTGAGTTTATTTGAGTCACGCACCCAAAAAAGCGTCTCTGTCTTCAGGAAGGGAAGGGAGCAGGGCGTTCTGCACTGCCAGACACGAGGTGTGCGTTTCTCACACGTCACCTTCTCCATCCCAAACACGGATATCTCATCCTGCTCCCAGTCCTCACACGCTCCTTTCTCAGGGAAGGGGCAAACAAACGCCGAGGTAGATGTCAGTCAGAGTGCTGGAACAGCGGAAGGAGCAGCATGACAAAATAAAAGCTAAATATATAAGGCTTAACACTCAGGTCGTTCTGTGGGTGGTGGAACCACAGAACCCTGAATTTCCCATGGAAATGGATGGAAGTTTAGGCACAGAGCAGCTTTTCCTGCTCCTGGGACATTTGTGATGTCTCCCACACAGATCCTGGTTTCTTAGAGGGGTGACCTTGCCCTGCAGAGCCCAGCACTGGGACTGACACCCTTTTCTCTCCCACCTGTGCTTATGAAACTCACAGAAATATAGGATTCTCCTGGTCTCTTTGGGTAATAAAAATAACAACCTCATCGAGTTCTCTTTGAGACTGACACACGCTGCAGAAATTTGTTGGAAACTCACAAATGTTTCAAAAGCTATCAGAGAGCCAAAGACAGTGGGATCTCAAAGGCCCCTGTCTTGTTTGAAAACCCAAGGAAAACCATCTCAGAGGAATAAATATAATTATCACCACAGCCCAGAGAATGCTCACAACTTAAGCTGGACCCGACACAAAGGAATAGATAAATAATGGAGAGAGAAGGGGGAAGCCAACGCTGCATCTCTCAGATATGCAAAACCACCCAGCCAAACCCCAGGGAGCCAGAGAACTGCCTTTGTACAGGAACGATTAAAGACAAAACAAACACCACTGTTTTTTCATCTCTGCCTTTCAGCTCCAGCAATTACAGGAACTTAACCTGAAGCACGCTCTGTGTGCAACCAGCTGATCTGCAGAGCTGTGTGCGTTCTTGATTTCCAACCCAGGTGGTCAGGGAGAGCGAGTTCCTACTTGGAATGTGTTGTTGGGTGACAGGACTCGTGATTTCTCCCTCTAGTCCATGACATAAATTTCCTGGGATGAATGGCAGAGCCGTGGAAGCACCACCTGAGGTCAGTCAGGACTGCCAAAGCATTACCAGCACTCTGGCAGCCCCTCTCCAGGACACACCAACCGAGCCACTCAGACCCTAAAATGAGCCACACCAGTAATTTAGGCAAGGAGGAATTTCACCTCTGAAAAGTGTTTAAATTTGCCTCTGGTCCTGTGCCACCCACAGTCTGTTTTCAAAACCATTCTGTGTAAGCACAGATCAGCGTCACTGCTCTGCACGACAGCTGTGGTCACACTCAACTTTGTGCAGCTAAGACCACTCCAAAAAAGTGTTTTCCTGGCTTTTAACTTTTTTTTTTATCTTTGCGGGATACATTGCCAAGGTTTTTCCCTCTGCCCACAAGCACCAAGAAGCGAGAGATGATGGGAGGGGGAGGGAAAGGAGCATGCTGAGAAACGACTCATAGAATGAAAATAACGAAAGTCCAGGATCAAGAGCTTTTAATGTGGAAACAAAAGGTGAGAAGCCAGGATTGTGGAGCAGTTCAGCATGCTGAGAGCACTGTGGGTGCTCTCGGGTGACGGGAGAGTCTCACTTTAGCTAGAACAGCTCCAGCCCTGCCTCTCAGGCGCATGAATGCAATAAAACCTCCCCAAGCGCATCCAGAGCAGTGCACCCGTATAAATATGAAGGTAAATGATCACTGGGTTATGGGGTGAAGGATTTGGTGCCTTTATTGCCTGTGAGCAGCTGGGCTGGCTCAGGATCCTGCACCCCTTTGGTTGTGCAGACACAATCTCCCCCGTTGTCCTGGGAACTTGGGGAGAGCCGTGCTGGGAGAGCACCCTCGGGGAAACATCCCTGCTCTCCTCCAGCACCCTCGGGGAAACATCCCTGCTCTCCTCCAGCACCCTCAGAGAAACATCCCTGCTCTGCTCCAGCCCCCTCAGAGAAACATCCCTGCTCTGCTCCAGCACCTCAGAGAAACATCCCTGCTCTGCTCCAGCACCTCAGAGAAACATCCCTGCTCTCCTCCAGCACCTCAGAGAAACATCCCTGCTCTGCTCCAGCACCTTAGAGAAACATCCCTGCTCTCCTGCAGCACCTCAGAGAAACAACCCTGCTCTGCTCCAGCACCTCAGAGAAACATCCCTGCTCTCCTGCAGCACCTTAGAGAAACATCCCTGCTCTCCTGCAGCACCTCAGAGAAACAACCCTGCTCTCCTCCAGCACCCATGGAGAAACATCCCTGCTCTGCTCCAGCACAGGGAAAATTGGCCCTGGATGCCCCTGCAAAAAAGCAGCTGTGATTTGTTGTTTTCGGGGTGCTGTTGGATTTGGGTTTGCTGTTTGGAGTTATTATGATGAGTTTGCTTTCTCTTCCCACTTGAGTGGATATCCAGGGTTTGTGTTGCCAGTTCTCTCCTGGGAATGCCCAAATGTGCAGGCAAAGTGGGCTGGTGCTGCCCTCTCCTCAGGCACACCTTTGGCCTGAGGGAGGATGAGGCCGTGGCTAAAACTCTGTATTTGCTATCACAGCAATTTCTACACAGCAATAGGGGAAGAATTGATAATTGTTATTTATAATTAAAAATGCAAATTTTACCTAAAAGCAGCTTTCCACAAGGTCACTTTGTATTTGGGCCAAAGAAACACCTTTGGCCACTGCTAATACCAGACCCCTCATAAAAAACTGCATTTTTATGTGCAGGCAGAGCCTAAACAGGCTCCATGGAAACCCCAAAAAATTCAAGTCTAGCCCCTTCTTTTCAAGAAAGAGGTGGTGTAAAGAATGCAGCTTTGGCTTACACTGTAAGACAGAAATACAGCCACAGTTTTCCATCCCAAATGGTCTTTTTTAAATAAAACCACCTCATCCATTTCATAAAAGCAACTCCTTTTAAAATAGCACTGCTTTGGCATTAAAAATGTTTCCCCATCATCATAAAACACCACTGCTACATTTTTAATATAAGGGCAATTCCTATCATCTAGAAATATGCTGGAGCTTATACTTAAAGGGATATTAAAAATGTTTCCAAGGCACAGGAGCTATTCAAACGCATCCTTTTCCCTTTTTCTCCCCACATGGGGGATAAAACAGCTTTTAAGAAAGCTGACAAAAGGTTTTTCTTTTTAATCACGACTGTTTCCCACTTTTCACCCAAGATTCTACAAATCCTCAGTGTCCAACCCAGCAGGAGATGGAGGTGTGGAGTCCAAGCTCAGAAAGTTTGATTTCCTCTCTGGAGTCCAGTTCCTGGCGTGTCCACCCAGAGCAGGGATGGTAATGGACACTTGCAGGTCTTACATCAACAAGTGAACCCTAAATTTGAATTCCAGATCACACAGAAAAAGCCAGACAAGTGGAATTTCATGTCCTGCTCCTCCAATCAGCCTCCTGCACCCAAATCCCTGCCCAAATTTGAACAGGTTATTGTGCTGACAGGCACTGGCATACACACACACACTTTTGGCTGGAAATCATGGCCTATCCTTCCCTTTCCTAAGCAGCAGGAGGTTTCATTAACTAAAAGCAAGTTATTAAGGAAAAAAAAAAAAAAAAAGAAGAAAAAAGAGAGAGATAAGAAATGGGAAATCCAAAATAATTTTGTTCAGAATATTTTCCAACAGTGCTGCAATCACTTAGATGCACTGAGAAACACTGGCATGAAATAAATGTGGAAATAAGAGAGTTCCCCTGTGCTGCCAGCTGGCTGCAAAGCTCCCGGTGCTGACAGCAGTGGCACAAGCTGGGGTTATCTTTGGTTTTGGGGAGGGTCAAGCCACGTGTCCAGGACAATCCTTGCCATTGCCACACAACTGCTGCTCCCTATCAGCCTTGGGCTTCTTCATAGAATATTTTTTATTCCCATGTTGGATGCTTCAACTCCTGTGTACTTATGAAAAATGCCCTCTTTGGGTTCATGTTGCTTGTACAAACCTTCTCCCTGTGAAACCTCCATTCCCTGGCAGTAAATCCTGGTGTTGTCCCCAGCCCTCTCAGCTCTACAGGATTCTCAGCTTGGACCCCAACACCCTGCACCAAACCTGAAACTCCTTTTTATTAATAAACACTTTAACCATCCCAAAACACTCTGGCTCAGGTTTTACCTTGTGCAAATCCTCTCCGAGCCATGGAACACTTTTTTTGGAATCCCCTGAGTGTTGGTGAGAATGGTTGATGTGTGTAGGAACACAGGGAAAGGGAAGTTGTCAGCAGAACCAATTTGCTGTGTGGCCGTAGATGGAACACTCTGAGCACACAGGAGAAAGGTAAATCTGACCAATTTGCACCTGCAGCGGTAGAAACCTTATCAAGGGGGGAAAAATGATGTTCTGTCAGCAAACTGGCACCTCTCTCCTCCATAAATCCCTGTGCCCACGAGCTCCCAAACCTTGCTCACATCCCTCTTTCCCTCGGAGGGGATGGCACAGGAGTCCTGTGTCTGCAGATTGAGGAAGGAGCATTTAAACCTTCCCTCATCCTGCCTGGACAAGAGACAGAGATCACTGCCACGCAGCTAAATGCCCAAATGCTTCTTCCCAGGTCTCAGCTCCTTTGTTTTCAAAAGCAGTGGGACAAAGCTGGATGTACTGATATTTATTTTCCCGGTGGGTGGAACTGGAAGCAGAAAGCACTGAAGTGCTTTGCCTGAGGCAGCAGATCAAGTCAGCAGCGAAATGAAAAACCTGTGTGTGACCCTGGATGGTTTGATGATTGCCCACCTGACTGTGCCACCTCCTGCCTGATCTGCAGCAGTTCCACATCCCAGCACCATCAGGCTGTTGTTTTCACACGGGCTGGGTTTACAGAGCGGTGGAAAAGAAAATATTTATAGAAAGGGACACGGCACCTGCCAGGTGGGGATTCTGCATTAAGGAGGCAGGAATGGGGAATTTATCAGGCACAGATAAGCTTTTGAGGAAGTGGGGAGGGAGTGTTCATTAGCTGGCAAGATGCACTCCCAGGCAGCAGAAACGTTCCCCTTTCGATCAGCAAATCGCACCTTTTGCAGCAGGATTAGTTGATGCCTTTAACGATAATGTAAGAAGATTACACTTCCCCTTTCTCTTCACGATTCAAAGCCCTTAAACACAAAGAGCCAGTGATATTTCTTGAAATATCACTGTGGAATTACCGCTCTGCTCGCACAGAAAGCTGGAGAGGCCATCGGAGTGGAGCAATGCCTTCAACATGTTCCTACAACAGCTCAGCAAGAGAAAACAGAAGCAGGTGAACGCCTCAGATCCCATCTCCAGCAAGGGCCTGGCTCAGGGGATTAGGGATGCTCCTTGTGATGGAGACCTGAGATAATCCAAACACCGAGCTCCATCCAAGCACTCCTTCTGGGATGCTTTCTGCTCTCAGCCCCGCTGGGGAACACGGCCACTGATCCTGGGAATTGGGGAACAGGAGAATCTCACTCTGCTTTGTCCTGAACAGCTTCTTCCTGTGGAGGGGTTTGCAGCTTTAAGCAGTGGTATCCAGGGGATATTTGTATTGGGAGATGCAAATTAAGGAACATTTCTCTAACACGGAAAGCTCTAATTAACAAATAGTCCAGCCAGGCTCAGTTAAATATTTAAATGATCTGACAGAGCTGAGCAGGGCTTGGAAACTGAGCTGCAGCATTTTTTTTAAAAGCAGGAGGGCTCCACTCTGAGAGTTTAGGGACAGGGGAGCTGGAACTAAACCAAAGGGAATAGAGGTGAAACCAAAGGTGTAACAGAAAATTGGCAGTGGGTGGGAGGGGGGAGTTTTCTGTGAATTAAATAATTCCATTTAGGTCCTGTTAAACTTCCCCCAGGCTCCAATCCTGTGCTGAGGAACAGGAGAGCACTGCACTTTGTGGTGTAGATGGAACACTGTGAACACACAGGAGAAAGGTAAATCTGACCACTTTGCACCTGCAGTGGTAGAAAACTTACCAAGGCAGGGAATAAAGATGTTCTGTCAGCAAACTGGCACCTCTCTCCTCCATAAATCCCTGTGCCCACAATTCAGCACCCACAATTAGGGGTTTCTCATCCACCCCCACCCCCAATTTATCACCGGGGAAAGCGGGGTGGCACACAGGGAGGTTTTTCTTTGGGTGGGCAGCTTTAATCAAAGCCTTTCTGGAGGGATAAAGGGCTGATCCAGGAAAGCTTTCACCGGACTTGTGTCTTCCTCAGCCCCAAAGTGGGGTGGGACTGTTGGCGGCCCATGAAACATCCAGCCCTTCCCATCCCAGGGAGATCAGAACATCCCAAATACCCAGACAAGAGCTGCTTATGGGGAACATAAGAGAAAGAGAGAAATACTCCTTTTCTCTATGTTTTGAACCTATTTTTACCATCCTTTACATGAGACATTATTCTCTGTTAAAGCCTAGGGGGTGACATAGGGGTGAAGAAAGTTCTTGATCTCTACAGGACTGCAGAGGGTTTGAGTTTTTGCTAAAGAATAATTTTTAATTCTAAAATTTCCTTTGGTTTCGCCCCTCTGAAATCCCATAGGATGGATTTGTGAGGGAGCAGCTTTTTGAAGGCAGAGGGACAGGCACAGAGCTGGGTCCTGGCACAGGGGCTGGGGTTGTTCCCTGCACTTTGCTCCATCCCATCCCTGGGCCCAGGAGAGGACGATGCCTCTGTGTCTGTGCATCCCAATCCAGGGGAATCTGGGAAAGGGAACCTGAGAAAAGCTTTTCCTGGAGAGAAAGTAACGGGAAACGAAAGGCTGGAGATGTTTTGCTGATTCCTGTTGCCCACAGTGTCCCAAACTTGTTGCAGTCCTGGAAGAGTGGGGCAGAGCAGGATGTAAATAAGGGTCCTGATTGCTCTTTCATGCACTCCTGGAGGGCTTTGATTTCCCTGGACACTGGGATTTCAGGGATGTGACTGCATTTCCACTGGTGGATGGAAGAAGCTGATATCACTCTCCAGGTTTTCCTGGAGCTGAGCAAACTCACAGAGGATTGTGGTAAAAAAAAAAAAACAAATAAAAATTGTTTCTACCGGAGCACCTGGAATAAACCCAAGCTCAACAAA
This sequence comes from Dicrurus megarhynchus, assembly GCA_013399195.1. Taxonomy (NCBI): domain Eukaryota; kingdom Metazoa; phylum Chordata; class Aves; order Passeriformes; family Dicruridae; genus Dicrurus; species Dicrurus megarhynchus. The sequence goes on from VXAD01012720.1 coordinate 7,812, forward strand.
GGGATCTCATTTCTGGGAGCCAGACTAGTTTATATTTAATTTCATATCATTCATCTTCCCTCTTGCTGTACCTCCACCCATGTGTTTCTCCTGCTCCCTGAGCCAACAGAATGAATAAAAATCCCAGGTTGAGCCTTTATTAGCGTGTGTAATGCAAGTCAAGCTGCTTTGAACATCCTCTTGTTGGGTATTAATGCAGCATGCCATTTGTTGCACGAGTATTTTGCTGTGGCAGACAGAAAGTGACATTTATGGGTCTATCATGAGAATGAATTTCACCATCCATTAAAATGATGTACAGGTAAACACTCCATTCATTTTAAATCCAGGAGCTTTGGTTCTTCCTCTGCTCTGCTGGATGGGTCCATCAATACAGCCACTATTAGCCAAACTATTTGCTGGGAAGTGAGAACGACTGAAAAATGTCACGGGTCTGTAATTAAAGGGGTTGTAGCTTGAAGGGAGAGCAGAGGAATTAAAGTTATTGGTGAACTCTCCTCCTTTAGATCTGCGATCTCTGGAGCTGGAAAGGCACTGCCCCGTCCCATCAGCAGGAGACATCAACCAGCCACTGCAACCAGCCCAGGGCCAGACCTACAAAATATTTATCTAAAATTCAAAGTAAAAAAAAAAAGGTCAGTGTCTGGAGAATCTGTAAATCTGGATTTATAAACCTCTCTGGGGGGTGCAGCCACTAAAGGAAGGCAAGAAGTGCAAGCTCTGGGCACTGGGGCCTCAGCTGAGGCTGAAGTCGTCCCTTTGTAGGGCAGGTTGGTGTCACTCAGTCACCACGTCCCACCCAGGAGGTGGCCAGAGCTGAAGGAAGTTCTTATTACCATAAGAATATTTCCAAATTCCCTGCTTGGGAGAATGTACGTGATGTTTTCTAGAGGATTGCCAGAGGAATGAGCAAGGCAGGAAGCAAACGTGCTCCAAACGTGAGCCACATCCCTCGGAAAACGAAGCACCGTTGTTTACCCACTGTAATTGTAGAAATTAAGGTAATAACAATTACAGTTAAGTGACTCATACGTACGCCTGCACAATTAATTTCGGCTCAGAGGCAGCGTTATTGTGTGGTAAATAAAAGGCAGGGATGACGGATGGGGCCGTGGGTGTGAGCCAGGCAGGGCCCAGCCCCAGCCCTTCTGCAGAGCCCCGCGGAGTTCAGGGCTCTGGGCTCAGGGAACACCTCCCTGCATGCAGCACCAAACCTGGGTCTGCCAACTGCCTTGGGGTGACTTTGTGATGTGTATCCCCTATCTCTGCTCTATGCCCAGAAATTGACTTTGTGCCTTTCTGTGCCTTTAAACTGAGCCTGAGAGGGGGAGAGAAAAAACCAAGTGAACTTTTCAAACCAACTGCTCAAGGACACAGACACAGACTGCTTGGCTTTGCAGCGGCGAGAGCGGGGGAAGATCCTGGCTTGCTTTCCAGCCGGCTTTGGGCTCCTTTTCTCTGGAGGGAGACGGAGAGCTGACCTTTGTTTCCCTAGGACTTTGGTTTTTCCCTTTTTTCTCTTCTGGACTGTTTCAACAACATCAGAACACATCGGGAGAATTTTTCCCCGAGGCCCAGAGGTGGGGGGCCCACGGCCTCGCCGACCCAGCTCCGAGGAGGAGAGAGACCACACCTACAGAAGGACTCTGAAATCCCCCCAGGTTTCTCTCCACAGCGAGAGATTTCATTATTTAGCATTATTATCCTTTTCCTGTGTTGGTTAAATAAATAGTTTTTATCTCTTTCACTTTCCTTCGAGGAAAATTTCTTTTTTCCCGAACCTGGTGGGGGAGGGGTGGTTGTAACCTGCCTTTCTCACCGAGGACATTTCCTCCAAATTCGGCCAAACCGGCACAACAACCTTGGGTGCTTTTTGCAAAGTCACGATGCTCATCTGGCTCTCTTGGGCCAGGGCCAGCCTGGGAGGGTTTGTGTTTGCTCCATCTGAGCTCTGGTCGTGTTTGTTTGCCATTCCCGCCTGTTGGAATGTGTTCCTGAGCTCGGTTTTTAAGAGTTTCAAGCCAAATGTTGGTGCTCTGCTGGGCTCCCTCTGGATGAGTCCCATCTGGAGGCTTTTTCATGGTGTGTTACACAGCACTAATTAGTCAGGCTCCTGGGGTGGAAGGAAGGCCCGAAGTGCTGCGGCAGGAGCTGTGCCACCGCTGCAGCCCCGCGCTGGGAGCTCACACAGACGCTCCTGTCCCCACTGAGGTGATGCAGAAGCTCCCCAAGCAGGGCCGGTCCCTCAGCTCCTTCCTGGCAGAGGTAATCCCAGTGACAATCCCAGCAATTCTGTTCCCAAGACAAGCTGCTGGAGTTCCACACCCACCTGTTGCGTTCACATGAAGTTTTTCCTCCTTTTGTGAATATTTCGAGTCTCTGATTCCTTCTGTCAGCTTTTAACCATCGGCCTGCTGACACCGTCAGAATAGGGTTGTTCACAGCAAAATGTGTGCTCACAAACCAAGAGAATAAAAGGTTTCTATGTCTCTTTTTTAATTCCAGTGGCTGCATTTCCAGAGTCTATTTCTAACTTGAGCCTATGATTTATCACCTGCAGTCTCCTACTCGTCCAGTGAGAACCGGAGAATTTATAAGTTATGGCAGGAAAACTTTTAAGAAAGAAATCTCTTTCTTTCCCTGATAATATTCTTGAAAATCAGTGGAAAAAAGAAAAGGGTATAGAAAAATCAATGCAAAAAAATTATTTCTAAGTAGGATGTGTTATAAAATTCTCCCAGAGGCATCAGCAGGTCTAGGATTCCCATAAATAAGTCCTCCATAATCAGTCAGTATTTAATTAACACCCAGAAACTGCCTGACAGAATCTAAATGGAATCTTTAAGGCACTTAATTTAGAAAGTGTTGCTGAAATGGATTGCCAATGGTTCTCCTGGCCAGTTGCTTCTCTCCCAGAGATGCAAAGGCTTTATCTCACGGGCAGCTTGTCTGCCCGAGTTTGGGGAACCTGAAAAGCTACAATTCACTTTCAAAGTGGATCTGTTTAATTCGTTCTCTTCTTCCTCTCAATTACAGCCCCTTCCCTGAGGAAAGGCAAGTGAAGAGAACCTGTTAGCTGAGGCTGAAACAAGGAAGCAGAAAGCAAGAGGGTATTTCCCAAAAACTGCTGTAGGAATAATTGCCGGAACTGCACGGCTCTTGTTCTATCAAAGGAATTATTTTCAGAGTAATCCTCGCTCTCCTTGCTATTTTCTGTTCATATTCCTTTTGCCACGTGTGTCTGCAGCTGCCTTTGTACCAGCTAAGCTTTGCCTTTGATCTCTTTATTAGCAGGGGTCCCTGGGAATGCGTTTTTATTAAAAAACATGCCCTGGAAAATGTTCTGTTGCAAAATCACTCCTGATGTGGCAGTTTGCTGAGTGAGGGTTAAAGATTGGTGCTTCTGGTGCAGACCAGGAGAGGTTTGCTGGAATTTTCACTGGAGGAGAGAGAAGGGTTCGATTTGTCTGTAGAATCTCACCAAATCCCACTAAAATCCCACCTTGCCAGGGGAACTTCCTCTCAGAGTGGGTGAAACCAAACGTGGAGGGAAAAGCACAACCAGAAGGGCGAGGAGGATTCCTCTCCCAACATGATCCCACAGCCTCCAGACACGGGGATTTCAGAGATTCCTCCACTCACCCGTGGCATCTTTGTATTTCACAGGCCACGATGGATTTTTCCTTTTTTTCCCCCATTAATTTTTACAAGCATCACTGTGTGATTTCTCATTCTCACATAGGTACAAACAACCTGGAAAAATCGCATTTCTTCCTGGATTCTCACTCTCTCTTCCACGTTTTGACCCGAGTGAGACACTCAGACCCTTCTCCGTTATTTAATGATTCCCACTGCTGTGGAAACCTCTCCTTTCAGCTGGGGAGGGCACGAGGAGGGCGCAGATGGAGCAGAAATGATGAGCACTGAAGACCCACAGCTCCTGCTTGTCCATGGAGGGCCCTGCAGCAGGGTTAGCCCAGGGAACGGAAATTCCAGCTGACGGGGATGCAGCTCAGTCCCTAAATAGAAAGTCTGCAGAGCTCCCCCTTGGGCTGCAACAGCTTTTCCCTGAAAAAAATGTTGAATTGAGGGGTCCCTGCGCTGCAGGACGTGGCACAGATCCCTGGCGCACCAAAGCAGCGTGGCCAGCGTGACCCTTCCCACAGCAAGGGGCTGGAAGTGGCCTGGAGGGAATCAGCCTCTTCCAAGCCTCATTTCCCAGAATCATTAAGGCTGGAAAACACCTCCAGGATGATGGAGTCCAACCTGTGACTGACCAGCACCTTCACCAGACCGGAGCACTGAGTGCCACTTTGTTGGCTCATCCTTTTAGCAGTAGAAAATGCCCAGGTCTGGTGGGCGTTTGACACTCTCTGTCCTTCTCACGTACAAATTCTGCTGATTTCCCACCTCACCTGCAATTCCCGCTGCACACAACCTGTGCAGTGAAGCCCCTCTGCACCTCCAAGGCAGGTGAGACACCGAGATCACGAAAGACACAACAATTTGACCCAAACAAAACGCATTTAACCCCGTGGTGGGGGTGCAGAGCAGCTCCTCGAGGCGTCCCACCCCCGTGTCAGAGTGTGGGGTGCTCTCTTCTCACAAACTGCCTGTCCCTGTCCCTGTCCCTGTCCCTGTCCCTGTCCCTCCCCAGCTGTCACCTCCCAGAGAAGCAGGCCCAGGCTGCAGCTGGTGCTGAGCAGTTTCCAGGCAGCTGTGCCCGGCCCATTGTTCCCTCTGCAGACAAGGGATGTTTGCAAATGTGGTTGAATTCCCCCAGCCACGGTGGATGCAGCCATGCCAGGTTTTTAGCCGATTGTAATGGACATGAGATAATTAATTCGCACATTATAAAGATCGGTTTGCAATGAAGAATGATTGATTTTTAGCCTGATAAGGAAGGGTTTGAGAAACAGCCATTTCTTTTTTGTGAAGCTCAGGCATTCAATGCCATTCACAAAATGGCTACAAATAAGAAGAAGGCAGCATCAGCTGAAAGGAAATGATCTGGGGAGGAAACTCCTACTGGCCATGTGTGTTTTTCCACTCTTTTTTTTTGGCAACAGGATATGAGACACTGCTTGGAGCATCTCCCTGCCACTGGAAGCAAAGTCGAGACTAATCTTAGCCCATGGGCTCAGTTTGTGTGCAGATCTTGCTCACAGACTCAGCAAAGCACAGCAGAACACAGCGAAATGTCCACCCCCAGCTGTTCCAAACGCTGCTCCCAGCTCAGAGCATCTCCCGCTGCCGGGAGCAAAGTCAGACCCAATCCCAGACTGCCTGCAGAGCTCGTTCACAAACACAAACTAGGCTGAATGTCCAACCTAAACTGCTCACAAAAACCTCTCCTAGGCTGGACAGAAGGGGAACGTGCTCCCACAGCAGCACCCAGCCCAAGGGTACAGAGGGGATGTGGCGGTTCTGAGCACGGGGCATTTTTTGTTATTTTGGAGTGGACTCCAACTCCTGCCACTCCACTTCCTCAGCGCTCTTGCCTCACCTGAGCAGGGAGGGATGTTAGCAGGAACCTTACCCTCCCCGGGGTCTGGCTAGTCATTTATAGGCAGTGAAAAAACCCAGAAAAATGGCTCAGAAAGTGCCTCTGGAAAGATTCTGCAAGACGAGGGTCAGCACAATTACCCCGAGGTGGAAACGTGCTGTGCCCCAGGCTGTGGAAGGGGCAGAGTGTCCCCACATCACTCAGGGATGGAGGCTCCCAGCAGCTGCCAGGGCTGGGCCCAAACACGCAATTTAAAGGACAAACAAAAAGCTGTAGCCCCAAAAGTGCCAAGCTCACACTGGTATGACAGAAAATGTCACCTCACCAGTAATTAATTCAGTTCTGCAGAGCGTTCCAAGAGTCTTACATAAAAGGTTCCAAACAAATGCGAGGCATTGTTAAGAAAACACTCGGTCTTTCTTACAAATTAATTAATTTGTGGTATTTCCTTAATGCCAAGCATTATCTAATGGAACTGAAAACACCAGATCAAAGAGACGGATCCCGTTCCACAGCCAACCCGAGGAGAGAGAGTGATAGGGAAGCGTCTTTAGGGTTTAGCAGGGGAACATCAAACAAACAGGCAACCACATATGTTCCATTTCATTTAATATCTGCTATCTGTGTGTGAATAAACATTTCATATCACACCTTTTGATGGCTGCCACAACAATATTTCAAAGAGAGAGCTCCTTCTTCACAGGGAAGGGGAAGTTGCTCTTGTGTGAGAAGAGGGAGATGAAAGACAGCGTTGCAACGTAGCTGCAGCACAGCCCCAGACCTTTTGAACCGCTAGGATTTATATGTCATTAAGTAATTAACTCGATGATGCATGAGAGAAAGTCATGTAAAAGACCTCAATTAATTGCTCTCATTGCAGCAGGCACCGGGTCCTCGTGATGAGATACAAGCAGGGTGAACTTTGTTTCAGAGATTGCCTTTTAAATACAGTCATAAAAAGGTGAAAAAACGGCTCATTCCGATGCGACTTTTGTTTGCTGGAGTGGTTTTTTTTGTGTTGCAGTGTCTTTGCCTTAAATTAACTGACATAATCAGATGCCAGGCTCAGCCCTGCCCTTGTGCCATTGGCTTTGTGCTGTTCTCTCTCTCTGCATGAATTCCAGGGACAGTGAGAGGCGAAGCAAGGCCTGTCTGAACTATGGATTTTTAATTAATTTATCTGCTGCCTTTTATCTTTCAGTATTCACAGGCTGGTATAAGCAATTTGGTTTAAACTGCCTGCTGCATTCTGCCACCTCTCTTGGGATTATCCTGTAGTCTAATAGGATATAATTCCTGATTGTGTCAAACTCTCCATGCTTTATTTAATCCCGCTAGTTTTTTTCAGACTTTTCTGCGTCACCCTTAAACCCTTTCCTACCCTGGTGCTCGCAGCCTCTGACAGACTTTTCCTGTGGATTCTGGAGGGAGGAAATTCAAATCTTGGACTCAATCCCCAGGGCATCCCACTACACTAAATTTAATAGTTGGATGAGCAGTTGGAGAAGAACCGGAGGACAGACCACAACCTCCACCCTGACCTGAACAAGCCTCAGGGCAGCTCCAGGGTCAGGATTCCAGCTGAATTTAGAGTAAGGCTCTGTTTTTTCTTCCAACCTGTTGTGTTTTAAATGAGAGGGGTGAGAGCTGCTAACGGGGAAAAAAGGCAGCAGTGGAATACCCACTGATTTAGGATTCTGGTAAAAGGTCCTCAGTCAGAAGGGAGCATTCCTAATCCCAGCTTTACCATGGGTGGAAATGAAGTCACTCAACAGGCTGGGTTTCCAGCACCATTTGTGTGCCAGTGCCCACGCTCTCACCTCAGCTCGTGGTGACATAACCTGCACTTAACCTCGGAGGAAGATTAGGATTATATGATCCAGATGGGGCCGTTTTAGCCAGGTTGCTGCTTCATTATTTAAACGGTTAAAACAAAAAAAAAAAAAGGAGAGAGGACTAATCCGATGCCATCTGCTCAGGAAGAGGTGAGAAAAATTCTGCCAGGCTTTTATGTTCACCCCTGTCCACTGGGTTCACGTGGGGATCCATTCCCACTTAATTCCACGCTGTCACCTTGGCTGCTGCCCCTTGGAACGGGCACACCAGGGCTGGAGAGAGGCTGCACAGAAGCTCTGAGCTGCCCTCAGCAGATGGCCCGGCCGTGGCCAGCAGGAGCCCAGGGGGGGCAAGTGCTGGACGGATGCTCCCTGCCCTGATCCCAGCAGCTCCTGCCGAGGGGACCAGGCTGTGCAGGCCACGGGGACACTGGAGCTGTGACCACAGGGAAGATGGATCTGCAAACAGAACACTCCCCAGTTCGTGTGAGGAAGCACAGCCTCGGCCGGGCTGTTCCTGCTGGGGATGGTGCAGCAGGAAGGGAGGGGGAAAAGCTGATCCCGCAGGATTTTTGCACAGAAAAAGGGACACAGCAGGGTCAGCCCGGAGGTGGCTGTGTCCGGGTCACAGGCACAAAGCTCATGAGCTGAGCAGGACAGTTCCAGAGCTGGATGTCACCGTGGCAGAGCGCTCACCTGAGCTGGGAGGATGCGATGGCAGCAGGAAAGGATGGATGCTCTGTTAGTTCTCCAGAGCTCAGAGGTTTTAGCTGCTCCCAGCTCCACAGGAGGCAGACCCTGACTCTCCAGGATGTGGGCATGGCCAAGCAGAGTTATTCCCTCACCCCGGCTCTGCTGTGCAGGGAGCACTGAGAGCTTAGAGTGAGGAACTCCCCCAGTCAGAGCTCACTTCCCACAGTCTCTGCCACTCACAGAGACAAAAATCACCTTGATCACGACAGTGAAAGAAAAGAGTGCAGCTAATGAGCTCTTAATTGGGTGGGATTGGCACTCAGACCCTGCTCCAGGCTTTGGAAACCAAAAGGAACGGGCTTCCCATGCAGCCAGTGACATCAGCTCTGGTCTTCACATGGGCTGCCTGGAATGAGCTTCATTAATATTTTCCTTGGTATAATCCATCATCCCTTCAACAATGCATTTCTGACAGTTAATTAGACTCCACAGAGTGGAATAAGTAGCGCCGTGTTTGGAATTATAATCCAGTCCTGAAAAACAGATCATATGAGGCGTAGCAGCAGCCCAGGCTCTTGGACATGTTAAGGAGTTTGTATTCCAAAAGCTTGGTAAACTGTGCTGAGTAAATTCTGCAGCGTGTTTGCCCACGGCTTCATTGCAAAGAGGAGTCAGGAATCTCTGTTCATTAGCAAAACCCCCAATAAATAAACCCATACATGAATAAATTCAGGCCTTCCAAATGAAGGTGAACCCCACGTGTCATTACCTGCCCCGGGTGACACTCAGGCCACGAGACGGAATCCTTGTCAGATTTCCTGCTGATTTCAGTGGGGTTGGACATGGGAAGTCAGACTGTACTACAGGATGGAAAATGCTGCAGTAGGGACCTGCTTCATCTCGGTTACCTGGGGCATTTGGGGGTTTTTTTTGGAATGGTGCTGTTATTTACTGGGTATTCAGAACAAACCCAGGAGCTTGGGAGTGGCTCCTCAATGATAAAAAAATGACCACACTGAATAATAATACTGAGGCTGGATTCATAATATTGGAGACTTGGCTGGGTTAGGGGATCCTAAGCCAGGAGAGCTCCTGGGGATGCAGAGCAAGGGATGGAATGTTGAAGAGGAGCACAGAGCTGGCTCTGTGATGAATGGCACGAGGCAGCAGAGATGTTTTTCCAGAAGGTGTCCACTTGCTTCAGACATGCACCAGTGCTGCTACCTCGAGGCCCCGGGCACAGGCAGCCTGCTGTGACAGCTGGCAGTGCCACCAAGTGTGACAGGGAGAGCAGCAAGTTTAAACAGAACCTGGACCACTGCTCCCCACACCTGGCATCCTCTCCCTCCGTCTTCTCAGTCTTAATTGGTTTTTAATTTACTGCTTATCTAGGCAGCATTTGAAAGATGTCCCAGACCTCTCTGGATGCAAATATTCCATTGAACGTGGCTGTGAATCTTTGGTTGGAAAGCTCCCACAGCCATCTGGAAGTTTCCTTGGTAAAAGGAGAACCAGTGCCTTCAGCTTCTCCCCCAGCCTGTCCCTGCCCAGTGTCCCTCGTGCTGGGCAGAACCTGGGAGAGGGATAAAATCCTGGCTTTTCCCAAACTACAGCTCTGCCTCGGAGCCACAGCAGCCACCAAGGACACGGCTCCTGCTCCCAGTGCCAAACTGAAGTCGCTGTGAGACTTTGGGCAACTAAACCAGGGCTCCCCAAGACCTGAGGATGAGCTGTGCAATCCCCGTTTGTGGGCCAGGCAGAACATGATTTTAAACTCCTGTTATTTCCTTCTTCAGAGGAATCTGTTCCCCCCGAGGCAGTGCTGCTGCACCTGCGAATGCAGCCACGGATCACAGAGAGACACTTTTCTGGGCACAAAGCCTGCTCCTGATGTCCTGCCCTCCCAATGGTCCCTCAGCTAAACGAACTGTCCTGCTGAGCCACAGTCTCCCCTCCTGTGTCTGTTTAGAGGAGCAAATCTCAGCAGCCACCCCCGAGCAGTTGCACTTTTTTTTTGCAAAATGCTCCCTGAATCTGATCAGGGAGCAGGATGAAGCCTTTCAGGGGTTGTCGAGGTGATCTGCACACACAGGGAGAGGCTGGAGCTGCTGGGAGACATCAAATCCTCTCCGTGAGCACGGATCAGGGCTGCTGCTCATGCGGCTCCGGAGGGTTTTGGTGGACAGTCCTGTGCCACTGTTAGAAGCTGATCTGAGAGCTGGGATCAGCCACTTGCCACAGAGCAATTCACTGGGAAACCCTGGAGCCTTGGCAAAGGGCAAAACCCCCACGGCTCAGTAAAGGAAATCCAACAAAGCAAAAGAAAGGCACATTTTAACATTATAATTTGCTACAACTGATTCTCTGGCCAATTTCCACATCTCCTTAATCTGAATTGTTATCACCAGGAAGCCAAGAAGAACCTGGGTTCTGCATTTAGACTCATCTCATTTTTTATGTATTTGAAAATGTATTAAAAATATTTTTGTGCTAACACCACAGGCCTCAGAAGCTGACACCAAGTGCCTGCATCAACTGAGCTGTTCTGGGAACCTTAAATGAGGCTGCACCCTGAACTTTTTTCATCTTATTATGCTCAACTTGTAGAGATTTTTATAGCAATGCAAGCTGGAGTGAAGAAAGAGTGAGAATTGGAGCAGAAGATTGGATGCACAGCTCCCAACGCTCCTGATAGTTACTCATTGATTATTTTGGGTGTAAATTGTATTGATTATGGTAATGAGAGGGCTCGGGGAGAGGTGACAAGCCCAGGGACAGCTTTCCCAGGCCAGCAGGGGAATGTCTGAATGCTGCCTGCAGAGCACTGCTGGAATTCACAGCATTGTGAGCTGCTGCACTCCCCAGCCCTGAGCATCCCAGTGAGTCTGGAGCACTATGGATGCTGAAAAAGCTTCAGCAAGGAATTTCTTCAGCTCTCAGCAGCATTTTGTGAGAGCTCTGTCTTTCCCATGCAAGTAATTCAAAATAATGTTACAGTTCTGTAAACTTCTGCACCTGCAAGGTCGTTGTCCACCATTGTTATGGCTCCAACTAGAAAAACATTTAGAGATGGGTGCCTTAGAACTTGGCCAATCACCCTAAGGGGTGGATGGCCAAAAGAACCAATTACCTTATGCCATATAACACACTTTTTGTGAACTAACATATAAAAACCCTCCAAGAAGCTATTAAATTGCTTCGCCCTTCTTTTACCCTGAGCTCGGAGTCTGTGTTGTCTCTCCTTTCCGCGGCGAGAGCAGCGACAGAGCACTAAGGAGGGTCCTTCATCAGAGCAGGCTGTGCACTGCACACGTGGAAAGGCAGAGGCAGAGCTGCCCTGCCCAAGGAGTGACACTGAGGAGGCCTCTGCCAGAGCCAGAACCGAGCCCAGCTTCTCCGGCAGCTCTGACAAACCGAGCTGGGGTTTTACAGCTCCCTGGCCAAGGCCTGTGACACACAGAGCTCCTCTCATCAACACCGAGTGCCTCCAAAAGCTTTGGTTTTGTGCTGGGGGAATCCAGTTGTGCAGTGTAACCTTTGCCAGCTGTGGATTGATGGAGGGCTGATATTGGAAAAGAGATGAACTCCCTTTGCCAATCTCCGTCGTGGTTCCTGGGAGAACGGGCTGGCAATATTTCACTGGGATGTTCTGGGGACAGGGACATGAAGGATTATCAGCTGCTCAGACACAACCCTGGGAGAGAGCAAATGAAAGCCAAGGCAGAACTGGAATTCCTCAGCACATATTGGATTCCTGCAGTGTTTTCCTCCTGCCACCCAGGATATCTGATATTTCTCCCTTGCGTTCATGTCAGCGAGTGGGAATTCAGCTTTCAACCTCCAACCTATTAACAAGAGAGGGGCTCAGCATCTGCTCTGATGTTTTAAGCACAAAAGAAGAAAGACCTGTAGCTTTGTCTTGACAATGCTGGCAAATACTTTGTGCCTGCTGCTCGTAGCCGAAGGTCACACAACATTAGTGCAGAATGGAAATGTCCTGTCAGGCACAGAGAAACAACGGTGGCTGCTGCACAAATTCTTTCCACGCTATAAATATAGATCTTCCCCCATAATTGCAACACAATCTCGATCTGCCTGTGGTGATAAAGAAAAAAAAAAATTTTAAAAAGCTGTTTAATTTAATTAGAGTCCATTTGGAAACCTAGCAGCATGAAATAATTTGATTTACAGGAATAACCCTCCCTGGCTACAGACAGCATTTCTTTGTGTCTTATCTTGGGATAACAGCAACTGCTGCATTTCAAACCTTAAACTGTATAAACAGTGTGACCAGAGAGAGCCCTGAGAACATTTCCAATGACGTCAGGGTATTGCCATTTAGTCAGCTCCCTGTCCTCTCCCAGGCCAAGATGCTGAAAATGCTGCTGGAATAACATTCACCCCTGAGGGAATTGGAGCTGATTCCTGTCCAGCCTCTCCACTGCAGTTTGCATCCTTCCCAAAGGAAGCAGCTCCCACTGAAATCTCCTTTTCTGTGGGTGAGGCCACTGCTGGCTCAAGGGGTAATGTTTTGTGAAGAATGCCCTAAAATTTTTTGTGGTGTACAACATGATAAACTTTTCATTCATTATACAGCAGGCGATTAGTAGAGGTAAAAAAATGCAGGACAGAATGAAGATTCTATGGCCAAAGTGGTTAAAAAAAGTGGTTATTACTTTTTTTGCCAAAATCTTGAGGGGGAAATACTTCCCTCCCTTCCTCAGTTTCCTTTGAATACTTGTTTTCATTTGTTTCCTTACTGCTTTGTTTGTTTGGGTCTAACTAAAATTGAAAAACCTGAAGAGAACAAAGTTGCTGCAAAGCAAAATACAATCTGATATCCAAAAAAGAGCTTTTCTTTGTGTTTACTCACATTTTCAGCTGCCAGCACCTTTTGGAAAAGCGGAGAAACAAATAACATAACCACAAATTCTTCTGTGGCTTTGACATCTTATTCCTTTCAGAAGTAAACTACAAGAGAGAACAGAACCTTTCTTTGAAGGTAAGAGGGAGCCAGCTGATTATTTGGGTGATCTCTTGTATATCACAGATGCTGCATTTACCATGATATCCATACATTTATCTCTGCTGAGTCCAGTAATTCCATTTAAATTAAAGCATTTCCATCCCTTAGGGCTAAACACAAGAAAGAGATCTTTTAATTTGACTTTAAAAACGTAAATGTGGGAAACTCCCACCGTTTTTACCTTTCACAAGGAGCAGGGCCTGCTTCTGAGTGCCAGAACTGAGGGAAAAGAAGAATGAATGTGTATGGGAGAGACTATTTATGTGCAATATAATAATAAATAGAACTAAAGCCATGGGAGCCTTCTCAGCCACAAGGCAGATACACACAAAAGTTACAAAACTCCACAAAAACAGCTTGTGTGTGCATTTCTGTGCACAGGTGTTTCCATGCATGAGATGGAGAACCCAAACCTACAAACCTGCCTCTGTGTGTGAGGGAGAGGCAAAGGAAAAGGGGATTAAAAGGAAAAACGCCCTTTGTACATAAAAGAGCGATAGAGAAAAACACAGCCAGGATGTCCCGGGAGAGAGGTGGGAATTAGCAGCCTCTGAGACGGGTGAGTTGTCCCTTCTCCTGGCTTCCTGCTACCGGAATTTTTATTTTATGGCTCACCTGTCCCTCCCGAAGCGCTCTGAGCAAGCCCAGGGCCGTCCCTTCCCCAGGCAGCCCCGTCCTGCCCGTGTGGGAGCCGGCAGCGAGCGCAGAGGGGCCCGCACAGGGCAGCCCTGAGCAGCTGCGCTCGGGCAGAACAAAAGCCTGCAAATGTTGTTTGGGCAACACCGAGCCATCCCCTGCCGCTGCTGCCAGCCCGCATGGCACCGAGCGAGGCAGAGCTGCAGACAGCCCCTCAGACATTATTATTAATTATTAGGCTTTACACTCTGATTAGCACCCGGCAGGCTCAGCCAGGGAACGGCTTCCACTGGGCCAGGCTCTGCCCCGGGGCTGCTCTGCCAGGCACAGCGTCCCTCAAGCGTTAAAGTGCAGCCTCTGCCTCGCTGGATGTGGCTGGTTCCTGGTTTAAAGAGGGGAAAAAACCCCATCAGAGTCACACAGTGGTTTCCCATGGGGAAAAACTGGAAAAATAAAACCCAAACAACCACCCAAGAATTGTATCAATATCTGCAGGCCGGACTAGGGGGGATGGGACTGGGACAGATTTGGTTTTCAGTGGTTCAAAGTCTCTCCCAAGGAGAATTATTTAGAAGAAGGTTCAGATGAGGACCCAGATGAGGGTGCAGCCCAGAGCAGGCTGGTGCTCTTTGCTATTTCTATTCTGGAGGAGCCCAGAGGCCTTGATCAGCATCATCACAGCCCAGCCCTGAGCTGGGGAGCACAAACGCTGTCCAACAGTGCCGGGCACAGGCGTGGCTGCAGGCACGGTGTAAGTGCACGGTGAAGCAGGGCTGAAAGTGGACACCAGGCCCAGCTAACAGGCACTGCTCATCCCGCCTGTCCCCTGCCCTTTCCCAACTTCCCAGGCAGCTTCCCAGACCCTCTGGAGCCGGGGCAATCTCAGCCTGGCAGCGTGACTTCTCCCTCCCCGCCTCCTGCCGGGCTGCATCTGCACAAAGCCGCATTTGTCTGTGACAGGAGCCCGGTTTTCTCTCTTTATTTATCTACCTGTCGACTCCTTTTCCAGCCTCTCTCCGGACAGGCACGGAGCAGGAGACAGGAGCAGCTGCTGTGGCATGCACTGAATGCCAACGAGCTCGGCGGGGTGTGCGAGCTGAGGAAAGGTCCCTTTGTAAACATGCCTGGTGATCAAAGGGCTGATGCTTGCTGATATTTTCAACATTAATAATCTCCCAGCTGCCTCCCTCGATTCTCTGGCTCCCTATTTACCTCTCCTTCATGGTACACGGAGTGGCACAGCTTAAAACTCTCGGCTGGCTGGAGGAAAGGGAGGTTGTTGGGCACGGGAATTCACCCGAAGGAAAAAAACTGCATTGGCATTTGCACAGAAAAGCATCAAATAACTATTAAAAAACCATTGTGTTGTCATATAATGTGCCTGGAACAGACTGAGAGGCATCTAGAGATATGTACATGCATACAAAGATAATGTATATTCACAGTCCAGGTACTGCACGTGTCCCTGTGCCACTCCTCCCCTCCTACCCACTACTCAGAGATAGATGGAGTCAGGGAATCGAAGCATAAGTGCTTCATCAATAAAACAGAAGAATTACTGCCAGAAATGAGCGCCCAGGCAAGGTGCTCGCAGAAGAAGGCAGGGAGCTGGCTATTTTTGTGACGGTTTGTCTGTTTGCTAAAGAGCAGCAAGGAGGAAGCCAAGAGAGGAGCTAAACAGAGGCAGAAATAGCTCCAGCAGCACCGCTCTGAGTGACAGCAAAGGGAGAATATTTGGGCCAAGTGCTGGCTGAGACAGACCCGAAGATGCAAGGAGAGGAGATGTTTTCCATGGCTTGGCTCCTGCTGTGCTCTGTGGAGCAGGACGTGGAACGCTCTTTGTCAATCACTGGGACGGCGTCAAAGCATCCCAGCTCTGTGGCCAGTGCCTGCTCCCAATGGATGTCCTTTTGCTCAAGGAGAAAGCTTTAATAAAAGCTGGTTATAAACCCTGCATACACTGGGAAAATGTCATCTGTCACTGCAGTACAGCCAGCGCTGGCGTGGCAAGCAGCAGCCCTCGGAGCAGCGCTCTGCCAGTCCGGCACAGGAAAATGTTCCACATCTGGCTGGGACTGCAGGGATGGTGTGAAATGAGGGGGAAGAATCCAGGCAGAGCACAGCAAACACTCAGGTGAGCCTTGTCCCAGCTGGACTCTTTGCTGGCCCATCCAAGCCCATCCTTTAATTCCCAGGATCCCAGCACCTGCCTGTGGAAAACCACGGTGCTGTTGAGGATGTTCTGAGTCCCTGGGTGTCCCTGGGTGTCCCCTGTCCCTTTGTGCAGCTGCGTCACTGGGAGCTGTTGGGACAATGTCTCTCTCTCCACCATCCAGCTAGACCTGCAGCCAGGCTTTCCAAAGCACGGGGGAGTCAAAGACACCTGGAACAAGGTCCATTTTTGATCCATTAGAGCCTGAAAATGCCACAAAAATAGGACTTACACTGAGTTGCCAGCAAGGGAGGAAATTTATCACTACAAATATTTTGCTTTCCTTCTCCTTGGTACTTAAGGGCTTTCTAAACTCAAAGGTCAGGGAGAAACTGCTGAGAGGAATCACAATCAGAGAAAATACTTCCAAAGGGGGAGAGTCTTTCTGCAGGAAACACATGCCCAGACTGACAAGGAAGCGTGGCCGTGGCTCTGCATCGTCTCAGGACTGTGCTGTGTGCTGGGAATGTGCACTCCATTCCCAGATTCCATTTTAGCTGCATTTCCAGTCCTAACCCACTGAGAATTCCGGGCTGTCTAAATGCCTGCCTTATCACCACATCCTAAATACATGCAGAATAGGGTGATGCTATCTATTGCTGGAATGTTGCATTGTATTGCTGGAGCTGCACTTCAGCAGCCTCCTGCTGCTGCTCTAGCTTGGGATTTCACTTCCTTCCCTCCCTCCCTGCACAAATAAATTCATTTAAATATAGCAGGTGTCATGCTGGGCCATCAGGAGCAGGATTTTAACACCAGATCCACGAGGACATGGGCATTTCAGAAGGGACACCAAAAGCTTCTTCCTTTTGTTGTCTTAGCTACCAGAAGAGCACAGATAACCAGGATGGATTCACACCATCAGTGCCTCAGCACTGGGGGCTGCAGAGCTGGCAAAGCCCTGGCCAGTGGTCCTGGAATTTCTCCCTCTGCTAAAGACAAGGCTGGAAGAACTGAGAATTATCCTGCCCAAGCAGCAAATCCCTCAGCATCCTGCCCTCAACACCAGCACCAGCAGCTGCCCCTGGCGTTGGCAGGATGTTTTTCCTGCCTAAGCAGAGGTTGCTCATTAAGAACCCCCACTGCTCTTATCGCTGACAAAATCTCCTCCCAAGGCTGGCAGATGGGCAGGGAGAGAGGGGCACTGTGAAATCCAAACATCTGCTCGCTGTTCCTGCTCACAGGACAGATCCTGTGGAGCCAGGAGAGGAGAGGAGAGGATGCTGCTGGCAGCAGTCACTGGAAGATGTTTAAAGCCCAGAAAAGCAGGGGAGCTCGCTTGGGATTTAATCTAGTCAGATTTTTTGGTTTTTACCGTGGATGGTTTTAGGCCTCTGACTAACAGAGCAGGGTCTGAGATGTGAGAAACCTGCAGGACTGTGGAGAAGAGGCAGAGCCAGCATCTCCCTGGCCCTCAGAGCTCCCTCTGCAGATGAAAGAAGGAGCCAGGCTCTTTTTGCATTGCATTTTTCACATGTGGAAATATTTAAAGAAATACAAAATTCCCCAGTGGCCCAAGCACACTGAGGCACATTGGCTGGGAGGACAAAAGGCAGCTGGAGCCCTGTGCACACTCATCTTCACTGGGGGTGTGCTCACTGAACACAACTGATGCCTCAGGTTTTGACTTTTATATTTTTCAAATCCTGCACTGCTTGGTGTGTAACTCTGAGCTTTCTTGCAGCCTGTTCATTTCTGCTCTCTGTGCCAGGCAGACACAACAAAGCCTCTCCAGGCCTGCTCTCCAAGGACACCCAGACCGTCCTAGGCCCAAAATGTGTAAACCAAAGCCTCTAAAGGGGGGGCAAGCTGAGGGGAAACTACATCATTAACTGAAGGTTTAACTGGAGAATTAACCCTGGTATGCAAATGAACCAAACCTATAAAAGTGTGAAGAACTCGTGACCTCTCGTCCAGCTTGGGGTCCATTTTGAGAGCAGCCTCTGGCTCCCCAGGGGTACCTCTGAAGGCCTTTCAAATAAATACCAACCTTTATTCCCCTATTCTGTCTGGTCTCTGTTTCTAGGAGGCCTCTTAAGGCATCACAAGGGGCTCCAAAGAGACCCCTCCTCACACCCACCTGCCACCAGCACCTCACCACGAGGGGGTGAGAACTTGTCAGTGCACAAGATAAAGCAGTGGGGGAAGGGAGTGGGGAAGGAGCAGCACACTGATGAGGGATACAGGTAAAGAATTGCTTTTTTAAAATGCATGATTTCCTGTGGGGATTCACTGCTGGGTAAAACAGACACCTGGAGGATTTGGAAAGGAACCAGTGTAAATGCTGAGCGTGGCCTAAGTGACCATGAAAGGTAAAGAATTAGAGGGAAGATCCCTCTTCCCAGGCATTTAGGCAGGACTGAGACCCTTCCAGTGGATTTGGATATTGCTCCTTATGCTTCTGCTGCTCCTGTGCCCAGTCCTTCCCCTGCGCCCCGGCTGGGTGATGCTAATGAGGAGCCCAATTAGCATTCAAGGACCAGTTGTGCCAATTAGGCCCTGGCACAGGCCGGGGCTGGGTCCAAGCTGCTCCTCTGGCTGTTCCTCTGGCTGCCAAGGGCCTCCTGGCCATGCCACGGAGCCCAGCCAGCATCACCTCCTGTCACAGGGGAGCAGGGGATGTGCCCCCAGGCAGCCACACTGGAGCAGGAGGGCTGGGGACACACGGGATGGGGCTGGATCCCCGGCAGGATCACAGAGAGGAAGAATCAGGGAATATCCTGAGTGGAAGGGACCCACCAGCATCAATGATCCAGCTCCTGGCCCTGCACAGACACCCAAAATCCCACCCTGGGCATCCCTGGGAGCTCTGGCAGCCTCAGGGCCGTGCCCGTTCCCTGGGGAGCCTGGGCAGTGCCCAGCACCCTCTGGTGACAAAAGCCCTCGGGTAAGGTAAAAAAGCGGTTCTTTATCGGAATTTCCCAGCTGAGCCCACAGTTATGGGCTATGGGCACACCTGGTATCAGATTTCTACCATTTTTACAAATTTAACAAATTATCATCTCTAACAAGCATTGGCCAATTAGAAGAGCAAGTGGTTAGGTAATTTCCCCCCAGTTTTGGGCTTGGTTCAAGGCTTCTTTGCCCCCTTTCTTGTGTCTTCTCAGATTCTGACTGGAAAATAAAATCTTCTTGTAGGTCCTTTTCTTGAAAATAAGACCAAAGTATTTCAGGAATGTGTTACAAGTCTGGCTTATTACTCTAAAATCTAAGAGAAAGGGCAGGAAAAACACCAGGAGCTGCATAATCAAGTATTAATAGTCTACAAAGCTACAAATATAGGAAAAAAATGTATAAAAGCTGAAATCTTTAGGCATCAGGGGGGAAAACCTTTTCCTAATATCCAACCTGGCCCTCCCCTGGCTGGAGGAGGGGAGATATCCAATCTCCCCTCCTCCAGCCATTCCCTCAGTTATCCAACAGAATGGTCATGGCACCAACCAGCACAAAGGTCTGAGATGGAGCAGAGGAGCAGAATAAACAACAGCCACAGTTCCCTGATCTTTCATTTTGGTTGTGGAAAACGAGTAGGGAAAACAATGTGCACTGTGATAATCAGATTATTTTTCTTTTCAGATCTTCTTTCAGCCAGCAAGCAAATAATTAGACCTTTGCACAGAACTAGTAAGAGAAAATGATATATCCCTGTCCTGCTTGGGTGAATAAAATATGTCCTGAAATAGCTGCAGTCTCCCAGCTACGGCTCATGGATATCAAGAATACTGGTCAGGGTTAAATCTCTCTTTCTTTTCAATTATTTTTTCATAAATTAAGGCCAAATGACAATAAATCATGCTATAAAAATTAAAATGTCATTTTCCTTTATCAGAACTAAAATTAAGCTGTACACACAATGAAGATGTAACAAAGGGGAAGAGGGAGAGGGAAAAAAAAGGATGCTAATGGATTTTTCATATACTTTGGTGCAGTTGAGATGAGCCACGAGGTCTGCATCTGGAACTGGGTCACAGGACTTTTTCAGACTTAATGTTCTGGTCTGGACAATTAAAAATTAGCCCAAACTGAGACTCCTTAGAGACTCCTTAGACCCTGAGGAAAGGCGTGACAAACTCGCCTCTCCTGCTCCCAGTTCCATGAGGAACTTCACGGAGTTTTCACAACCTGCTTGCACTTAAACACTGATAAAATTTATTGCAATGTGAAAAACGGAATTGAAAAGACTGAATTTTTTACTCCTCCCT
>VXAD01012720.1:28159-60306 GCA_013399195.1 Dicrurus megarhynchus
CTCCCTCCCTCCCTCCCTGTTTTTTACCTTCCCACACCTTTCCCCTCGAGGCCAAGCTGAGTTGGTGGCACTGATTTGGGGACAGGTGAATGGGGAACGTTGACAACCAAACCACACAATTCTTCTGCATAAAACATAACCTGTCAGGCCACAAAGACCATGAGCTGGGCTCAGTCCTGGACTTGTGACAGTGTTATCAACCCCAAAAGAGCATCTGGGTTAGCCCAGGACTCGAGCATTACAAGCCTGGCATGGCAGGATCCCTCTTTGCAGTGTGAATATTGAATATCCCCTCCAAGAGCACAGAGCTCGCAGTGCCAGGCAATGCTCAGCACGCTTCAGGCCGGTCAGAACTCCAATCATTTCATTCAATAACCTTCCCCTCCTCCCACGCTCTGAAGCCTACAAGAGAAGGAGCTATTTCAACCCCAAAGAGGGCATGAAATGGCATTTATGTTTTCCCGAGGCATCGAGGTGGAATGGAGGAACATCCCGTTGCCTGAAGGAGGTGGTGTAGTCAGTGAGAGGAAATGGGGACAACAAATTGCACCTGCTGGCTCCAAAGTGGGCAGAGATGTGGCTGCTCATTATCCAAACTGAGCTGCCTGGATCCTCTGCCTGGCTCTGCCCCTGTGCAGCAATATCAGGAGAAAGAATGATGAAAACATAATGGGAAAGCAATGAAATATGACCAAAGTCTTGTAATGATGAAATATAATGACTCGTAATGAAGCAGAGGTGGGAGAAAAAATAAGCTCAAATCTTGTGAAACACAAATAAGAGACAGGAAGAGTGCGAGAAGGAAGGGGGGAGTGAGGGAGAGGAGAAAGGAAGCGGCAGCTGGAAATTACTTTTAACTTTTCCACTTAATGTTTTAAAACCAAAAAGCAATTACTGCCAGGCTGGCATTGCCTTTCTGCACATTAATTTCCTATTATGAGTAAAATTAATGAGTTTAGCAATCTCCTCGTCCTCACAGAGTTGTGCTCTCCATTATTGGTGTTAATAATCCACCAGGGACTCTGACTCCAGAGCTCGGTGCCACGGCCTGGTTTCGTGAAGTTTAAAAAAAGAAAACACACATAAGGTGGGGATGGAGATTCCAAGAAATGGAAAGTGGTAACAGGACCTGAGCTGAGAGAAGAGTGAAGGTCATTCTTTATTCACTGACCCCTGGGGTTCCAATCAGTGGGACCTGATGAGGGGGATTCTTGTCTTTTTCTCCCACTGGAAATCAGGAACCAAGGTCAAACCATCCCAAATCTTGCCTGGCAGATTTGGAGCTCTTGGGAGGCAGGCAGAGCAGGAATATCTTGCTTCTTATCCCTGCCTTCCACTTGGAAACCAACATATCAGGGACGGGGCACAGCCATGGTTTAAATGGCACACAGGTGGCACTGGAGGGAGATTCCTCCCAGCTCTGGAGAATCCTACAAGGCACAGGTTGTCCCCACTGCTCCCGTGTGGGATTTCTGTCTGCAATCAGACATTTAGAGCTGCCTGACCGCCCAGCCTCAAATCCCAGGCTGAGGGCAGCATCCCAAATCCCAACACTGGGACTGAGAGAAGCTGCAGAGGAAGGAAGGATGGTTACTGAGGGTGCAGAGCCATGGAATTCCTTCCTTAAAGGCCAGAGGGCTGGAATATAGAAAATTCTGTGGTGGCAAGTGAAAAACCCTGGATTCACCAGGGAAACCTGGCTGAGATGGCAGAGGGACATGAAACAAGAGCTGCAGATCTTGCTGTGAGATTTATACTGATGCCCTGCTGGGAGGGATCTGCATTAACAGGTTGGCATCCCTGCCAGAACACCTTTTGCAGAGGGTGACCCTCCTGCAGGGCAGCTGGAGGGGTTTAGGATGTGGTGTCCCTCAGAGCACTGCCCTGGCCCTGCTGTGGGATGTGGCTGCTCAGCTGGCACGTTGCTCCTGGAGAGCATCCCCCGATCCACTTCACCCTCATCGGGCAGCTTGGCCCCAGCAGCAGAAATGATGTGTTTGCTGTGCCCAGGCTGGTGGGAGCAGCTTCCAGAGCCCTCATGTGAGACCTTCCTCCCCCGGCCAGGCAGGCAGCGGTGTCTGGGACAGCCACAGGGTACAGGGCTGCAGCACTCAAACCTACAGACAGAGCACCAGGGCGAGGGGCTTTGCATCCCACGTTTGGGGAACAGCTCACAGCTGCAAGGTCCTTCATTAAATGTGATTTCACTTGCAGTCTCCCCTCCAAAGCTCAGGCAGGATGAAGATCTGAACAGCCCGAGCCTGTCTGGCTGCGTGACTGAACAAGGACCCCGGGCTATCTAAACATCCTCAGAACAAGACTTTTAACCCAATTTTAATGTTATCAGCATGGCACTGTCCTTAAATCTTGTGTCCTCACCACGGAGGTGTTTACCTCTGTGAAGTGAACAAGCACAGCACAGATCCTTCATGGATCACAGCACAGAAACACATTTTCTTTACAATCCCTTCTGGGCAGAGGACTCCTGATATAAAAACCCCCGAGTTCACCAGGTAGTGGCAGCTTTAAGTCACCTCCTTTGTCCCCTCTGCACATTAGCATTTAAAACCTACAATAAAGAGGCTGAGAGGGGAACTTTAATAAAAACAGTTTTTACATTTTAGTTTGAGGTGTTTATATTGCACTTTCTGCACTGATTCAAACACCGCTGATGCTCTCAAACACTCTTTTTTCTTTTAGACAAATTGTCTTCTTCCCTCAGCTCTGTCATTTCCTAATGGTATGGAAATTTCACAGCCTCCCAGATGCCAGACTCCCAAATGTCACCTCCTCCAAGCTGGAGAAGAGCAGGTCCCAGCCCTGAATAAATCCAGACTGGCACTGACTGGTGCTGGTGGGACAATGGCATGAACTGGGTTTGCTGAGGCTCAGTCCCAGTGTGAACAGAGAGGTCTCTACAGCCAGAAATCCCCACTCCACTCCAAGGTTTTCTGCTGGAAATGGGAGCAATTTCTCAGCTGCAGAGCCCAGAGTGGGAGGTTTGAGGCATCCTGGTGGTACAAGGAGTGGAGTGAGCATTTGTTCCCCCCTGCAGAGGGTTTCAGCTGCCACCCCACCACCTTTCAGCAGCTCTGATCTATTTATGGAAGTGTTCAAACCTCACAAACACTCAATTTCCATGGACATCTCTGCTGGAAAATCTCTTTTCCCTCTCCCCTGGGTAAGCGGAGTGCTCGAGGAGCCATCAAACAGGAGGCAAGATGAGAGCTGGGTCTCATCCAGAGGAAATCACAACTCCAAGCACAGTGACCAGGAATGCTCTGCCTTAGCCAGGAGAACGTTCCAGGCAGGAGGAGCCCCGTGCCAGCTGCTGCACTGGGCGGGTCGCGCCAGTGCCTGTAACTCCCTCTTGAATTGCTGCTCCTCATTTACAGTCCCTCTGCCAAGAACCAACAAACAGCAACAAATTATTGCCCCAAACGCACCAAAATACCCATTTAAAGCTTTGGCTGCAGAGGAGGAAATAGAAGTGAAAATAAAATGAAAATATAAAGAAGTGGGGAGGGGAGGAAGGAAGCCTCCCATCAGCAGTGCACTCTTGTTTCTTTTCCATTTCCAGAGGTCAAATGCTGCTTTTATTCCTGAAAATGCCATAAAGTGCCAGCCACTGGCACACAAGAAGCTTTTAGTACCTCCTGGGTTTCAGATAGGATGCCAGAAGTGACTTTTTCTGCTCCAGAGACACTCAGGATTTAATCCTGTGCAGCAAAAGTTTGTCCCAAATGTTCTTGTGCCCTGTGAGTCTGGGCTGAATCTAATGGAAATAAGGAATTCAAAGCAATTTGCGTGTTTGCCTTCCTTAGGGTCAGCCCAAAAATCTCTAACGATGATAAATTAATACAGAAGATTCTGCTGTGCTCATCGGGGGAGTTTTGAAACCTTGCAAACCAAAGCAAAATTAACTCTATCTCCTAGAAATCATTTCCATCCTCGGGAGTTCTCATTCCCAACCCAAGTTAAAAAAAGAAGAATCCTGTACTTCTGAGAAGAGCCTGAGTTTGGAAAACGGGGATTTCAGCTCAAAGGAAAACGTGGAAGGAGTTTTAGTGCCCAGGTGCTGCTCCTGTGAAAGGACCTGGTGCCTTGTCCTGCCTTTTTTTCAGGAAAGGAGCCCTGATTCTCTCTCCCTCTGTAGCTTCCTTACACTTGAGGGGGCTGAGATTTGGTCTAACTGCAATTTCCTGCGATTTTAAACCCTATTACCCCCTCAGCATGGTGCTGTAGAAACCCGAGGCAGGGCCTTTAATTTTCTAGACAAAGGTATTATTTGAGCTCCTTTCATGGCCTAATTATTACTTAGCGAACATCATGTTGTGATGAGTATTTATGGATAATTCTCAGATAATACCTAATTATATGGTTAATGCTCATAATGATGGGAAAGCCTCAAATATTCCGAGTCCAGATTTTTTAGACTATCTCAGAACTCCTCATATTTCAAAGCACTTGTAAGCTGAGGGTTTATGGGTTGTTTTTGTGGGTTTTTTTTTACTATTTCCAGCATGTAAAACAGCTTCTGCTACAACATCTCCCACTGCTCACTGGAATTTGGATTCACAGGTAGGTTTGGACAGCTTTGAACTTCTGAGTGACCTGACACAGCTCTAAACCTGATTAACTCGCCAGATAGCCTGAGCCTGTGGATAATTTATGTGACTGAACAGGCAGACCTTTCAGGGAATGGACTCCCAGGGGAAAATGGTCTCTGCTAAATGGAGAGCAAGGCTTGACTCCATTGAAATTTCTAATTTTCAAAAGCACATGATGGGACAGGCAGGGCATGGAGCAGAGAAAGGGCTGCTGGGGAGAACTGAGTTCTGCTTCTCTCAATCCTCGAGGATTTATTACTGTTCTTGCTGTGGGCACTTCCCTGCCCTGCTGGGTGTGGCTGCCCCATCCCTGGGAGTGACCAAGGCCAGGCTGGATGGAGCTCTGAGCAACCCGGGCTAGGGGAAGGTGTCCCTGCTCATGGCAGGGGGTTGGAATTGATCTTCAGGCTCCCTCCCACCCCAAACCAGGCTGGGATTGTGTGAAGCACTGCACAGAGCCCAGCCCCACACACAAACTGTGTCTCCTGTGTGCTGGAGCAGAGCTGAGCCCGACCTCCATCACTGCTGGAGCTCATTCATTAAACCACCCATGGCACCCTGGGCAGCCCCAGATGAAGTTTGGTTTTATCAGGTAACAAACAAGCTCTTGGCCTCCTGGACTGGAACGTGAGTCAGTGCCTCTCCCAGCAGAGCCTGGAGACATCATGATTAATTCACTGCTGGCTGCCTGGCTAAATGGCCACATAAATACAGAAGAAATGGTGCCCAGACGAGACAATCAGACACTGCAGTCTGGGGAGACAGGGAAACACAGAGATACCTGGAGCAGGGGAAGCATGAGATTCTGAATGGAGCAGAAGTGCTGCAGTGAGTGTTTAAGGGAGAACAAAATATGTTCAGAGCAGCCCCGTACTTCCCTTCTAACCCTGGCAGCGTGACTGCAGCTAAATCCCTGTATTTCATTACTATTAGTGAGACTAATCTTGTGACCACAAAGAAATGGGCAAGGCCAAAGCTGGTTTTGTCACCTCCTGCTGTGGCCTTGTGCAAGTGTCAGAGGATGCAGGGAAGGTGGGAGAATGTGGTGGAAACACAGAATCTGTGTCTGGGAAGGCCTTGGTTCCACTGGCAGCACCACTTTTGACTCCAGCAAGTGCCTCCCTATCTCTCAGCCTTGATTTACCCCTGGAAAATGAGTTTAACAGACTTCTTCACGAAGTAGTCTCAATTAATTAGCATTTGTAAAACTGCTCTGAGATTCCCTGATGAAAGCCTGGCCTGGAATGGCAAATTGCTAATGATAATTAATAGTTGTTCATGGTCTCTTTGCAGAATTTCAAATTATCTTCTGAGGGGAAGGAAGTAGGGATGGAGGCTCTCAAGGCAGAGATCACTAAAAAACCCCAGGACAGCCATCCTTTCCTGCCTGCTCCTCCTTCCTTCCCAGGGGGAATGGGGAGAGCTGACCCCCCTCGTGAGCAGAGCAAGGGAAGGTGAAAAAGGGCCCAGGTGCTGCTGGATTCACCACACGTCCTTGCTGGGGCAGGGGGAGTGAGGCAGGAGAGGATGAGCAGGGCTGTTCCATCTCCCTCTCAAATGGATGCAAAGGCGGCCCTAATTAAACAGATGTTCTTAATAATAGTCTGACAACTGTCCCTGCTTTAATTTGCTTCACAGTAAAGATTAATATAACAACACAACACTGCTGTACAAGGGGAGAAGAGGGAGCTGAGCTAATAAAAGGCAGTAGCTTACACGGTATATTATTGCTTTTCTTTCTGCTTGTCTAGCGAATATCCACCTCCTCTGGGAGCAGTTTTCATATTTATTTGATCTCTCCTCCCAGCTAAAGCTGGCTTTGTGGTACATTGCAGCAGGATTAATGCCGGGGCCAAGGGTGCACAGGCATGGCAGGGGTCTCCATGGAGACTCTCCAGCCTCAGGGAAGATCCCAGTGGTGCTGGAGCTGTTAAACACCAGCAGGGGATGAATTCCAGGCTCACGGAGCAGGGAACTCCTGAAGCAGCACCAGGAGGATGGGGGATGGCTCTCAGGCTGGTCCTTGGACCAAAGCAGGAGTTTCTCTGTGCTGGCAGGACAAGAGCAGAACCAGCCACAGAGGAGAGCACTCCTGAGCTCCTGGGAAGGCGTCAGGGCTTCTGTCCACAGATTTGTGCTGAATTAGTTCAAAATGAGACCAGCTGGACTTCTGCACCTCAGGTCAGACTGTCACATCACCTCCTCTGACCATCCCAAGCACGGACCCAAACCCTGCTGGATGTGGAGTGCCCAAATCTCCATCCAGCATCACATCCACGCCTCGAGACACAGCGTGACACAATCCTGGGGCAGGATATTAAACAGATCCTCCCAAGTTGCTCTTCACTTTGATAATAACTCTGACAAGGCTTGTTAAATATTAAATCATCCTTGGCTGAGCAACATCCATGTTTGCCCAGCTTGAATTACACAGCAAGAAAGAAACCAAGCTTTTCCAAGTGGGAGAGCTGTCTCCAGGACCCAGAGGTGAGCCTGGATCTTTTTTTTTTATTCAGGGCATTCAAAAAAGGACCTTTCCACAAACAGGAACAGACTACTCGACTTTTAAAAATAAATTCGTGCCTGAATATGATGTCTCACACCTAATTCAGCATCTTCTAATATTCTGTGTGGGCCAACAGCCTGGCCCTGAGGAGAGAGAGGGAGAGAAGAGAGAGGTTATTGTGAGGGAGCCTGGTTTTGCTTCCCAGTGCCTGAAATAGCCTGGAGAGATGATTTGGCACCTCTGCAAGTCCTGCCTGTCACTGCTGCGTGTGCTCTTCCATGTCAGCTGCTTCCCCAAGCTGCTCCCCTGCCTGTGGAGCTCCTCCTGGCAGATTCACTCTGGGCACAGCCTGGGGTGGGCTTAGCTTGAGCTTAGCTTAGCCATGAGCCTGGGTGCAGCCCTGCACCTCCAAATCAGACAGGAGCAGGACGTGGAAGTGTCTGTGTCACAGAGCTTTGCTCCCACACTTTGTTACCTACTGCTCAGCTACTTAATATTTGAAAGCTTTATTTGTTATGCAATTTGTGGAGCTGTTCATGGCACAGAAGCCCATAGACAATAAGCTAAAGGAAAGAGCAGGAGCTGGCAGCTGTATCCATTGCCCTTTGTTGGGATTAATGAGCCTTGTTTGCTTTGTGCCTTTTTCCAGCTCTCTGAAATGTCACATGTCACCCAGAGCGCCTGGCCAAGATCACATCATCAACCTCACCCCACACCCACCCCCTCCACCTGGGTGTCTTCGTCCCCATCCTGACTTTTCACCCCAAGCCCCTTTCCACTGATGGGCCTTGGAACGGAGTCTCCAAACATTTCCCACACTGGGGACTGCAGTTCCCGGGAATGGACTCGTTGTGGGGGGGTAACGATTGCCATTCCCATCGTTACCCCCACAGCATTCCTGGAGCTGCTACAGCCGATGGAACCAGCAGGACACCAACACCCACCACGGCTGAAGCTGTGCAGGACACAGCTCTCCAGACCTCTGCAGCTGCGAGCCTCCCTCGGTCCCTGCTCTCAAACAGGGACCAGGCTGTTCGTGCTGCTGGAATTTCCAGGGATAAACTGATGGATGCTCCAGGCTTGCGCCGGCCTGGTCTCATTCTTGGCAATTTCCTCGCATAGCTCCAGGCTCCCTGTTCATGCGAGAGCTCTTCCCAACACTCCCCACCTGCAGCATCTTCCTGCTGCTGCTCCAGCTGTCCCTTTCTAATGTCTAAACTCGTCCCAGCTCTGATGTCCTGGGTGCAGTGAGGAAGAGGAGCTTCACACAACCATCCTGCCCCATGCCCAGGCAGAGCTCAGCCCCAGGACAGAACAGGATTCAATCCAGGACTGCAGGATTATTTAGTTGCCCTCTAAATCAGGGGGTTGGAGTGATGTCTGCACGGCAACAACCCTGGCCAAAGGTTACTGACAGAATGTCCATGTCCCTTGCTGTTCACAGATGATTTTTTGCTGCTGCCAACATCCCACTCTCGCTTCAGCCGGGCTGAGTCAGAGCCTGCAGGAATCCAAGCCCTTGTGGAGGCTGAATCACGGCCTCCCACACTCCCCAGTACCCAGAGCTCTCAGCCAGCACTGGGAGCAGAGCTCTGGGTGCTTTACCAGAGCCTCCATGGCTGGGAAGGCCTGAAGCAGCTCCTCAGCCCTTTTTTTAGCAACATTTCAATGCTTTAATTCCTGTCTCCCTCCAGGTAATTGTCCTGTTTCTCCGTGTGGGCTGGCTCATTCAAACCTCTCCTGCCTGTGTCCTGTCAGAGGCGTGGTGGCCCTTTAGTGCAGATCTGCTCAGGTCCACAGGGATCCCATCCTGCCAGCCTCACAGCCAAAGGGAAAACCCTAAAAATACCCAGCCGTGTGTTCTGGCTCTGCTAAGGGACACTGGTAATGAACAGTCATGTCTCTAAGTTAATCAAGGGCCTCAAAGAGTTTTATATGGATAAATAAATCCAATTCCTCTAATCCCAGGAAGATCCCCCAGACACACAGGACCACACTGAGCTGTTCCTCTTTTGCTGGCCATGCTGTCCACATGCAAGTCCCTTCCAGCATCTCCAGGTGTGGGGTCACAGTGCTCAATGTGAAATTCGCTCAGCATTTTTAACTGATATTGAGTTACTGGCGGGTCTAACAGAGGTCTGCAGAGCCCTGGTTCCAGCTCAGCATTATTCAATTAGCCCATTTTGCTGATTGCCATCTGGGTCACTGTTGTCAGGGTTACAGCTGGCTCGGCTCTCACCCAGAGATCACATTTGAAAATACACCTGGGGACAGGGGGATATTAAAAAATAACAGACCTTCAGTGTAACATGATTTCCAAACATTCCCACAGCTGCTTGGCTGATCTGGGAGTGAAGTTCAGCTCATTAATTTAGAGCACCTCAAGTAAAGTTAAAACAGAAACGCATTTTCCGTGATCTCTGCACTGGCACTGGGTGTGGGAAGCAGAGAGGGGCGGCCTGGATGATTTCACCTGTCTGTAGTGAATTCTACACTGTAATTCACACAAATCTAATGATCCTGAGGGGCTGTGCCTGCCTGTGCAAGGCTGAGTGTGGAAATCCCACATCTGCAGGGTCTGTGGGTGAAAGCGACTGTGTTTGTGCTGTCTCTGTGTGAAAACATGAATGGAAAAGGGAGGGAGGGAAGGAAGGAAGGAAGGAAGGAAAAAGAAAGAAAGAAAGAAAGAAAGAAAGAAAGAAAGAAAGAAAGAAAGAAAGAGAAAGAAAGATCTAAATATTTGTACTTTGAATATTACTGCCTGTGAACTTGGCATTGTGTGTCTGACTCCAGCAGGACAGCACTGCCCACAACAGTGTGCAACAAGGTGGGACAAGAAAGAGTGAAGTGGCTCCTGTGAATTTGGGATTGTGTGACTGCAAGCCCAGGTGTGACTGTGCATCTGTGGAACAGCAGCTGAAGGAGGTCAGCCTGGGACAAGGCAGTTTCAAAAGCAGGCTCATCAGGAGGCCAGAGCTGCAGGTGACAGGGCACTGACACCGCTCACAGCTGCAGCCCCAACCATCCCGTGTCACACGAGCACAAAGGGGTTGAGCTGAACTCGCATCTCCCTCAGCCTCAGCCACAGGGGTGAGGGCAGCAGGCGTGCGAGCACTGATTGTGTTGCACTCCAGAGAGGGAGGCAACTTCCAGACAAGCTATTTGTTTGCTAAAAACCCTAAATCCTCATTTCCACAGAGTTTACCACCGGCCTGAAGTTCCCAAGGTCTGAGGAAAGCCATCAGTCACAGCCTGGAGTGCAGCAAAGGCAGCTCACACCTTCGAGAGGTGAGTGGGCACCCAGGGATGAACAGGGCTAAGCTGGGAGAAAGGCAATTAGTCTAAACAAATGCATAATGGAATGATGGAAACTGGCCCCTATTTCGCTTCCAAGGAGAGATCCAGCCAGATATTCCCTGCTCTAGGAGAGAACATCCTTCACTGGCTGCAGAGGCCTGAGCCAAAGACCGTAATTGGAGATACAGCAGGGATAATAAATGCCAATTAGGTGGCATTTTCCCAAGCATCCAGTGCTGCCTGGCTGTGTTTGGAACCAATTTTCACTACAACTGAACTGGACAAACATGGAGCGTGTGTGAACTATCCCAGCAGTTAATTCCTCTGGTATCCTTCTTCCCTGGCTGCTAGAATTTCACACTGCAGACCAAACTGCTCCTGTGCATTTAATCTACGGGGTCAGGACAAAATT
Source organism: Dicrurus megarhynchus (assembly GCA_013399195.1). Taxonomy (NCBI): domain Eukaryota; kingdom Metazoa; phylum Chordata; class Aves; order Passeriformes; family Dicruridae; genus Dicrurus; species Dicrurus megarhynchus. The sequence goes on from VXAD01012720.1 coordinate 38,985, forward strand.
CCAGCTGATGTCACTGGTGCCACTGGGGAGCATGTCACCCAGGGCAATGACCCAGCAGCATTCCAGGAGTCAGCAATGCTTCCAGGAGGAATCTCAAGGAGATGCCCCTGCAGATGGGGGCTACAGCTCCCGGGAACCTGCCTGCAATGGGAAAATCCAACAGGTCTGTGCCACAGAGGCAGCAGGAATCTCTGGGGAACAGCCCAGAGATTAGCCCAGCCTCCATGTGATCTCTGTCCTGCACAGAAACTGAAATCACTTTCCCTACCCCTGAGACGTGGCCAACGCCACCTTGGGTGGAATGTGACAGCTCTCCAAGGACGGTGCTCCACGGGCTGAGAGAGGCAGTGAAAGGAGCTGTAGCTGTGCACGCCCAAGGGGAGCACAGATAGCAGGAGTGTCAGCCTGCAAACGGGAACTCTCCGTGCTGCTGGTGCTCACACAGCCAGTTTTGTATCCGAGGAGTGGCAGGGACTGATACCACCCTCTGTGACCATCCCCCTGTGCCAGGGACCTGATTAGAGGCACTTAATACACGGTTCCTACTGAGCAACCCCCTTCCCAGCAGCACAGAAGCATTTGGGTTGAGCAGTCCTACCCTAAATGCTGATCAAACTCAACCTGTTCAGCTTGATAACAGCAGCTGCATGAAAAATCTCTCTCAGGCACCAATTTTGCCTGTCTCTATCGCTTGTCATGAGCTCATCAGTAAACAGCTAAGCTGCAACTTGGTTAAAAATGTGAAAAAAGATTTTCTCCTCTAAAGATTTAATGCAGAGCTGTTTTAAGCTCCTTCCCACAACAGGTTTTCACAACTTGTTGGTTGAAATCACTCACACAGAATGCCGTCTATCCAAACACAAGCTGTGCTGCCCAGTCCAATTTCTGTTCCTCCCACTAACACATCAATTTATCTCAGCATTCCAGCATCTTTTCGATGATTTTAATACCTGGCAAAGATTTATGCAGAGGTGACTCACGGTCAAATATCAACAAGCAATTTAGAAGCAGCGTTTCCAAAGGGATCTTTGGAGGAGGCAGAGACCTCAGTTTATGAGGGTTTGATTTCTACCCTCTCAACACAGAGCTTTCAAAAGAGAAGAAAAAAAAGGACAATTAGCAGATGCAGAACTGAAAGTGGAATAGCTCAAAAGCTGTTGGAAACACAGAGAACTAATCCCTGTGTCTGTGTGCACAAACATCCTCCAAGGAGGACACCTAATGCATTTATTTGGGGTTTTCTTCACTGCTGCTGCCAAAGCCTCTTCACTCCCTTGCTGTTCTGACCATGTATGACTAATGTACAGAGGTTTGGGGGCCTCCAGGACAGATCCCTGCAGCAAACACTGTCTATCTGACCAGAGAATTTAATGAAAACTCGCTGGAACAAAATATTTTTGAGACAAGCATTCTAGGGGCTGCGGCTGCCCCGATAATGATAAAAGAAATCACGTCCATATTGGGTTTTCTGTTCTCCTTTGAAATGTAATCCCGGGGCTGTGTGTAAAGAAGTAATTGTATTTGAAAAAGAGAAATGGGACCGTGTAAGGGCAAGCTTTGAGCAGCTCTGGGCACGGGCAGAGGAGATTTGAGTTGGAGTCCGAGGCAGAGGAAAGGATTGGCAGGGACAGACAGAAGCCAAAAGGTGAAGTGGAGGAAGAAAGAGGCACACATGGAATAACAAGGCAGAGGGAGGGATGGAAGTAGAGAACAAGAGAAAATAAATATTAGCGGGTTGTCTGCTCTCAGCTATGTACAAATATCTTATATTTACCTACCCACACTTTGTCCTGGTTTTCCATCCCCATCTGTCTCTGTGACCAAACCACTTCCCTGTTCTTTCTCCTCTAAACTCCTGCTTCTTCCTCTCTCCACCCTCCTCTCTCTCTAACCTTGCTCTTCCTCTCTGCTTCCAGTGAGAAGTTCCTCTCTCCCTTCACCCATGCAATCCATCACAAACCCCATTTAGAGCTCTCTGGACACAACAGAACTCCAGTTCCCTGGTACATAAATAATCCCTTTTCATGTAATCTCAGGATTACTCATTTCAAAGGGAGGGCAGCAAATGTATCGAATTTTTATAAATGCTGGCATTTTAAAAATAAATGAATGGGGTGCAACAGGACTTTATTAAAATACAAAGAGATTAGCAAGGTCTCGTTCCCTTCAATTATTAACAATGTACTTGTTCTCCAGAAAAGTACCCATGAAAATTTAAAACAGATGAAAATGGTTGTTCACTTAAAACTGCTCTGTTAATCTGTGAGATATGTTTTATTCAAAGGCATTAAATGAATACTGCAAGGTTTGATATGAGATAATCCATCATTCATGTGGCACAAACATGGGGATCGATAAAGTGTTGTGTCAAGAGGAGAGGAGAACACGGCATCTTCGGAGGATTTCTGCACAGGAGGCTTGTTTCAATTCATGGGATGGCCAAAATCAATATTAAGTCATAGATTTTACAAACTGGATGCCTTTTTGTTTTTCCATTTATAACTCTGCAGTCTCAGCTCACGTTCCGGGGCTGAAACGGCTGAAAGGAGAAAACTCTCAAAAGCTTTGATATAAATTCCCACCAAAGGCCAGGAGACAGTTTTGGCATTGAGTTTAGGGATGACCAAGTCACTGGGGGGTTTTGGATAATCACTGCAAAGTGAGCCCACAAGGAAACCTGGGGGCGGGTTACAGGCTGTGTTGGATTTCTCCCCAAAACCAAGCTCAAATTAAGATTAAAACCTTTATCCTGAGTGTCCTTGGAAGGTACAAGGAGTATGGGCAGGATGGTGCTGCTGCTTGAACAAAATTGGTTGAACTCCACCTTGAAGCACTTTGTTTTTATTGCTTTCACTGTTTGCACCAGAGCAGGGTCAAAAGAGAATCATCACCACCACGGCCCATCAGAGCACGTGGATGTTCCTTTGTTGTGAGGAAAAACACCTCAAACAAGCACAAAAGAAGGCCAAAACGTGGAAAACAGAGGAAACCCATGTAAAAGGGAAGTGTTGTACCAGCTAGGCTGGGAGTACAAGGGGTTCTTTCACCCAGCATGGTTATTTTTGACACGGTGCACACGGGTTTGTTGGAACAAAGGAATTCTTGTGAAACACCCTTTCCTCCCGATGGAAATGCACAACGCTCCAAAAAGATGTGCCAGGAACCAGAGCAAGGCCAGGGGCCCGGAGGGTGGGATCAGAGGGTGGGATCAGAGGGTGGGATCAGAGGGATACATCCACTGGATCCTCACCTCCTTCCTCCCCGTGCTTCTGCAATTACTGCGCTTTCCAAGGTGAGATTAGGCAGGAACAAGGCTGCTGATCTAAGCACACAGATTAGTTTTATCTCCCCAGGATAAGGCTACTGAGCTGCTGATAGCCTGTTATCTGTACTCCTAATGAGCGGGGCTGTCAGGGAGAGGCACCGGGCTGCAGCGAGGGGCCAGAGCGAATCGTAAGCAGGGCTGGGACTCTTCATCTGTGCCACCAAAATGGGCACAGAGAGGCCAAAGGACTCCCAGAGCCAGGGGCAGATGAGGCTGCCCTCCTTTTAGCCCAGGAAAATAAGAATGAAGCAGAGAGGAGACAGCCACTCTTTGTTTAAATAACAAGACAGGTAACAGAGTACAGAAATGCAATTAATATGCAAGAAAAGACCATCTCTCTTCATATCTCTCTGGAACTAATGATGGAAACAACAACTGTTGTGTCAAACTGACTGGAAAGCTGAAGGAGCCATGAAAGAAGAGGATAATCCATCCTGTGATTCTATGATAAAAATTGTTGTCTTTCTGGGTTAATCTGGTTATTGTAGAGATTTGCTGGGTGAAACAGGATCTTCCCAAACTGTCCTCCCACATCCCCAGCATTACCCAGATCTTCATGCCTCAGCTGATGGGATAATTCCTTCCCGGTGCACAGGTACATGGTGCAAGTGCAAAAGGTAGGGAATTGCTCCCAGGGAAGAAGTAAATTCTTTTCGAGTTTTTCTGATCCAATGCTGAAACAGCTCAGAATTATTCTGTGCAGAGGCTGTGAACTGTCTGCCCTCCCACGAAGCTGGGCAGAGCAGCAGCAAAGAGAAGAGCTCAAAGTGCACGGAGCTTTCAAGTGTCTGCAACAGCTTCTTTGGCTGATTGAAGAAGTGTTCACGTTAATCATATCTTGTGCTTAATGAACTAACACAAACTGCATCAAGCAGTGAGTCTTTTATGTGAGATGCTCCCCCACAAGACAAAGCTCTGCAAGAAAAGTAAAGCCAAAAGGACCGAATGAGGTATCCCCATCCCTCACTGCATGACAGGTCTGGGAAGGGAGAAATTACCACAGTGTCTCAGAGGTGCCAGTGAAATTCCTCTTACTGAGTGCTACACACCTTCTTCTGGGGGGATAGACAACAAAGAGCAGGAAATCAGGGGAAAAATGTAGATAAGAACAAGGAAAATATAACCCAAAAACAGGGTAAGCAGCACAAGAATGCCCGTTCAATCCGCGTTTCTTCCTGCACACGGAGAATCCTCGCTCTGGTGAGGGCTTACCTTGCAAAGAAACATCTTCAGCCGACCAGTGAGTGCTGGTTTTTATCCTGACCTTTCATCATTCCTGGTATATTCATTGCCAGCCTATTCCTGGCTCTGTTCCCCACTCCCGGCATGAATTTGGATAAATTTGTTCCATTTTTTCCATGCCTCAGCGTCCTTTCAGTAACATTTAACAAGCTGAAATCGCCAGGATGTGAGCAGGACTTTGAAATTCCTGGATGAAAGGGAGAGACTTGCTTCTTGCTATAAAAGATGACCAAATTTGTGAATGAATAAACCTAGGGTCAGATAACATATTACAAATATACTTGTAAGAGATAATGGAGCAGTTATTTATAGAGCCATCAGAAGGCCAGACCTGGTCTTCTTGTAAATGGAAGCAACAGTCCATTTCTTTGGGCTCTGGGCCAGTTCATACAAAGGCTGACACATTATTAAAGCCAGAATAGGTCTATTTCCCATTTCTCAAGGCTGCCTTTTTCATTACCATATGTTTCTGCTTCTCTATCTAGCTTTTCTTTTCCTTTTTTTTTTTTTTATTTTTTATTTGCAGAGCTCAGATACGGTTCTGCAATCTATTACTGTGTTCATCAGCCACAAAATCTGATCCTGGAAGGATCAGAGAGAATTTCTTGTGCTTCTTGTCACCTTCACACAGGCTCTGCTTGTCAATTTTTGCCCTGGACACTGGTGGCAGAGCAGTTTTTTACTTGGTTTTTTTTTCCCTGTGGCAAGGAACCACCAAATTCTCAGAAATCTGATCCCCTTTTAGGGTCTGTTCAGTGAAATGCAAAGATCTGTGACCTGCAAGGTTTGCAATTTGAATTTATGATCCCAAATGAAGGCTCAGTGGTCAGAGCAGCTCAGAATCCATTTTTTTTCCAGCCTGCTGCTGTGGATCTGCCTAAAAGCCGTTGCCTGAGGATATTCTGGCTCTCATGTTTGCCTCGGGATCAAAAGCCTCCTGTGGGCAAGGCTTATCAATAAACACCAAGCTTCAGGGCCTGGTTTGCTCTCTCTTTATCAATTTTGTCTGTTTTGTTGATGAAATTGCCTTGGTGACAAGGAATAAGCCCACCAGACAAACGTGACACTTTGTCTCCCGTATCTTCTCTGCCTGGGGATGTGAGGAGCGGTGGAGATTTTGCTGTTTGGCCCCCTGGAAGCAGCTGGGATGTTCTGCCTTGTGGAGCACTTTCCCTGCACACCACCAGCTGTGTCTGGTTGGTGATGGAGCGTCGCTGTTCTCGCCGTGGAAAGGAGAAACGAGACGGACTCCGAGCTCAGGGTTCAAGGAGGCCAAAGCCATTTCATAGCTTCTTTAGAGGGTTTTTATATGTTAGTTCACAAAAAGTGTCCTATATGGCATAAGGTAATTGGTTCTTTCGGCCATCCACCCCTTAGGGTGATTGGCCAAGTTCTAAGGCACCCATCTCTAAATGTTTTTCCAGTTGGAGCCATAACAATGGTGGACAACGACCTTGCAGGTGCAGAAGTTTACAGAACTGTAACATTATTTTAAATTACTTGCATGGGAAAGACAGAGCTCTCACAAAATGCTGCTGGGAGCTGAAGAAATTCCTTGCTGAAGCTTTTTCAGCATCCATAATGGAGCACCAGCCCCAACTCATGGGTGGCTGTAGGACAGACCCTCTGCGTCACTTTGGTGACAGGAAAATGAGTAAATCCCTGAATTTTAGGGTGCAAAAGCTCCCATGGAGGACCATTCCTGAGAGCCAAAGCATCCACCTGAGAGTTAAAACATCTCAATGACCAAGGCCAAGTGGGCACGGGGAGGAGCATTTCCACAGCTGCAGTGTGGAGCTGGAAGGCCTTCAAAGAATCTCCTGAAGCTCCTGAATCCTCTCAGATGGGAATGGAGCAGGAGCTCACAAGCAACTTTGCTCTGTAGCTTTTATAGTTTTGCTGAAACCCTCATAATTTTTCCAGGCACTTGTGCTGCAGTGCAGCGATTTCAGCCTGGTCACCAGCTGAAAAACAGCCTGGTAGCAGCACGCTCTGGGCCCTTCATTTGCTTCAGGGAGGATTTTTGCCTCGTTACATTCTTATCAAAAAAGAATTACGCTGCACAATATTCCCAGATTCAGGGAATCTCTCTGCCGACTCAGCTCAGCCTAAGCCAACCCAATCCACCCATCCATATGCAAAGATATTCAGGAGCCCACTGGAGAGCTGGGAAGTGAGAGAGCAATAATTTTCTGACCTGCAAAGACGTTGCTGTGAACAAGGTTAACTGAAGGAATTCATCTTCACTGAGTAATGTTTTCCTCGTGAGGTTTTCAAGGCTGAGGACTGGGCTGCCTGGACACTGCATCATTTTTATCACGGCACTTCCTCATTTTTCGTTTTACTGTTGGCACTCGCCTCTTTTCCCTCCCTCTCTTTTAATTTTTGGCCCTTTTTGTAAATGGTCCTGATTTATTTGGCCTCTCCACACCTCTCTCCCTGCCCTCCTCTCCGTTTAACTCTCCACGGGAAGAAGAAATTTGAAGTAATGGAGCTGCTTCCACCCTGGCCAGGTTGTGCAGTCAAAATTGGTGATTTGGAAGAGCTCAGGGAGCCACAGAGGTGTTCAGACACATCTGAGAGCTGTCACTTCCTTCTCACTCCCTGCTCCACACACCTCCACTGGCGAGAGCTGCTTTGGAATTCTGATTTCAGGCCCTTTTTCATTTTTAGGTGCACACAGCTTCACGTTACAGACCTGTGCTTGCTGCTAGAAGGTTGTAAATGCCCAAATTTTCAGGCACTGGCAACATCATAAGGTTTAATTTTCCCCTAAATGAGCAAAGCTGGCAGCCTGATAAATTCCAGCGATTTCCACAGGAAGGGGGGCTCTTCCAAATGAGACCTGGTGGGTGAATGCCATGCAGGGATTCCACTGGGAGCTCGCTGTGGGTTGTGAGCACCTTTCGTCCTGGACAGGAACACTCACAGGCCTTACACGCTTTCACTGCTTTTTTATGAGCACACAAGGTCTTAGGAATGACTGTAAAGAAACTAAAACTGGGCTGAAAAAAAGGAGAGTGGATCACACATCAAACTGTTTGTTCTGAACCCTTGGCTGATTAGAAATTTGAACATTTAACCCCTTGCAGGTTCATTACTCCTCAGCCAGAAGAGATTCAGTGCTGAGGGATGCAATGAATCACAGGATTGCCAAACCCCTTTCCTATCCCTTGCCATAGGGATTGGGAATATTGGCTGGCTGACTGCCAGCATTCTGAATGCTAGAGCACTCTGTTGAGCTATCTAATAACAGACTGAGCTTAAAAAGTTACATTTCAAAGAGCTTTGAAAGCAGAGAAACTTTTTAAAGTAACTTGCCTTGAATTTCTCAACAAAAAAAATAATCTGCCCGCTCGCCGAGCTTTGCTGGGGATCTTCCCTGAGTTTCCCTCAGCCTTTCCCTCTGTAAATGATTTTCCTGTCAGCCCTGGCAATGTTCCCATCCTCTGTTACCTGAAGAAGATTTAGCAGCTCAGCAGGACCTGAGCTGAAGTCCAGTCCTTGCCTCACAACTCCCCCCATCCTCTGGATCACCCAAGCTCAGCTTAAATCCCCAGCACCCCGTGCTAAGCCACCTTAGGGGGATTTTGGAGAAGAGCGAGTTAAAAGCACGGAGCTGAAATTCCACTCTTGCCTGCCTGCCACTGGAGCAGATTCACTGCCTGGGATAATTCCTGGGGATTGCAGAGCAGTAACCCAGGGATGAACCGAGCCCAGGGACCAGATGATGCCATGGGCTGTAAATCCCCCTCGCTCTGGCTCCACAATATTTATTGTCCAGGCTGGTGAAGCAAGGAGCAGTGTCACATGTCCCTGGCACAAACAGGCTGTCAGGAAGCCTTCTGTCTGCTGGCCTGCTTGACTAGGATGGGAACTCAAACATTAGCAGCTTTCATCTAAAAAAGGGGAGGGCAAGCTCTATTTGCAGGACAGAAGGCGTAATATTGAAATGATCCATCACAGCTGATGTGCCCAGATGGCTCTGGGAAGGAGAGGGACACGGGATGGATTGCCCAGATCACCACATTTAAAGAAACAAAGCTGAGGAGTAAATCCTTGTGCTATTGGGCCCTGATTCCTGAGCAGGAGATGCACCTTTTGGAAGCCAAGAAGTGAAACAAAAATTACAGTTGAGGGTGGTTCAAAAGATTTTCTCATCTTGTTTTGATGCCTTAGGTTTTGACTTTTATATTTTTCAAATCCTGCACTGCTTAGTGTGTAACTCTGAGGTTTCTTGCAGCCTGTTCATTTCTGCTCTCCGTGCCAGGCAGACACAACAAAGCCTCTCCAGGCCTGCTCTCCAAGGACACCCAGACCGTCCTAGGCCCAAAATGTGTAAACCAAAGCCTCTAAAGGGGGGGCAAGCTTGGGGAAATTACATCATTAACTGAAGGTTTAATTGGAGAATTAACCCTGATATGCAAATGAACCAAACCTATAAAAGTGTGAAGAACTCGTGACCTCTCGTCCAGCTTGGGGTCCATTTTGAGAACAGCCTCTGGCTCCCCAGGGGTACCTTTGAAGGCCTTTCAAATAAATTCCCACCTTTATTCCCCTATTCTGTCTGGTCTCTGTGTCTAGGAGGCCTCTTAAGGCATCAGTTTTAATCCCAGCACAACTCTGGTGAACAAGACTAAGACCAAGTAGAGAGCTGGACAAAGAAAGAGTTCATCTTCAGTGCCTGAACTGGCCTCAGCAGAGGGCAAGCACTGGCCATGCACCCTGGTTAGACTTTCACACATTCCCATTTTCTTGAAGTGGATCTAGAGAGCTGATCAAACGCTCTGGAAAAAAGCTGCCATGGAGCCCTGGCAGAATTGTTATTACTCGTCATGCTTTATGTGCTTTTTGAGTAATTTCCTGCTAAGGCTCTGGTATTAAATAAAATTATCCTAAGCACCACCACAAGGTCACTCTATATATTTAATTCTTCCCATTAAAATTCCTCATCTGCCACGTCTGTTGATTGGTTTGTCTGTTTAATTAGCTACCGTGGCTGTGTGAGCGGGGATTCTGTTATCTGTCAGCGTGACAAATGAGCATATCCATGATGCAAATCTCGACTTCGGGACACCCATCACACACACGAGTGTTAAGTGACAGACCCCATAATTACACGGCAATTGCTCTCTCCCCGCTCCGGGTTCCTGCTCCGCGTCCTCCTGTCTCGAACCCTGCCAAAGGAATGCCTACAAATTGATTTTGGGTTTAGATCTGCTGCAGGCACAGAGCATTTTCAGCTCCCTACCAGACTCCATTAAAGTTCAGCACGTCCCAGGTCACAGCCAGGTTCGGAACGGGGCACCCTGGAGTTATCAGCCCACATCTTCCTGCTGCCACTGCTCGGGATCCAGAAGCAAACACAGGAGAAGAATAGCAGGAAAATACTGAATTATCAGACCAGAGGATAAGCATCTTCCTCATGTTTGGATGCTGGCTGATAACCTGAGGCACGGCACTGATAGGGGATGACAAATTCGGGGAGGAGCTCCTGAGGGAGCAATGATCTGTGTGCCAGGGCTCTGGAGCTGTGGGATGTGTCGATAACATCTGGGAATTGGCTGTCTCTCCGAAGGAGATGCTGCAGGTGGAACTGGGAATTGTTAATCTCTCTATCCCTGCCATCATTTAGCCAGCAAGAGAAAGGAATTGCTTGTGTGAGGGAGGCCCACCACAGTGCTGCCTTCTGGCCTGGAATCCCACACACGGCTTAGCTGGGCTCCTTTAGGGTTTGCACCTCGTGGGTAGAGCTTCAGACGAGGAGATCTGCTCCAGGAGCTGTGCCTCACCTCTGCACGTCCCTGTAAAAACGAGGGCAATCCTTGTCCTGGCCATGTGGATGAGGATCCCTTATTAGTGAAATAATTAGGGCTGAATCTTTCTCTGTCAGCACAGAGTCACACAGGCTCAGGTTATTATTTCAGCACTCTGGGACAGAACCTCTCGTGCTGATTCCCATCAGAGGGGGCTCGATGCTGATGCTCTGACAGGTCCCTGTGTGCCCTGCCTGCAAACCCCGCTGCTCTGAGGTGTTTCCCTGCCTCCAGTGCCCCTCTGTTCCTGCTCACCCCTGGCTGGCTGCTCCCTGAGCCTTTTCTACTCCCCTACAGAGCGAGCATGGAAGGGAAGAAAGGGATATTTGCAAATCTGCCGTGTTTTGCGAGCTGGCTGAGTTCCCCCAGCACCGAGGGGAGCGTGTGTGTGCAGATGCCTTTGCTTCCCCTCGGTGCCTGAGCTCCCCTAGCACGGAGCCAAGGATTATTCCAGTGGAATTACAAGAGCCGAGGCAACGCCGTCTCTGCAGAGAAAACAATTTCACACAAGACTACCCCGGGTTAGGATGGGGAGCAGGGACACAAAGGCAGGGAAGGAGCAGCTGATCACTCTTTGGCTTGCCTGGGTGAGGAGCCAATTAGGGTGAATCTGCAGCCGGGGTGATTATTTTTTTAAGGGACAGAAATCCATGGGAGCGTGAGGTGATTTGACTCCCCATAACTTTCCTCGCCTGTTAATTACCGTTGTGGCCCCATCCAGCCCCTTCCTGCACACTTTAATGTTGGTTTTCCCAGGTCCCACTAAAAGCTTATTCTGCTTGGATGGTGGAGGATGGGAGGAGATTCACAGGACCTGTGGAAGCAGGAACTGGGAACCTGTGCACTTTAGCTACTAATTCAGGCGGATTTTGGACAAAACACACATTCTCTGTGCTTAGGGAGCCTGATGGCAGAAGGGACGGGCTCTGCTGTGGTTTTGTGGAACTGAGATCAGCAGGAAACCAGACAGGAAACAAACAGCTGGACGAGAAGTGTCGAATATTTGACCAGAGCAAATAAAATCCTTAGGAAATAAGGATTTCCTCATGAAATATCTTGCCTTTACTATGGACATAGGACTGCTCAGAGCACAAGCTGGGAAAAAAACTGGTAAGTCTGTTTTGGGTGGATTTCCCACTCAAGCCATGCATGATGGGTGCAGTTTAAAACATGTCAACCGTTTCTTTTGACCTAAGGTGGTTCAGAGGGACAAGGAGAGAAGCCCCCAGCTCCATCCAAAGCCCTGAGCTGTCTCTCATTAATGCTCTGCAAACACCAGCAGCTGCTCAGCCGCAGGCTTCATCCGTTCTCCAGAAAGTTCCCGGAGCAGAACTCCAATCCCAGCACAAGGTCCAGTGGCACAACAGGCTCCATTTTTGGGTGGAAACGAGGAGAGCCAAGGTTGTTTCAAAGCCCAAATCTTGCTCTTCGTAGCGTCCATGGGCTGCAATTAATGGATGCATTTAACAAGCACGTGGCAAAATGTGAGGAGGGCTTTGCATCTGCGAGCCTGAAGCGTTGAAAAATCACGAGTCAGGCTTTTCATCTGATCAGATTCATACTAAAATTAACAAAAAAAAAAAGGTCATCAGCCCGGCCAGGGACAGGCTCAGAGCACAGCTTGGCGGTGCTGCAGGTGGTAAAAGGTGTTTCACAGGTCTCAGCCTCCTTAAACCTGACAAGGAGCAGCATCTCAGCTGCCTGTGCAGCCTCAGCCTGAATTCTGCCAGTAGTTAATGCAGACAACTCGAGATTAAAGTCTCACCACCCACAAAAAGCCTTAAAGAAACCTCACGTGAATAAATTCCCTCAGTTCTGGAAGGGGAACGTTAGGAATGATTCAAGTGAAATCAATGAAGTGTGAAACATACAAAATAAATCAGCATTTCTGTGTATTTATTTTTCTTTCTTTTTTCCTTCCTTCCCCTTATGAAGTGAAATGTGTTTGGAGAGGCACCTCTCTTCCCGGGGGTTCCCAGTGCTTCCCACTGCAATGAAGTGCAGCTGGATCCTGTTTGTTGAGTGTGCGTGCACAAAGCACAGATTACAGCTTTGAGATGGAAAACCACAAGACAGCCGACGACCTACAACAGCAGGGAGAGCTCAGCAAACGGAAAACGTGCAGGGACCTGGGGGAAATCTGTTCTATTCCACTGCTCCTTGTCCTGCTCCCTGCCCAGGGTGACTCTGATCCCACAGCCACCCTCTCCTGCAAAGGGAAGGCAGCCCGGGGGGCACGGAGCTATTTTATATCCTGGAGAAAGCTGAGCTCTCTCCTCACTTCTGCCTGGGTCTGCTGGGCTCGTGTGAGCTAAACCTTCCTCAGGTTTTCCATCTGGAGAACGAGGATAAGGATCCTGACCTTCCCAGAAGTGTTCCCAGCAGCCCCAAAGCTTGATCTGGGTGCTGTAATGCAAATAATGGTACCAAACCCAAGGCATTCTGTTTTCCTCCCTCCCTGACCTTCCTCCCACCCTCCTCTCATGCCAGGCTCTCTGTGCTCCCAGCTCCTGCAGCTTCTCACTTTCCAGCCAGAGACTGTGACAACAAAAATAAAACATTGCAGCACATGCTCCCCCCTCCCATCCCACCACCCTTCCCCTGCAGGAGGGGAGGATCAATCCCTGGAATGTGCATTCCCAGCTCTCTCCAGTGCAGGGAGGGCTGTGATGAGGCTCTGGCACCATTGCTGGTGCTGGTGATTGATGGGGGCTGTGCTGGGCACCGGGGGAAGATTGGTTTCTGGGGCTGATGGATAAAGTCTCTCATGCAGCATGAAACAGCTGGGCAGGAGAATAATGGGCCCTCTGATTCCTTCCAACAGCGAATATTTAGTAAGAAAAGCTTGCAGAGGATTTTCCCTGATTAATTTGTAATTATAGAAGCTTGATTTTAGGTGTGAACGCCATAAAGCCTTCGTTAAGCAGGATGTCTGAGCAGCTAATGAAGGCAAAGGTACCTTTATGGGATGTCACAAAACCGTTCCTTGCTGCTGGAGGGATGAGCTGGCCTGCTCAGGCAGCCTCAGCAAAGGGAACACCCAGCCCAAGACCCCGTTTAAGGAGTTCACATCCCCTGCTTGCAGAACGGAATTAATGACTGGATGGGAGACAGATAATGCTGGGACTGGGGTTCCAGGGTGTTTTCATGTATATTTCATAGACCTGTTTGCTTTTTGATGTTCAAAGCTCTTTGATTATTCTTTTTAATCCTTTTTCTAGATGTTCTTCAGTGTCAGCTGCAGCCCTGATTCCGGGTTGTGGGGCAGCTTAGCTGTTCTTGCACAGCCCCACATCGTGCAGGGGACACCAGTGGAGCTTTAGCCAGGGTTTAAATTGGTGACAGCACCACATGAGGGTCTTTGATCTGTCACTGGAGCCACTTCGAGCATGGAAGGGATTGGGCAATCATGGAGCTGAGGAATGCAAAGCATCACAGAGGAGAACTGAAAATATTTGGTTCAAATTTACTTTCATAATCTAAAATTATAAAAGTCAATTTGAAATGAATTTTCCATGCCATCAGTGTTCCCTGTGCAGCAGTACAAGGGATTGCCCACCCAGCAGCGCCACCTAAAAGGTCTTGGATTGCTCTGCTAACACCCGGTTTGAACTCAGACGTGAACCTGGCAATTAGAAGTGGAAACAGAATTTCCATCCTGCCCCTGGCCAGGGTGAGCTCTGAGCAAACAGGAGCTCTGAAGCTCGATTTCACTCAGCCTCAGAGCTGCCAAAGCAGCAGGAATTACCAAAATCAACAAGAAACTAATCTCTTTAATCCTGGAATTTTTCTTTAAATAAGTTTAAATAATTGATAGACTGTCAGAAGCAGCCTGAATCCATGGAGGGGAGATTAATATTAGATGAGAATGCTTCTCCCTCTCTGTGAGGGGAAAGGATGGCAAAGTCACAAAACAAGTCCTCTGCACACTACAACTGGCCTAAGGGCTGGTGGACTTCTTCTGGTGGTTCTTCAGCCCAGAATTCAGGCACAGCCTGAGCAGAGCTGCAGTGAGAGCAGGGAAGGGGCTTCCTGGCTCGGCCAACTTCGTTCTTACGGGAGAAAGGAACCAGGAAATACTGGAAACAAAAGGTAAGAGGATAAAAACTCTCTGAAAATCTGTATTAATGGTCTCCCTGTGCAACCTGGGCTTTATGGGCACTTGGCAGAGTCCCCTGTGCCCACTCTCCTGCACTGCCCTGCTTCCACATGACAAATTTTCGCTTCCCTGCTGTGCTCAACCTTTTTCCACGTGCAGGGTTGAGAAGTGGCTGCAACAACTCCACGCTGGCATGGCTGTGCTGCAGCCCTGCTGCTGGTGGCACTCCCAGCCACAGCCAGGGATGGTTTTTCCCAGCTGATCCCTCCCTGGAGCCAGGCAGGTCCCAGGGAACCCAGGCACGAACCTTGCCTGGGGCAATGTGTTCAGCCCCGGATGGAAAATGGCATTTCCAGGGGACAGGGGAGGCACAGCCGCAGCCAGAGCGTGTCCTAACGCTTCATTTTCTCACTCGTGTTAATCCCAATTAAGGAAGGCATTTTGTCCATACCTACAAAGGTATTTAGAGGCCCAAGTGCTGAGTTCTGTCACCTCTGTGGGTCTGGGTCTTCAGCCTTTTCCCTGCCATGTCCGTGGTGCTGAGGAGGTCACTGCTGCTATCAGAGCTCCCTCTCTTATCAGTCATGACACAGCTCTGTCCTCACAGAGGGGCCTCATCACAGGAGGATCTGGAGCCTCTCAGGTCAGTTAAAAGCCAGCAGCTCTGTCTTTGTCTCAGCCTTATCTCCCATTCAGAGGAGGGATCATTATCTCCAGTGTACCCATAAAAACCAGTGCTGTGACATTACTCAGGGAGGAAGCAGCCTCTCTGACAGGTAGCAATGCCAGGTCACAAAACTCAGCAGAAATAAAAAGGAAAGGAGCATATTTCACTGCAGAATCCCAGGCTGACACTCGGGAGAAGTGCTGGAACAGTGCCTGGGAGCCTTGTGCCAGGGGGAGCGGGGCTGTACAAGGATAATGCTTCCCTCAGTATTTAATATAAATAGGCAGAGTTTTATTAACCTGCCCCCCGAGGTAGCCAGCGAGGATCATCTCAGAGGAGAGAAACAAAACGGAAATGAATAACAGCTGACTGTGTTACACATGCGGGGTGGTGATCAATACCAGTCTGCGCTGAAATTGCAGTTGGCATCCAAACACATCTCAAAAGGGAAAAAAAACAGCAGTAAGAAGTCATTCATCAAGCACCTCATCTTTAGAGGCACTTCAGCATTATTAAATGTTTTATTCAGCTGGGGGACTTTTTGGGCCGCAGGGAGAAGACAACAGTGGCCCAAAGACTCAGCTCTCAGATACAGAGCTGCCAAACCAGCCCAGGGTCCTGTGTTCAGTGTCCCAGGGATTAATTAACACCTCGGGGGGTCACTCTGTCCACACCTCTTAGCAAAGCCTCCAATCTGAGATTCCCAGATCCAGCCCAGGGACTGTGCTTCTGTAGTGCTGGTCTTTTGAAGAACTGAAGATGAACCAGACAGCACAAAAACCTCTGTGTTAGGCCCAATGGTTGTGACCAATCACTCCGAAAAGTGTCCCTCAGACCGGGATTTCTCTTGGGCTGGGAGGCAATGCTGCCTTTAAATCCACAGATGGCAAGGAGAGGGAGGGTTATTCCTGATCATTAAAACACTGAGGGGCTCCTTCCCAGCTGAAATACTGCAGAAAAATGGGCAATGTGTGAGGAACAGGGCACAAGTTCGCTGTGACAAATGTTTCACCCAGGGACTGATTCCGGGCCGTGTGGTTTTGTGGGATTCCTTAAAGACATGAGGGCCTGTGCTGCAGACACGTTACCTGCCCAAGCCTCTCTCCTGTTCACTGACAGGGCACACTTCGAGCTGAAGATCAGCTTAAGTGCTGAAATAGCTCTTCTGGGACAGATTTTGGGCTGCAGAGTTTCCACTGCTTACAGATGCAGTGTCCCTGGCAATATTTGGTGCTTTCGTTCCCAGAGTCATCAGATTTCCTGGGAAGTTCAGCTTCCAGGCAGCAGAGCTTGCAGACACAACCTCCGGGGATTTAAAGCTCTGCAGGAAAACACTGAAACCACGGCTGCCTCTTCATCACCTTTTTTTTTTTGTTAATTTTAGTATGAATCTGATCAGATGAAAAGCCTGACTCGTGATTTTTCAACGCTTCAGGCTCGCAGATGCAAAGCCCTCCTCACATTTTGCCACGTGCTTGTTAAATGCATCCATTAATTGCAGCCCATGGACGCCACGAAGAGCAAGATTTGGGCTTTGAAACAACCTTGGCTCTCCTCGTTTCCACCCAAAAACGGAGCCCGGCTGTCCTGAAGCAGCACTGAAGTCGCACACACTGAAAATTCTGCCACTCTGACAGGAGAATAATTGCCTGCTCTCTCAGTACTAATATATTTTTGGTTTCTGGTTGGCTGCATTTGCATCTGGCTTTGCAGGCTGCCTTCGCCCCGAGCGCCGTTATCGGATTTGCTTGGTCTCATGACTTACTGCGTTTGTTAAACCAAGTCCTAAATAACCAAAATGAGCCTCGGGAAGGCTCAGTTTGCTGGAGCACAGACAGGAGCACGGGGGAGATGCAGACAGCCCAGGTGTGGCGTGGAGAACCTGGAATACACTCCAGGCTGGGAGATGCATCCCCGGGAGTGTTGGAGCTGCTCTTCCCTTCCTTCAGACCAGCGACAGAGCCTTGAGCACAACCAAAGCCCACGGCACAAACACTATAAATAACAGTAATGGGGCCACTGCTGGTGACATCAGAGCAGAAATTAGTGAGGCTGGCAACGGCAAAGCTGCGGCAAACTGAAATATTTTCACCCCAGTGCTTTCTGGAAAAGGTCTTTTATCTCAGAGGCTGAGTCAGAGGCAGGGAAGGGGGCAGATGCCTCGCCCCCACTCAGCCTGCTCCTGTGGTGCTCTCTCTTCTGGCTCACAGCAGGGATTTGTGGGGGCCATTTCTGACCCCCCACCTCACAATTTCCATTCTGTGACGATGTGGGAATGCAGACAGCACAGGAAAAGTGGTTTCTGGGGTTATTTTTCACCCGGCTGAGTCACACTGTGGGGTGTGCGGGGAGGAAGCGGTGCCAGGCTTCAATAAATGCAGTGTCACGACACTCCCTAAATGACATCTCCTCAATTTAGCAGCACTGCAGTGCTGCCCCCAGAGCCCCATTTCCCACAGCATCCCCTGGGAAGGGGCCTCGTTGTTGCTGCTCCCAAATCAGGACGCCCCATCCCACATCTCGTGTCAAGCAGAGCTGGGACAGCCTGCTCAGGGCTTCTCCTTCTGAGCAAACACCTCCAGCAAAACCCTAGGAGAAGTGTTTTACTGCCAAGGTGTCATTCTGTTGGGATTAAAGTTGCTCCCAGCCCTGGATGGGTCCTCCTGGATGGTGCAGCCTGTGTAATAAAACAGTCTGTTAATTTTACAGCTCGCGTGTGGGCATGAATCGTGTAAGAAAGCCCTTGGAAGCAAACCAGGGTTCACTGAAGTGGCCGGGAGTGCCTTCAGGACCGTCTTGAAATAGCCAGGAAGCCAAGAAGGTGCAGATTGAGCAGGGAGTGCTGCAGCACAGAGAGCACTTGTGCGCTGCTGCGGGGTGACGGGGACACAGGTGGCTTCGTCTGAAGTGGGCAGGAGCTGAGGACAGCAGCACCTGAGCTGGCAGCTCATTTTCCAGGGGCTCAGGCA
This sequence comes from Dicrurus megarhynchus, assembly GCA_013399195.1. Lineage (NCBI taxonomy): Eukaryota > Metazoa > Chordata > Aves > Passeriformes > Dicruridae > Dicrurus > Dicrurus megarhynchus. Next base: position 57,103 of record VXAD01012720.1, read on the forward strand.
GGTCCTGCTGACTGCCCTGAGGGCTGTGATGGTGCAGCTTTGCTGGGTTTTGGTGCCCCAGCTCTGCAGCACAAAGATAGCTCGAGTGCCTCCAGATGTGCCGCAGACAGCCCCAGCTGCAGCATCAGCGCGGCTTTTAATAGCCCTCGGAGGAAGGCAGAAGTGCTGAGATGAAACTGCCTCAGTCAGCTGAGCCCCTCGAGGTGAGGGGGACTGGCATCTCCTGAGCCTGCTGCTGGTTCCTGTCAGGCTCCCAGTATGGGCCAAGAACTGATTTTAATCACCCCACACTGCTGGGACACTGGCACAGCAATGGCACACGGTGGGAATCCTGTTCCCAGCCATTCCAGAAAGGATGGGGTGCCTGGCCCAAGGAACACAAGGAGATGGCAGGATCTCTGTGCTCCCCAGGCAAAGTTCTTCTGTGATGCCTCCAAAAGAAGCAGGAAAAATGTGGGAATCCTGGTTTTAACAGCCCGAAGAGTCCCAAGGCACTCGTGAAAATAAACGACAAAGGGATAATGAGCGGCCTGGCCGGTAACTGCACCAGCCATCAATCCTGTCTCTGGAAGGTTTTCATTGCTTGGAGAGACAGCCTCCAACCACAGCTCCAAAATCCAAATTCCCTCCTTCCTTGGGTGAACTGACATTATTTGTGTCACTTGTCCCTGACTGCTGCTGCAGTTCAGGTGGCCTGGGCACACCTTGGCAGAGCAGGAGAGGGAGCAGAGGAGGGCTGGCTGTGACCTTTCCTCTCAGCTGCTCACAGCAGCTGTCGAGCTGTTTGCTGGAGTCCCTGACGAGACAAAGCTGCCCTTTTCTGCAGGCTGAGGCTGGGGCAGCAGGGGTGGAGCTCCTGTCTGCACTAAAAGGGTTTTTCTATTCCATTCCCAGGCAGAGGGGACAGCGTGGAGAGCATCAGCAGAGCCTGGGAGGTGTCAGGGATGGCAAAGAAACCATGGCTTGACACCACAAAAAGATGGCAAGGAGGGAGAGCTGAGAGTTTCATAGAAGAAATTAGGAAATGCCAATTAAAAGTTATCAATTTGCCACTTATGCTTTTAATATCCTGCCCGGTGTGTCTGGTTTGACACTTCCTCCATGGCAGGGTGTTTGTTTGCCCAGCCTACCTGGATAAACACAGTCCCTGTTTTGGAGAACCTCTCATCCCAGAAAACTGGGTAGGTGATGCTGGAAAAGGAGAGAGGCTCAGGAAAGGAAATTATTTTCCCTCGGGTCAGGAATAAAACCTTTCTGCCTGTCCCCATGGTCACCCCTGCCTTCCTTCTGCTCTGGGCACCAAGAACAGCGAAGAATTATTCTGCTTCCAGACGGATTTTAACTTTTCTGAAGTTTAAAGCAGAGACAGAACAGACAGATGTATTTCTCATTTCCAGGCTTTTTCAGACACGGATTTGGACCCAAATGTTCCCTTCCCAATTCATGTGGGCCTCTCTGCATTTCTCAGGTTAGTTCGAGTTCTGCAACAAGTCCCAGGTCTCTGCTCACAAGTTAAACAGACTATTTTACCTTTTCCCCCCAGTTTTATCTGCCTGCTGCTGTCCTCGGTGCTGGATTAATGGATGCAGAGCTCTGTGGCCGGTTTATGCGAATTGCTGGCAGCAAACAGCACTCATAATACACTTTGTTGCAATGAAATGCAGTTTGCAGGGAAATCTATTATAGTTCAAATATAAATTAATTATAATCCCTTCTGCTGCAGCAAACCTTCATGTATAATTAACATTTATTGTGGGGGAAAAGGGAAGGAAAAATCCCCATCTGAGTGTTTCAGTAATAATTTCCACGTCCCTAATGTCTCTCTCAGGAAGGAATATTATGGTTTACCTGTCCCCCTACGCAGGGCAAGGCACAGCTGCTTCCAGCTGGAGCCAAAAGATGCTGCTGCAGCATGAAGAAAACATGAGCGGCTTCCCACCACGCCGTGCTCCGGCCTCCAGGAATTATGGACAGCAGCTCTTCGCCAGATTTGGGAGAAAAGAGTGGTGAGAAGAGACAGATTTGAGGGTATCAGTAAATACAGCACTGCTGAAAGATGTTAAGCTCAGGTAGGAGAGTCCAGAGCCACACTGGGGCATCCATGGGACTTTAAAGTCCAAATTTGCCTCTGTCCCATGGGCTTTAAAGTCCAAACTTGCCTCTGTCCCATGGGGCTTTAAAGTCCAAACTCACCTCTATCCCAGGGACACAATCCAGCTCATTTTCCCAGCACGGAGCTGCTCTCCAACACCCTTGAACACAACATTTCCACTGCAGCTGAGCTCTCCCAGTGAGGCAGAATTCAGTGTTCAAGCACTGCAATAACAGCACTGCAATGTGCAGGCGCTTCCTGCAGCCCGGATCAGGCTCCCAGCAGAACTCTGCCTGCTCAAGGCTGTGAGCAGCTCTTGTGAGAATAGCAGAGAAATGTTGATGGCTCAGTGGCTGAATTTGTTCAGGGCAGGGGTCAGCACAAACACCGGGAAGCTCAGGCTGGTAAATGAAAATTTGGAGGCTCCTTCCCCCTTCCAACAAAGCCTCCTGCTCCCCATCTCTAATGAGAGCCAATTGCTGCTGATAAATTTTACATAATAGCTTTTTGCTTGTTCTGCAAATTAAGCAGAAAAATTGCCTATTAGAGGGAAAACTGGGGCGATTCTTAAAACTTAGTGTAACCTATTTAGCTGCTCAGGTCAGATGCAGGGCGGAATCCGAGGCCTCCTTATTAATTTTCTGCAGGGAGCAGCAGTTTGCAGGGCTGAAGCAATGCCTGCCTTCAGAGCCCCAGCCGGAGCTGATTCCAGGACCACATCAAAGCTGCTTGGGACCAGAGGGGTTGGATTAATTCCTGTGCTGCTGCTCAGGTACCCGTCCTCTCCTCCCTTCCAACCATCCTCCTGCTGACTGACGGCTCACCCACACGAGATGTGTTTATTTAAAGATGGGAAATGCCAGGCTTGGTTCTCAGAGCCTTTTTATTTTATAGCCAGGACCTGTCGGAGCAGCTCAGGGCTTTCCAGAGCCTTCCCGAGTGACACAGACTGAGCCAGGATTGTTTAACGCCTGGAAAGCACCACAGGGTCCCGGGCAGAACTCCTCTTTTGGGGGATGTGAGCGCCGCCTCCTGACTCCTTTCAGTCTGGGGCAACTTTTGTTTTGGTTGCAGATCTGAAGGGCTTCAGGCTCAGCCCCAAGATATTCAGG
>VXAD01012720.1:60477-84476 GCA_013399195.1 Dicrurus megarhynchus
TCACAGAGGCGTACCAAGCTTCTTAAGTGGCTTAAAGAAGTTGTCAATATTCCAACTAGCCAGTTGATTGGTTAGGTCAGGTCTAGAGGAAACTGTAAGCACCTCTGTGCAAAGAATCACTTCCGAGGCTGAAGGAGTCTTTCCTCAAAAACTCAAACTATGCTAACCCATGACATCAGGCCTTGTCAAAAAGTCGTTCCAAACCTTCCTTATATCTCACAGTTGTATATTCACTTTCCACACACTCTCCAGATTACAAATTTGGCCCTGGGTCCTTACTTTCCCCCAGCTGGCTCATTTTTCTTCCCCTACCCAGTGTTTAAGAGGCCGTGAAACACCAGCATTGCCTGGATCATGGAATGAGATGAGTTTTAAGGCCCCTTTCAACCCAAGCCAGGCTGGGATTCCAGGATTCCTCCACCAGTTTCGCCAAGGATTGGAGTTTGTCTGCCCTGCCTGCCAGCCCTAAACACGAGCACACTTCATTCCAGCGCCCTCCTGTCTGCATCCATCCCGCTGCCTTCGCCACCTCCTCGCAGGGATGACCAAGCACAGCGGTGCAGCTGAGCTGGAAGGAGCTGATGTCACAAACCCGCTGACCACAGGACTCAACAGCTCATTCAGCTGCCTCAGACACAGGTCCCTGGAGGTTCATTACCTGCAAGGGATCCTCACTTAAACCCGGGCTGTGCTTTTCTTCCTGCTCTCCGAGTGCTGCTGGAAACAATTCCCAACGTCTCAGCTAATCAATGGCATCTCGCAGCCAATCTCATGCTCCTGACACGTGGGAGCTTTTTGCTTATCCCTCTCCAGCTGAGAAAGAATTACCCAGAAATGTCCCTGAATCCATTGTGAAAAAGGGAAAAAAAAAAAAAAAAAAAAGGAGGAGAAGAGGGGGAAAAAAACCAAGGAAAAAATACCACCAGTAAAGGTCACCAGATCTAACCTTGGTCTGCTTCAAAAGCTGCTCGGCCTTCAAGGGCAGCATCCAGAAGGCACAAAGACATAAATGGCATCTGGAGCTGCATTACAAGAGAACAGAGTCCCCCTCAGCACGGACAATGATCCAGTGTCAGCTCCTGCAGCCGCCGGGGCTCGCAGGGATCCTCGGCTGGGGACACAAATTGTTGATGTCTCTGAGTTCTGAAATATCCGAGCCTCTCCCCTCTGTGTACACACAGAAATTAACTAAATAACCTCTTCTGGCGCTAAATGACTGCTGCTCCTGGGAGAAAATGGTCTTAATAGCCAAGGGGAGGCGGTGCTAGAAAAGATTTTATTGACAGACGTGTGCAGAGGGACTCGCAGATGCGACAAATTTCTGAATTCTTTCAACCAAAGAAAACATATTAGGAAAAAAAATGGACCGTACTCTCGACATCCTTCTCTTTTTACACTAATCCCTTCTCTTTTCCATCACCAAGATCTTTTATTTTCTAAATATGCCAAATTGTAAGAGAATGGATCACCCTGTCCCCTGCTTCCTCCAAAACAAATCAATGTTTCATTCAACCTGAAACACATATTTCCTCCTTTGTTTTCCCTCCGCCCCTGGGAAGGTAACAAATGCTGCTTTCCCCCAAAGTGTGCTTTGTGCTTTGCAGCACATTGCTGCCTGTAAACGCTGCTTATTTACACAGCTCCATTTATTACACTTTTTATTTCTTTTTCCTAGGGAAATCAATGCACGACCTGTTGCGTGGCTGGGAAGGAGCTGCAGAGCGCATCAGCTCCGTGCCCCAGTCCAGCTGCAGATTCCTGGCTGTGCCTCTCCCACGAACAACACTCGAGTGCTGGAGTATGGATGCTGAAAGAGCTTCAGCAAGGAATTTCCTCAGCTCTCAGCAGCATTTTGTGAGAGCTCTGTCTTTCCCATGCAGGTAATTCAAAATAATGTTACAGTTCTGTAAACTTCTGCACCTGCTAAGTTGTTTTCCACCATTGTTATGGCTCCAACTAGAAAAACATTTAGAGATGGGTGCCTTAGAACTTGGCCAATCACCCTAAGGGGTGGATGGCCGAAAGAACCAATTACCTTATGCCATAGAGTACACTTTTTGGGAACTAACATATAAAAACCCTCTAAGAAGTTATTAAATCGCTTCGGCCTCCTTGAACCCTGAGCCTGGACTTTGTGTTGTTTCTCCGTTCCGCGGCGAGAACAGCGACATCGGAGCTCATCTGCAGGGCACAGGGAGAAAATGCTCAGCATTTTTCGGCTGTTGTTTGACAATTTTGAGCTAAACCCAGCATTTTACTCTGATTTTTCCCACCTCTGGCTGAGCAGACTCACTTATGGTCATGCCCTCCTGCCCCATTCCTGTTTTTCTTCACCTATGGATCAGTGCCTCTCCTGAGCTCTAGAAAAGCACTTCCAGTGCTCTCCTCTCTCCCTGAGCACAGCCAGGTCATCCAAATCCCACAGTTCTCATTGTATTTATGACCAGCCCACACCTGAGCACTGACTGGAGGGAGAAGCAGCACAATTCCTGGCAGCCAGTCCTGCTGATCACACAGGATCTCACCAGGAGTTAACTTTACCTGCATCAGATCCACAGGCACAAAGCAGCGGCAGGAAAGTGGGAAGCAGAGCTTAGGAAGCATCTACAAGAATGAGCCAGCTACTTCATCCTGAGCTTTAATTAAAATGGGCTTAGCCACTTTGTTTTATTTATTTTTTGACAGCCACCCTCCATTTTCTGCCTAAATACAATCCACTCCCATTTTTCAGTGCCATTGCGGGGTCAGCGACCAAAGTACAGAAATAAAAACCACATGACTGAGTTACTGCAGTTTCCAAACACTCAGGGTTTTATTGCCAGCAGCTAACTGCCTTCAGAGAACATCTGCTTCCAGCTCCAAGGGCGATCTCCAGCACGGACTGGAGCTATAACCGAGCCTAAGGAGCCCAAGGAGACGGGCCCTGGCATTAAAGGCTGACCTGCTTCCCTCAAAGTGTTATCACCTCCTTTTCCCTTCCTCTCCTTCCATTCACCTCGTCCCTTCCAGCCTTCCCTTCCCTAAATGTGTTTCCACCCGGGGACCTGCGCTCACCTCAGGCTGGTGAGGGAGTTGTGGCTCTGCAGTGTTTCACACCATGACCCCACAGCTTCGAGTTGGGCACGTGGAATTCAGCCCTGCTCTGTTCTGCACGTGCCAAAAGGAGCAGCAGAACTCCCTGGGGGTTTAAGTCCTTAAGGACAGGGAGATAACTCCCTCTCCCTGACTTCACACAGTGGACAGGCTCCTGAAACCCTCACTGAAAAGAACTCATCTGCCTGATACATCCTGGGGTTTTTAGCCCACACTGTGCCTGTCATCATTCTCTGAACGGGCTGGATGTCTGTGTGATGACAGCAAAACATTCTAGAAGAGCATTCCAGCCATTCCCTCCCTTCATCCTGCCCTGTACACCCCACCAGTGGCCAGCCAACCGGCAGGCACCTTCCCGGGAGCTGCAAAGCCTCCCCTTTATTTAAAGGCTGTGAGTGCAGAAAACAGAGTGGCATTTCAGGATAGCATTCCTGACATAATGAGCGAGCTGGCAGTAAATAAAAGACAAGATGAGAATCAATAGCTTGCGAAAGAGGAAAGGAACATCAAAGGAAATGGGAGAACACAGAGAGAGAAAAAGGTAAAAAAACTCCCTTTTTTTCTCTCCTCACAGAAACTAAATTTGTGATGGTTTGGGCTCAACCCAAGGCTGAAAGAAAACCACAGCAGAGCCGTGAGTGATTTCACCACCCTCTGGATCAGGTTCTCTGCTCTTCTGCTCCAACTTCCTGCCCATCCTTGTGAAACAATCCATGGGATGCCTTTGGAGAGTAAACTCCCCCTTTGCTCCCAGGTTATGAGCAGAGCAAACCCGGGCTGGGCAGGCTCAGCTCTGCCACTGGTGCAGCCCCAAAGCAGCCCTGGGTTCTCTCCTGATGCTTGCAGGTGCCTGCAGCAGGAGCAGGGCCCCTCTCCTGGGCTCGGTGGTAATTGCAATTAACTGGAAGGTTTGCACTGGAAGCAAACACGGTAATGGAGTTAATTTTAGCAAACCACTAACGAGCAATACACCAGCCTCCTTTTTTACCCTCCTGACCAACCTCCTGATGTGCCTTCTCCTGCTTTATTGAAATCATTAACAACCAACCTGCTGTCCTCCTTTCGGAAGACACATTCCTTCCAGATTCTGCTCCATGGGGATCTGAAAGAGCTTTTCCAATCAACAATTCATTGAATGAAGTCTCCAGAAATCTGCTGTTGTGTTCCCATCCCGAACTGACCTTGAGCTATTTAAACCCAGATGGATTTCAGTTCCATAGTCCCACCAGATCCTCCTTCCCCGCCCTCCACCTGGGATAAGAGAGGCTTTTCAGAACATGTTAGAGGAGGGCTGCTAAATGATGCATTGAAAAGAGCTGCAGGGAAAAACAACTTTATCATCTTGTGGCTTGAGCAGAAGGGGATGGGGCTCCTCAGTGCTTTAAAAGATAATGAAAAAATAAAAAAAAAAACAGGCAGAGAGCAATGCAAAAAGGAGAATTAATACTTTTTGATGGATGAATAAAAATGGGTTCAACAGAGAGCAAGGTCCCAGGAGAGTCCCAGGCACTGCCTGTTCTGATTAATGCAAATTCCACACTGGTGTAACCTTGCTTTGGAAGGTGAAAGGGTAAAAGGGTCCAGCTGCTGAGAGGATGTGCCAGGAAGGAACCTGGGAGCGAGGCTCTGGAGCAGCTGCTGCTCGGAGTTTGGATTCAGCGGGTGAAGTAGCACAAGTTCTTGTGATGGTCGGGGCTGTGGTGCAGTCAGAGGTCCCTGGGCTGGAGCTGAGCGTTTCTAACCCGGATTCTGGTGCAGCTGTTTGTGGCAATGGCTCCTGAGCGTGGGATCTCCTCAGAGCTGCTCCCGGGCTCCAAGCGCCAGCTCTGGGGCGCTGCGAGAGCTCCGAGGGAAGGGGCTCTGCAAGTCCCCATCCTTTGGTCTGAGCCGCTCCCACGAGCTCCGCTGCACTCCCCTAAAACCGCTGCCCCTGCCGGAACAGCGCCGGGAGGGTGATTTATCCACAGAGCACCAGCACCCGGCGCTGTGCCCCGTGCCCCGGGCGGGGTCGCGGTGCCAGCCGGGCAGCGCTGCTGTGCGCGGAGCTGTCGCACCGAGCGGGAGCCAGGAAAGCTGCTCCCGTCCCTTGCTTTAAGGTTCACGATCTGCCTAACCCCGCGTGATGGATCACAGCAGGAGGTGCTGTTGGGAGGAAAGGAAAAGAGGGAAATAAAAGGGGCAAAACAGGACAAACCTTGCCAGCAGCATCTCCCTCCCCTGCTGAGCCCTCCTCCCCTCTGCCCTCAGAAACGTGCGGCTACAGCACTGAAAAGCACGGGTCAGCACCTCTCAGTGGGACCACTCTGCTTAATTCAGACATTTCTCAAGTGCTCATTTATCCACCACTCTGCCCTGCTGGAAGAACAACCAGCAGAGGAACAGATTCTGCTCCTGTACCACCCAGCGTCTGGAGCTATTTAGAAATTTCAGGAATTTCATGCAAATATTCAAGGAAATCCTGAGGTAATGCAGCACCCTGCCTCCGGGCCTGCAGGAGATGCTGCTTTACATTGTTCTGAGTTGCAGTGCTTTTGCATTTGACAAATATTTATATAATAAGATATTAAAAGCCAAAGGTAATAACTGCAAGAAACGATGAGGGCGCAGTGCTGGGTACAGCCAGCCAAGCCAGGAATGCCATTATCAACCTGCTTCCTTATTCCCTTCCTAAAATCATGAGTATTTTAAATCTTCCCTAGTGGGTGTGAGAATTAAGGAGCCAACACATTGCCAGAGCTGGCGCACAGGGAGGAGCAGAGCGAGCTCCTCTCAGACAATTCAGCAGATTATGGTGCAGCAGAATGAAAGGTTGTAAATCCCAGTGCAGCTGTGACAGCTCCTCTGGATCACCTCCTGCCACAGCCTGGTTATTCCACAAAGCTTTGCCCACGTCCTCTGATTTATCTCCTGGCTTTGAGGCGCTTCCAGAGCTCAGCCCACACCTCTGCCCCAGCGTCACACCCGGCGTGGCTCTGTGGCCCTTTTCCCTCTCGCCTTGCTGCTGGAATCGCGCTCAGTGCCTCTTTCCTGGCTCCCTCGTGGGTTTGGGGTGCCAGGTCTATTCTAGCACAAAACTTTAAGAAAATCCAGTGAATGCCAAGCAGTGTTTTCCAGGTTCCCACAAGGTTTTTCTTGGGGCGGATCCAGGTGAATTTCTGAGGTTTTCCTTCTGTTACAGTGTCCTTAAACCCCACGTGCTCAGGCAGGTTTTTGGGGCTTTCCTTCCATCATATAATCCTTAAATCCCATACTCAGGCAGGTTTTTGGGGCTTTCCTTCCATCGTATAACCCTTAAACCCCATACTCAGGCAGGTTTTTGGGGCTTTTGTTCCATCGTATAACCCTTAAACCCCATACTCAGGCAGGTTTTTGGGGCTTTTGTTCCATCATAAAGCCCTCAAACCCCACATCCTGACCCCTGCCCAGCAGGACAGTCCTCACCACACAAGCTCACCTTGCCCACGAGACCTTTTCTGCTCACTCCTGCAGAGAATCCTCCTCCACGTTTTACCTCAGAATATCCTGAGTGGGAAGTGACCCCCAGGATCATCAAATCCAGCTCCTGGCCCTGCACACACACCCCAAATCCCACCCTGGGCATCCCTGGCAGCGCTGTCCAAGCGCTCCTGGAGCTCTGGCAGCCTCGGGGCCATGCCCATTCCCTGGGGAGCCTGGGCAGTGCCCAGCACCCTCTGGGGGAAGAACCTTCTCCTAATATCCAAATATCCAACCTAAACCCTCCCCTGGCACAGCTCCAGCCATTCCCAGGACCCTGTCCCTGCTCACAGGGAGCAAAGACTGGAGCTGCCCCTCTGGAGGAGCTGCAGACCCCGAAGAGTTTTCCCTCAGCCTCCTCACCAACGCTCCCTTTCCTGCTTTCACCCCATATCCCACATGTTTTTCCCCAGAATTCCTTCTCCTGGCTCGGGGCACCTCTCCCCTGCCAGGCTGCACCCCTGGGGTGCCCAGAGAGCGCTGGAGGAAGCACGGGTGCCCTGGGGATGCCCCACGGAGGTGGCATCCCAGGGCTGGGGAAGGATGGAGGCATCAATCACGGTGCTGTTTCCAATCAGCTGCACCCCGGCTGGCGAGCAAATGGCTCCTCATTTGCAAAGCTCTCGCTCAGCTCCCTCATTAGCATAAGTATTGTTTTCTATTATCCGTGGTGATTCACATTAAACTAATGGAAATTCATCTGTCATCGGAATAGACCTCAGCAAAGGGCAGCTCTGGATTCAGTTAGGGACTATTTGCCCCTCTCCTCCTTACCCCACACTGGTTTGGACTGGAAGGGACCTTAAAACCACCGAATTCCAGCCCCTGCCGTGCTCAGGGACACCTTCCATGGGATCAGCAAATTAAGGAGCAGTTTCCCCTGGAAGTTGCCTGTTGGTGAGGTTTGAATCCTGCCTGATCTTCTTCTGCAGAGTTGCATCTGTTTCTACATCAAATCTGAACCTGGAGGTGTCAAGATGACAGGATGAGTAATTCTGGCTTCCAAGATAACTTGGGCTTTTACCAAGACTCCTTGATTTATGATAAATACTGTCTTTTATCCTCACCATGACTCCATCATTCTAAGATCACACTTTGTTATTTGAAATCCTGGGCTGTTTAAGGCCAGTTTGGATTATTAGAAGGGAAGAGAGTAGTTCTGGGTCAACATCTAAGACAGGAAAAGAAGTGGCAGAGAGCTGAGCCCTTCCTGCCACCAGCTGTGTGGACATCCAGTTTCATGCAACACTTTTGCATCTGCAGGAATCAAATTCTGGAAAAACACAATTATTGCACAGAATTCCCCTCAGGTTACACCCTGACTCTTTTTGCTTCATACAGGACTGTTCCATTTGCTGGTAGGTTGTTGTCCTGGTTCTCCCCGTGCTGTAGAACAGATCCTTTTTTGCTCCACAAAGAGGAATTCAAGCACTGTATTTTGTGGGATGCCGGGATCCTCCTGGGCAATATTTGCTGCTGAAATGCATCACCAGGTCAGGCTGTGCTGCAGGACAAAGGGGACAACCGAGGAGTTGCCTGATCCCTTCTGGACGCTCTGGGTTGGGTGGGGTGGGAGCTGAGAGGATGAACAGAGCCCCCCAAGTGCTGTCCCTGCCCACAGCCACGGGGCTGTGCCTCCCCAGGGCGCACCCTCCGTGAATCCCCTTTCACCACTGGCACCTTCCCGGCCCCTGGGGAGGTGTCACTTCCAGACTCAGATGAGCAGTGACACACCGAGCAGCAGAAGGTAAATGGCTTTTAACAGGATAACGTGCCAGCTAAAGGCTGAATTATTTCCCTGCTGTCACTTCCCTTTCCTTTGCTGCCGGTGTCATTGGCTGTTACTGACGTGGCTGGGAGCAGGGCTGCCCTTGGCCCTGGGACACGCTGATCACCTCTGTGCGTGTTTGTGGGGGAGCAACAGGCAGCTGGAGCTGAAATCAACTCCCATCCTTGTTTTGGGGATGCAAACAAGTGGCTTGTGCAGCCAGAGAGTCACTGCTCCCATGGAGATGGCTTTCACCAGCGGTCAGATGCTGGGGGTGTCTCCCAGACAGGTTTGCCAGGAAATGAACCTTTCCCGAGCTCTCTGTGGTCCAGGTTCATAAACTGGGCCTTCTAACCCAAAAAGAAATGTACAGGTGTAAATACAGGCCTGCTGTTCCTGCAGGAATCCTCTGGGGGCAAGAGACACCCTCAAATATTCCTACAGGACATCAGGATGGGAAAGGCATCCTTGGTTTCCTGAGGCTGGGTGCTGGTGACTGGAATCCGTGGTGCCAGCAGCTGGATGAACCTGCCTGGTGCCCAGGTGAGTGCTGCTGCTTTAGATCTTTACTGAGATGTTGAGGGGAAACTTATGTGTGCCAGCCTCCATGAATTATCTGGGTGAGTCATTGCACGAAGGCAAGTGGTAAAAGCAGCGTTAGGTGCCATAAAACTGATGGAAACCGGAATGTTAAGGAAATTCTGAAAATGAATGTATTATTTATACAGTGGTCTTAACACTGGAAGAGCTGCGCTTTCTGGGCAGACTAATTGTTGTTAAGGAGCAGCAGAAGGGGAGAATTTATCTCTGGGTTCCACAAAACCAGAACTTTCTGCTTTTATGGGTCTGGTTTGAAATGTGCCCTTGTGGAAATGGCCCTGTGGTTCTGTTTGATTTTCTCCCTTCCAGATGTCTTGAGATCTGCAAATCAAGCCAGGCCTTTTCTGTGTCATCCTCCTTGGCAGTAAAGGCACTGCAGGGCAAAATGGGCTTTTATCTGCACTTGCAAGGTTTTGCTGAGATTTAGGAGACTCCTTACTGCTCTCCTATATTTGAGCAAACTCTGAAGTGGCAGTGAGCTAAAGGCACTAAAATCAGTCAGTATTTCCTTCAAGCTTTAGTGGATTTTATTTGGAGTTAGACTAGGTAATGATGGCTCTGTTCTTACCCAGTTTAGTACTCAAATCTTTCATCCTTTCTTTTAAAAGCCTTTGTGGGAGGCCAGTGAGAAGAGCTCGGTGAATGAGCATTATCGTGTTGAAAAGCCATTTAAAATGCTTGGAGGGTGTTTCTTGTGTCCACTCAGAACCGAAGATTCCTGAGCATCAGAATCCAGCTCAGGAACCTGAATCAAACAGGAGGCATTCAGAGTTATTTCAAACACTTGGAATATGGCAGAAGTCTTTTAAGTTCAGTAGCAAACACATGGAAAACCAGATGGTTTCTTTGCGACAGAACCCTGAACATAACAGGAAAATAGAATATGCTCCCCTCCCTCTTTCAGCTGGAGAAAAGGATCTTTAAAATGCCTTGCATGTGTGCTAAATAAATAAATTTAAAAATGAACCTTCTGGCCAATCACAGTTTAGCTACCCTGCAATTAAACAAATCCACAAACTGGCAACGCATTTACATCTCATTAAGGGGAGGCACATGCAGCAACGGCACGAAAATTTAGAAATTAGACACAATTACCACGTTGGCTGGAGGCAGGAGGGGGGAGCGCCGTGGAGGGAGGTTTGGAGGGGAAGTTTGATGGTTGCTTAATTGGCTGCTGCCTCCCCGGGCCCAGCCAGCCTTGCTGGATCTCCCAGGGAAGGATCCCTGATGCTCTGCCCGTATCTGCAGCGCAGCAGCCCCGGGAGCTGGCGGAGCAGGAGCCGTGGGATGTGCCAGGGAGCTGCAGGTGCCACCTGGGGCATCACCTCCGCTGGCACTTCACGGGGGTGGCAGGGACGTGGCCCCGGTGCTGTGGCTGGGCTCTGCACTGCCTCCGTTCCCATCTTTTGAAGGGAATTGCAGAGCAGCTCTTCCCAAAGGAAAGGTGCCTTTCCATCCCTTCGGTGGCTGGAGAGCCTGGCTGGCACCCGTACTGAGGATTTATGGGCTTTGCACAGCATCCTTCCTCCTTCCTCGCCTCTGGAAGCTCCCCAGTTCTCTGGATTTCTTATCTATGCTTCTCTATCTAGGAATTTATTTCACCTCTCTATTTTTTTAATAGACTCCAGGTGCCTTCCCCCTGAGGTGGTTGCATTCCTTACGAACAGATACAAATGTGTGGGTGGGAGTGATTCCTGGAACAGGGGCAAATATTAATAACGAAAATAACAAAGGCTTAGTTAGGAACAGTAATTGCAGATAATTTATCACCTCAGGCATCACTTCTGGGAGTCGGGCCTGGCCTTTCCTGGGGAGGGGTTAAACCACTGGATTCTGGAGCCTTTCCACAATAATACTAATGAGCTGTAAGGCTGTTGGTAGCAATGCCCACTGGAAGATTTAAAAAATAAACCCATAATGATTTTCAAAAGGAGCAGTGACACAGGAGAGCCGTTCTGGGGGGGAAGTTGTTGGTGGTGGGGTTTTGTGGGGGTTTTTCAGCCTCCTGCACTGAGGCAGGGATGTCCATGGATGCTGCTCCACGCTCTGCCTGCATTTCTCTATTTCCACGGTGGGGATCCAGATCAGCCCAACTCAAAGGCTGCTGGGAATAACTTCAGCCCACTCCAGGGAATCCAGAGGGGTGAGGAATGGAGAAAAGGCTGTTCCTGCCAATCACCAGGTCCACTCTGTCCAGGTATTTAATGGCCCTATTAAATATAGCAAGTGTAAATCTTACAAATTGCCTTGGAAAGGATTCAGCCGCTTCAAAAATGGAGCAATATTTTGGATATATGACTTGTGTTTCAGATCCATAAATAAAAAGGCAATATATCCTGAAGTTACAGGCAAGTGCTACTCAGGTGTTTGTATTTTTGGAAGGTTTCTGCCTTTCCCTTCTGAAACATCCTGGCCCTTCCCACAGTTTTCGTGGCCTCAACACAAACCCCAAGATGTCACAAAGGAAATGAGTTAAGTAAGGAATGAACGGAAAGTCCTGCAGGCTGATTTATTCACTGCATTAAACACAACCTACACTCTGCTTGGGGATTTTCCCCCCTCAAGGGCGCCTTTTTGGGGCTTTTTCCCTCTTAAATCCCAGCTGTGGGATAGCTGTGATCCCCTGGATTTGTCACTCTGCAGGGCACTGTGACACCGAGGAGAGGCTTCATCGTTAACACGGAACTGATGAACTGGTGAATGGATTAGGAATTAATGACTCTGTGTCGGGGCACTGCTGCTGCCGAGGCTCTGGAGGGCATTTTCCTGCCCTGCTGCCCACGAGGGGCTGTGCTGTCAGGGATTCTGGGGCTGTGTGTGCAGCAGGGAGCCCGTTCAGGGCTGAAGTTCCCCCAGCATTAATCACCACTGTGTCAGGGGGTTCAGAGGTGTTTGACTCCTGAGCTGGGCACAGCCTGGCTGCCAGTAACTGATGGGTGCTTATAAATGTGCTTTGCCTGAAGTGCAGGGGTCACTGGGGGGCTACAAAAGCTCCCTGAAACTCCCCTTTGCCATCCCTGCCGTATTCCCTGCAGCTCTTTTCCCTGGAGCACACGGCAGGATCACACAGCTGAGGGAAGGGTGGAAAACTGGATAAAAAAATCAGCCTGGCCTGTCAGCACTGTGTAAAACACTTCTGTGTGAAACCAGCACGTTCTTATTCATATAGAAAACTTTTTAGGAAGGGTTAATCCAGGTGATGCTTCAGGATGTGGCTTTTCCTTTTGGCTGATGGCTGGGCTTGTTTTATTTTAAGCTTTTTATGGACATATTCTAGGGAGAATTAATGCAGGTGGTGCTTCAGGATGTGGCTTTTCCTTTTGGCTGATGGCTGGGCTTGTTTTATTTGAAGTTTTATATGAAGATGTCTCGCCCCAGCAATGAGAATCGGGCTGCAGCTGCTCCTCTCTTGCCAATGCAGGCCCCTCGTCCCTGAACACGGATCACAAAGTGTCAGGAATGAGCGCTGATTCCTGAGCTCAGGAATAATTCATACAAACGTCTCCCAGCTTAGCCAAGAGAAGCAATTTCAGCTGGAACAGTGCACAATCCATTTTTCCCTGGCAGAGAAGAAAGGGAAGGGTACCTGCTATTACTCTGACTTTTATGTATTTTTTGCAAATGCTCAGACACCGCGATGATGTGTGGAGAGATGGAATCTAAAGACAGAGATAAGGGGGATAAATCAAAAAGCCCAGGTGTAGTCGCACGCAGGCTCCATGGAAACTGCCTGCAGCCATCACCTCCTGACGGGGCAAACCAGGTTTCCTAGAGGCAAATTTGGGTCAGTCTGAGAACGAGATCAGGGTTTAACCTTTGGGTTCAGATGCCACGGTACAGGTGCACTGTGAACCCGTGTGCCTGCTTCGGGCAGCAGCGGGGAGTGCTGAAGATGGATCTCTTTGAACAAACTGGAACTGGAACATTTCCTTGGGGTTTTTTTCTGAGCACTCCAGTGCCTGGCTTTTAGGAAGAAAGCAGCAATTACCTCCTTGCCAACTTCTTTTTCGTGTAGTGAAACAACTGTTATGAAGTGCATCCAAGTAGGTGTAATTCTCTTGTGGATTCCATCTTTAACTTATTTGCAATAATTGCCTGAGCAAGCCAGAATTTATCTGGAAGGCCCTGGCTTAGATAAACTCCTGCTGCGCTGGGTGCAATTTTGCGAAGAGTGGGGGAGGCACTGGGAGAAAAACAAATTAAAATTAATCTCGTCTCCTGAAATATTTCATTGCACAAACTCAATTTACGATGCAGAGCTGCCCTTTGCAGCACGTGCGAGCTGCTGAGGCAGAGCAGGGGCCTGTGTGAAGGGAAGAACCAACGGAACAAATCAACAACACCAATTTATTCCTTGAGGAAACATCCACCTTGTGCAATCTGCTGCTGTGGGAGCTTGGGAGGCTTCCCTGACCTTGCTGACACTTGGCACGTGCAGGAAAAAGGATTCTTGTGGTGTCTTGCAACACAGGGATCTCTGAAATTCCCTCATTCCCACACCTCAGATTGAGTGGGAAGTTGCCTGCGTGTTTGGATGGAGTTTAGGCCCTTTTGTACAGCAAATATCCAAGAGCTTGTAATTTTGGAGTTTCTCTTTGGCCTTTTTGTGGAATTTCTTCATGAAGGTGTAAGGAACAGGGACAATTTGTGCACACGGTGCTTGTTCATCCCTGATTTGTGTGTCTGGGGATGAAAGAGCTCTTTGGAAATGTCTCTGTTGTAAAACTGCTCCTTTAATTGATCCTGGAGCTCTGCTGGTGTGGGCAACCCAAAAAGTAAAGATCCCTCAAAGCCTGTGATCCCTTTCCCTCCCGAACACTGCGTTATTCCGTGAACCAGGTCTCTCCAAAGATGGTTTGGGATGAACTGAGCTCATTTGTGCCTCCTTTTCTCTCCCAGCTGGAGCAGAGGTGAGGGGTTCTGCTTGCTGAGAGCTCTGGGAGCTGCTGTGGAACAACAGGGAAATAAATTCCCCGCTGGAATCTGGCAGCCCCTCCAATCAATGCCCTTTCCAATTAATTTCTCCGGGTAAGCAGGACTCCTGAAAACAGTGTGCTGCTGTTAGCTCTGGCTTTAATTTATTTTGAAGAATGTGTAATTATCAAGCTGTGAGCAAATTGCCATTGCCTTCACCTGGCTCCTTTCAGGACTCATTGGCATTCAGAGGAGCCATTGATTAATGAGCAGAGCAGCAGAGGACAGGGATGAGCCAGCGCAGCCCAGGCCACGGGCTGCATGAGGCAGCAATGCCTTAGGAGAGGGATATCAGGCCCTGGGGTGCAGATATTACTTTCTAAATGGAGAAAAACAGTAAAAATCCACACTTCTGGTGGGCCAAGGATGTTCTCTTTCTCCAGGCAGCAACTGACAGAATGAGAGGACACAGCCTCGAGCTGTGCCAGGGGAAATATAGGTTGGATATTAGGAAGAAGTTTTTTACAGAAAGAGTGATAAAATATTGGAATGGTCTGCCCGGGGAGGTGGTGGAATCACCATCCCTGGATGTGTTTAAAAAGAGATTGGATGTGGTGCTCAGTGCCAGGGTTTGGTTGAGGTGTTGGGGCATGGGTTGGACTCGATGACCTTGAAGGTCTCTTCCAACCTGGTGATTCTGTGATTGTGTGATTCTGTGATTCTGTGCCTCGTACAGTGCAGCAATGAATGGGAAAGGTGTAGCTTCTTGAAAAATACCCAAGGTTTCTTCCCTTGAAGCTTTTTAGTGTCCCTTGTGCCCTTTTCCACACTTCTGGGACAAAGAGGAGCTGCTGGCAGCACTCTGTGTTGTCACATGTCGTGATGTGCTGTGCCTCTCCAGGGCTCTGTGCTGTATTCCCACTTTTGGAGGTTTACACGTGGCTGGGTGCAGCTTTCTTTGATTTTCTGAAGCTGGATTCCGAGCCAGGCAAGGGATGCTGAGCTGATGGATTTTGCTCCTCTTCAGTAGGTAAATTTTGCACTTTTCCCTAAGTTTTTGGTCACTCTCAACCTTTTCATCCCTGCCCTTATTCCAGTGACAATCACAGTGATCTCCATGTCAGAGGGGAATTTGCAGGGCTTGGGACAAACAAGAGCATTTTCCTCCTGGAGAGCAGGGCAGGGTCACTCAAACACTGACACAAGGCACTGGTGGAGAAGAAGCAGGAGAGATTTTGGATCCCTGGGATCACCTCAGGTGTCACTCACTGCTCAGTCCCTTTTCAGGTTCAGGTCCCTGGGTTTTTTGCTGCCGTGTGCCCTCCCAGGAGTGCAGGGTGTGAGGCTGATGGGATGTGATGGCCCCTACCTGCTGGCAGGCACAGACCTCCAAACGCCTCTTGTAGGGCTCACTGAACAGGGAACTCTTACTGGGAAGCTCAGAGCACCATTAAGCCAGGCTGGACTAAAACTGCTTCATCTGGAGGGGAAAAACATCGTATATTCATCTTTGTACAGTCCCACATTCCAAATTTTTTACCTCATTTCGGGTGTCTTGCAGTTGTTCATTTGTTTAGGGGGAGAGCAGGTTTTTGGTTATGTTTTCTCTAAACTTCTTTGGGCTGAACTGCAGAAGCAGTGAGAATGTCAAGCTTGGAGTAAGCCTTTGCCAGAGTTCAGAGCTGGGCAGGATTGAACTGCCATCCCTCTTACCTGGGGACTTCACTGCTCCCTGTTCCTGCAGGAGTTAAGGCTCGTGTGCTAATAAAATCAGGTTCTGACTTAGCAGCCCTCTGGGCTGACTGAGCTGCAAGCTGATACCACGAGAAGCAGGATATCAGCTCCAAAAGGGGGACAAACTCTTGCTTCTGTTGAGTTTGCAGTGAAGGAGAAAAAAGGAAAGCGTGGCCTGTGAGCCCAGCAGTTCCTTAAAAGCCTGCTACGATCCATTTAACAAATTGTTTCTCCTCTATCTTCACCCTGGTTGTTCTTATTATTATGCCTGTTATCTGATGGTTATTTAATCTATATTTTGTAATTACTTCCCTTCTGTCTTTCACTCCAACATACATTCATTTTCTTGTTGCACTAATGCAGTGACCTACATTATCCGAGCTGTAAAAGTCAATTACGCTGCCTGTGATTTTTCAAGTGGTGTTTAGCAAATGGGTTTGTGTATTATCCACCCGTTACCTGGCTCCTGTACAAAAGCCAGGTTTTCTCAGGCACCTTTTAAAAGCATCTCCAGAAATACAACAGATTTTTTTTTTTTTTTTTTTTCCCCAGAATCTGGATGCAAATTGTGCTGG
This sequence comes from Dicrurus megarhynchus, assembly GCA_013399195.1. Classification (NCBI taxonomy): domain Eukaryota; kingdom Metazoa; phylum Chordata; class Aves; order Passeriformes; family Dicruridae; genus Dicrurus; species Dicrurus megarhynchus. The sequence continues at coordinate 76,657 of VXAD01012720.1, forward strand.
GAAGGAGCAGGGAATGTCCTGCCCACTCCTAGGGACAATATGGAGCGTGGAATCTGATGTTTCTCGCTGTGGATTGGGAGTTTATCGCCCCAAAACTACTGTGCAGCTTTCAAACTGTGTTTGAATCTGTGGATTTTGCATCTCTGACGTTTAATTCCAGGCTTTGAGTTGAAACCACGTCTGTGGTGTTAAAGGAATCACAAAATCATCTGTAGCCAACACACAACCAGCTCCCAGGGGACGGCTGGGTGGGGACTGTTTGTTTTTTAATCAAGCATCACTCATTAATGCCTGGAGCTTCCCTGCATAAAAATCCTCACCCTGCAGCCTTTCCCAGGCTTCCTGGCACGACACTGAGATGTGAGCACGTTGCAGATGAAGTTTGGAGCCCGTGTTAACAAGCTCTCCAGGCCCATGCTAATTCTGTAGTGGAAGAAAAGGAGGTATCAGAGGGAATTTGATGGAGAGAGGTGCAATCATCATCAAACTCTGCCCCCTCCCTGGTGGGGAGGCTGATTGCTTTATTATTCCACGTCACGAGAGGGCTCAGGGCAGCAGCCTCCAAGACCCACCAGCCCTGTGACACAGGGCAGAAACTGGAATTTTTGGGGTGATGTTTATGAGGATTTCCTATTTTTATAGTTAAAGTTGGAAGATTTCTTAGGAGAATTGTCCTTCTCTCACTGTTTGTTGTTTTTCCCCCCACCCTTACCTCTTTATTCATTATCTATACACGCAAAAGAATTAAAATTGAAACGGTTTCCTGCAAGCAGGAACTTCTGTGCTGTTCAACAAGTGCCCTGGCGAGCATTTCCTCATTTAAATGTGTGGCATTTTTTCCCCTCAGGCATTTGGGGATGGATCCAGTTGTGCCGCTCTCATTTCCAACAGCACATTTGAGCCCAGCCTAAGTAGCAACTGATTTAGTTTGGCTTTTGTTCCCCCCCACAATCCCTCCTGTTAAAAGCAGCTGTTACTCCTTCGTTTAAGGCAGAGGAAAATTAAATGGCTCGCCCGAGGTCATGAGCAGAACTAGGAACAGAATTTCTTGCAAGTCTGAGCTCAGTGATTGAATTGCAAGCTGAGATTGAAAGGTGAACATTTGCACGGGATTATTTTGTTTGGGGCGTGGGTGTAGGGTCTGAGATCCTTGAGGGATCATTCCAGGTGGTGGATCATGAGCTGGGTTCCAGCTGGTTCTGGTTTTTTATGTATTTTATGATACCTGGGATTTTTTTTTTCCATGATACCATATTCCAGGGTGGTTTGCAAACGTGATTATTTTTGGAAGTTACAAATGAATATCAGAATAACCAGAAGGCCCCTGTGAAATCGTGAGTATAGCCTGGGAGTAAAAATAAATAAGGACATTTTAGCCTCTCTTTTGAGCTTGTGTTCTCCCTTGTAACCCTGTCAGTGCAGGGATGTGCGCCTGGGGCTGGGGAGCTGCAGACAGCAAGGAGCAGGATTTAATAGCTCAGCTGTAAATGTGAGAGCATCTTGTCCCTGCCCTTGCACAGATTGGTTTGGAGGCCTGGAAATGTCTGAATTCTGATCCGTGCTCGCTGGGAGGTGTTCAGCAATCACATCTCAGCGCTGTAAGCCCAGCTGGGAAGATAGACCTGCACAGGAGCTAATGCTACAGGAAAAAAAAACCCCTCAGTTTTAAGAACCATAAGAGAAAATTTGATTTCCACCAGGCTGGTGTTTATAGACTGGTGTTCTCTCCTCTCCAGGAAGCCAATCTGAGCTTTCACAGGGCTCCTGCTGGAAGAAATCAAACAGCAAATGCATGCGAGGTTTGTGGTGGTTGAGGGGCAGGTGAGGATGTAACTGGTTGTGCTCCTGGGAGGAGAGGGATGAGAGGAATGGGAGAAGGGCTCAGCAGGGGATGAGGAACAAGCTGTTGTCGTCCTAATTGCGCTTCTAAAAACGCCTGGAAAATGCTGCTGTCTGCTCTGAGTTCCCTCTGCAAACCAGGGGGTCTCTGTTCGATGGAGAGGGGACTTTCTGTCTGCTGCCTGGGGGAGAGAAGGGATAAAAAACAGGCCAGAATTTGTGAAATCACTGTGGCAGCATTCCCCGGGACAGACACAGGCTAATTCTACCCAAAGAGAAAAATTAAACCAAAATTTTATTTATTTTTATTGACTTGAGAAGGAGGAAGTGTTGGGAAACCTTTCAGCCTCACCTTTTGGTGGCGAGGTTGGCAGCGTCCCCGTGGCCTCTCTCGGGCCATGCTCGGGCTGCAGAACCGGTGTCCTCTGCCACATTCCCCTGCTCATCCCCTGGAATCAGCTGCCCGAGGGAAGCAGGATGGGCAGCAGGAGGAGAGGCAGCCACGCCTTCCCTCAGCAGTGGCTGGTTTTGGATGCTCTGGCAGAGCAGGACATGCCCACTACCCCGGACAAGGTGCTCCCACCCCGTGCAGACTCCCGGGAAGGCAAATCCTTGCTGGTGAGAGCGAAATCCTTTGCTGCCCTTCAGCAGCTGCAGGGAATTCTCTCCCAGCAGGCCCTGCCATGGCCCCAGGCAGGGGTTCAGTCGTGGATCCAGGGCTGCCAGCTGATTCTGGAGCGCTGCTGGAGTGGAAGTTTCCAAGCCACACCTGAGGGAAGCATCCTTAGTGCAAGAGATTTGGTGCTTTAGACTAAAACTCTTCCTTTTTACCTGAGATTAGTTTTTCAGGGGAAAGATGCCCAGTGGCCCAGCAGAATAATTACATATTTTCTCCAAATCCTCTCTTATAAAAGGAAGGGAAAACTCAGTGCCTTGTAGCAGGAGAAAGATGCCTGCTTCGAGCAGGTGAGAGTTGTACTTGGGTGAAAATGAAGGTTTTGACTGCAAATCTTTATGCTCTTTATTCTGAAATTGCAACCCTGGAAAAACTTCATTCAAAAGCTGCTCGTTGGCTAAACGGAGTTCAGAGAAGGAAACCAAAGAGAAGGAAAAGAAAATAAAGAGGAAAAAAAACCCTGAAGTATTGAGGACGGCAGAGGGATGAACGGATTGCTGTTCCTGCAGGAGCTGCTGAATAAATAAATTATTAGGAGTGCTCAGAGAGTTTCCCCAGCCTCTCCCAGGGTGTTCCAGCCCCGTGCTGCTGCTGCTCCCAGAGGGAGCAGTTTGGCTGGTGCAGAGCTCAGTGCCGACAGCGTGACTGAGCACTGGGCATCGTCCCTCTGCTCTCACTTGACAGGCAGTCATTTATATATATTTATAAATATAGAAATTATATTATTAAAATGATATATTTATATATATTATAAAAATGATGTACTTATATATATTATAAAAATAATGTATTTTATCTATTATTAAAATTATATATTTATAAATATACAATTTATATTTATATCTATATTTATATTGATATTGATATTGATATTGATATTTATATTTGTATTGATATTTATATTTGTATTTATAGCTATATTTATACTTTTATTTTTATTTATATTTATATATGTTTTAATATATTTATTGCTATATTTCCAGGACTCTTCTTAGCACTTTATCACATATACACCTATATATTTATATCAAATAGTTCTTGCTGACCCGTGTGATGCAGTAAGCACCACACAGAAAGCGTGGCAGATGTGGGTTCAGGGCCCTGGAAAATTAAACATGATGCCTCTTTTTGCACTCTTACATGAAAATACAACATTTTACCCATCTGGCCTGAGACTGGGGCAGATGCTTCACTGGAAGACCACGCTCTTTATGTAGTTTGATGGCAATACTCTATGTTATTGTTGAATTATTCATCTATTTTTTTCGTCAAGCTGTAACTTACCCCGGCTGTCTTCCCTGCTCTGCTGGTCCCTGTTTTCTCATCCATCAATCAACACCAAAAGCAATATCCTCAGCTGGCACTCGTGGAACTGACAGCTGAAAAGAAAGCTCACCATTTTCTAAAACATTCTGGGTATTGCAATGATATTTTGATTAGACACAAATGGAACTGGAATCCTTTGGCCAGTTAAGGTGGTGTTGGTGCAGCTTCAGCTGGTTTGAGGTAACTCCAAAGAGTTTCTTTCATCAAGGTCTTCTTTGGAAGGATGAGTGAGGAAATAACATCCAGGAATAAGCTGCTACAAGACTTTGAATCTCCTTCCTAATTGCTTCCTCCATCTGCACAAAATAAGAGCCAACAAGCCACTTCCAAAATCAGCATTAATGTTATTCCTGTTTTTTTCCAAAGGTTTGATCCTCCAGGGCACTCTCCCTCCTCTTTCATAGCAGTCGCTCTTCTCCAAACCGTCCCAGGCCTGCATGGGAGGCAAGGTTGATATAAATGTGAACATTTTGGTTCTTAATTCACATTTCAGAAGTAGCCCATGGACCTTGCACTGGGTGGGGAAGGAATTCCAGGCTGCTAAATGGGATTTGTTGTTGTTTGGCTGGAATAAAGCAGCAGCCTCATTTCTGACTGCTGAGGTTCTGCTTGGCAGGAAGGAGTGTGTTTGTACAAACAGGGCCATCAAGGCCTTGCTATCATTCAAAATCAATGCAGTTTGGGGCTTGGTTTTTAGGAATAATAGAAAAAGAATAATTATTTTTAAAAACCCCAAAAAACCAACCAACCAACCAAAAAAAACCCCAACAAAAAAATCCCAAAACACCCCAAAAACCAAACCAAAACACAAACAAACAACCGCCCCCCCAAAAACCCCGAAAAACAAAAAACCCCCACAACCAACCCCAAAAAAGCTTTGACTGCAAAAGCTAAATGAGATAAATAACCCTGACAGAGAAAGAAGGAGATCTTGCTAAATTGAATGCAGTCAGTTTTAACATTCACAGCGCCAGAGGCAATTTTAGGCAGTGTAAACGTAATGGAAAAAGCATATTCCTGAAGCTGACTTACAAAGTGCTGCATTTGAGTCCTTAATGATGATAAATCAATGATCTAGAAAATAAAATCCCTTTCCCATTATCCAGATGGGCACACAAATTCTTCTCCGACTTTGAGACGGAGGCACCCAAATTTTTCAATTAGCATTTCACATCCCACTACCTTAAAATTATAAGTAATTAAATTGGAACACAGTGCCGACACTCAGAGAGGAACTGTCTTTCTCCCTCTGTAAAATGGGGCCCGCTGATTGATACAATCCTTTAACCCAGCTGAGGGAGTCTCTGCTAACGCCCTAAGAGAGGCACTGGAGCAGAACTCCAAAATTGAATTACAACCTTTGTATCGAGCCAAAGAGCAAAGCTGTGATTATGAGCTCCTGCCTCTCTATTTCTTCCTTCTGAACTCAACTTTCCCCCTTCTTTTTTTTTTTTTTGTGCCTTGACAAGTTCCTTATCTCCAGTGCCATCAGGGGATGTCCTGGTGGCTCTGCCTTCATTTGGGCTGTGCCCAAAGCGGAGCAGAAAAGGGGGCAGGGAGGATTTGGGGGAGCTTGGGCTGAGTGGAAATTTGCTTTGTTAAATCTTCAGCATCTCAGAAAAACAGGTGGCAACTGAGCAGCTTCATCCTGTACAGCCAGGCTTGTCCATGTCAGGAGAGTGAGCTGGATTTAAATATTCTTTTGTCTCTTAAAAACACTAAAAGGTGACAGATAAAACTTAAACGTGCCAAGGTTTTGCAAAGGTGGAAACGGTGGGTGTGCCACACACGTGGAATGTTGGCTGTCTTAGCCTGACCAAGGAGTCTCCTCCTATCCAGAATGGAAGGGAATAATGGGATTTCTGTTTGTCAGAGTAATTAATTGGAACTTGGACAAATTTGTGTTGATTCCCAGACCTCAGAGCTCACCCCAGCTGCACCACCTAAAGGATTTTGCTCCGCTGAAGTAACAGGTATCATTCAATTTCTGTGACAGCCTGGGAGTTTTCGAGGTGCATTTCTTTTGCCTGGCAGCTCATGGTGTTTTACTGAAGTGCATCCCTGAGTGTTTCACTGTTGGGCTGTGCTCGATGCAGTGCCCAAGGTGTTTGTCACAGAAAGGTTTGTTCTGGACAATCCCTGTGCCCAGAACATGCAAAGAAAGCCCAGCTCCAGAAATTCTGGCTCCACCGAACAAATTATTGAGGTCTCAGTTTAAACCTTAAGGGGAAAATCCCAGGGGAAATGGAAACTTGAGATGAAAACTGAAAAATGGCAAAACTCTCTGGAAATAGGAGGGCAAATTCTGCTCTTTTCAGCTCGCACAGGTTTGATGATGTGAATGATTAAAGCAGGGTATAAAGTAATTTTTTACAACAGAGGCTGCCATAACTTCCCAGTTTCCTGGGTGTAATGGCAGTGGAATTACATCCCATTTTGTTTTCAAATCCGTAAATAACACTTATCCTTATGACTAGAAGGTTAATTTCATGACAGCATAACAGCCTGGGATATTTTTCTTAATGAAGTGCTTCTAAACTCCAGATATTTAACTACATCATATTTATGTTGTAATTATTCCTACTTGCCTGGTGCATTTCCAGTGACATAAATTGTGCTGGTTTCAAATAGGCTCAAACAAATGCATTGTGTACTGTAATTGTTGGGTAATTACAGTGTGGTTAGATGGCGATGAATGACGTTCCAGCAGAACTTTTTCTCTTTTTAGTTCATTTAAAAAAAGATATTTACTGCCCCCCAAGGTTCCTGGATAGGTTTCATGCCCCTGCCTTCGACCTTTAAGGCAGAAAACACCAGGGGAGTTGAATCTGGATTAATCCTCCTGGTTAATTGGCTTCAGCACCCAAGAGATGCCAGAGCTGATGAAATTTGTCCTCAGAAAAGCCGCGGGCTTTGGTGGCTTTGATTTTCTAATGAAAAGCTGTCATCCTCCTTCTGTCAGGACACTTGCTGCGTGTCTTGACTTAAATTTACCTTTTCATGGGAATTCCCCAGGGATTTTGCTGTGTGTGTCTCCTGCCCCTCTGTCATGTTTGACCAAGTTGTCTGGAATTTATTTGGAGAGTAGGAGATGCAGATTGAGACACAAAACCACTGCAAAAGCCTGAGTGTTGTTTTCATGCAGAACGGGGTTAAAAATCTGCATATTTCCAATAAAGCTGCAGGCAGAAGAGTCCATTTACACTGACTTTTATTGCCTGCTCTAAAACTTTATTTTAATGCAACTTCAGGGGAAAAAAAAAAAAACGTGCTAGCCTGACTCTGTACCAATTAGGATAATGGAATTGCTAATGAAGTGACAATATTTGCTCTGTGCCATGTGCTCAGGGACACCTTCACAGGTACACTGTCATTCCCTTCTTTAAACTGGGATCCGCAGGCGCTTGGTGGAATTTCAACAGCAAACACTTTGTCTTCCCCATTTATTTTTTAAAACAGATCGATGCCCACTGAAACCTCCACGATTCCTCTTTAAGCAGCCCTTCCTTTCCCTCCTGTTCACCTCTGGACAGAACGTTCCCTTTTCTGTGCCCCGTGGTGTTCAGAGCCTGCTGGGAAATGATTTCTGGGCATTTAGCAGGCTGTGCTGTGGAAAGAACTCCTGGGGAGCCTCCCAGATGCCCAAAATAAACGGTCAGGGCTCCCTTTATCCTGAAATCCCATCCTTGGAGGGCGTGGGGGTCCTGTGGAAGTCCAGATCACCCAGGGCTGAGAATGAGCTGGTCCAAGAAATATTCCTGTGGCCACGACGAGAAGCCCTCAACATCTCCGTGCTCTGACTGATGCATCCTCTGTTTAATCACAGGAACTTGCTAATGGAATCACTTCTTCTCCCCAGACCTAGCCAAGAATAACCACAGTCCCATTTTTAAAGGGCTGTCAATCCAAGCTTTGATGTTCTAATTCTGCACATACAGAATCCTGGGGGAGAAAAAAAAAGAAAAAAAAAGAAAAAAGT
>VXAD01012720.1:84523-95766 GCA_013399195.1 Dicrurus megarhynchus
AAAAAAAAAAAAAAAAAAGACAAAAAAAGGACTATTTTGGAAGCAGCCAGGCATGAAAAGGTTGTTGCATCTGAGCTATTAGAAGAGACCTAACACAGCAAGCTGATAGTTCAGGGTGTTGACTTCTGCTACTGCTCCAGGAACGCATCCTGGATCTCTGCTCCTGTTCTGCTCTCACCCGTGGCTGTGATTCACGCTGCTGCCTCAGCTTCCTTCAGCTATTTTGTCACTGTCCCCTCACAGGCAAGCACTGGGACATTTCTTCTGTCCCCCGAGGGAACAGGAGGAAACAGGACTCAGGCTGCTGTTGGAGGGGAAGAACTGATTTAGGAACTTTATTTCCTACCCCAGCAAAGCTCTCAAACAAGAGCCTTAGCGGCTTTAACAGCAGCTGAAAACTCCCTCATGCCAGGGAGAGAGAAGTCCGTACCTGCTTTATTTTTTATTCCAAAGAGAGTGCACAACTCATCCTCTCTGCAGTCCCTGCTTTGCTTGTGGCAGGAGCCTGGAGCAATTAAGATGAAAATGTGGCCACCCCAGGGAGCTGCTGGAACTGAGGAGTGATAAATGCCAGGCAACACCTATAAAATAACAGATTTTTTTTTTATTTTACATTTTTTAATCACTTTGGGAAAGGCAAGCGGCTGTTAGAAGCCAGTGCAGGTTCCAAGGAAGGGAATATGAGGATGAGGCGGGGCGTGGCAAATGCTGTTGAGGGAAGGGGCAATGTCACATTCGGGGACAGAGCTGCCATCCCCCTGCTTGTGGCAGGGGCTAAATATTGCAGGAAGCTGTTCACAGGCACGAGGAAAATTGTTTGCAGTTTGTACTGCAAACCTGGGAGAGCTGAGTGCTAGCTGGCCTTGCCTTGGGGGTTTCAAATTCCCCTTTAACCCTGAGCCAGAAACAACAAAAAACCCTCTGAGAGATGGGCACACACATTTTCACCACCCCTGAAGGGCATCTTTGAATGAGTCCTAAAAGCTTCTTGATTTCTTTGGCCTCACAGAAGCCAGGAGGGGCATTTCAGCTCCTGTGCCATGAATAAAGCAGCTGCTCCAGCAGAATTCTTTTCCCAAAAAGCATTTAGCACCACAAGCTCTGCAGAGCCAGGGGGTGGTGAGCAGAGCAGGGCTGGTGCAGAGGTGGGGGATCCGGCTGCTCCCCATCCCTGCCTGACGGATTTTCCCTTCAAAGGAAGCAAATCTTCAGAAATCCCTTCCTGCAGATCTGTGCTCCGGCTTTGCGGGAGCTGCACCCCGACCAGAGCCCCCCTGAGCCTCTCCCCACGGATCACTCACACCCAGGGTGGGGTTCTGCCCCCTGAGGAACCAGCTGCTTCCATCCGGGGCTGCCTCCCCTGAAGCTGCCTCTGCCTCTTGGTTTAAACATCACCAAATCAGCCCCAGCGTGGTTATTCCTACAGCGGGTGCATAAATGTACCTGGCCTTCCATACCAGCACTGCGTGTCCCCAGAGATTTAGGCCCCCTAAAGACAATATCATTCTTTGTCAGAGGCACATAAGCATCAATTTATGGGATTTTTCATAAATAGAGCCATCCTGAGGGCAGCATTATTGATTTACTTCTGACCTAGCCCAGCGCCAGCGTCACGAGCAGCAAAGGCTCCTCTCAAATTGGGAACTTCTGCTTTTCCTTTAACTTCATTATCAAAACATTCACCGCTCTGAAGGCTGTAATAAAGCAGCCTACTTCTGCCAGAGATAGATTCTGTTTATGATCTGAGTCGTGGCTCCGGTAATTGAGACCTGAATGCCAGAAAGTCATAAAAAAGTTCCCCCGTGGTCATGAAGTTCCCTCCAGTTTGCTTTTCTCGCACTAATAATCTTATCTTTCCCACATTTTTCTCCTGTTAAGCACAGCACATTGAATTATCCAGTCCCTGCAAGAAGCCTGAGCAGTCCTTCTGTATCTTGTGGGTTGTTAGGGCTGCATTTCATTAAATAATAAACCAGCACACGGTGTTTAGTGGAATAACAACACATCGTACAGGCCGAGATAAGCTGCTGTCGGGAAGTGTCTATAGAGCACAGGCAATTCCAGGGTTTGTTCTTTATGTTCCTGACATTGTTGGTGGAATTTCAATCCTGTATCCTGCAAGAAGAGCTCGTGCTGGCTGCGTGTCCCTGAGATAGCACCCGAGGGGAGCAGCACCCGGCCTCGTGCTGCCTCCTCTGTGCTGCTCAGCCCTGCTGTGCCAGGGGATTCTCCAAATAAACCAGCTCAGAAGTTGTGAAAAAGCCCAGAAAGCTGTGACAGTGGAGTAACAAAAATTTAGGGGCTGTAAGGGCTAAACTGGTGTCTGTGAATGGTGAACAAACCAGGCCCTGCAGTGAGAATAATTCATCTTGGTCAGTAGAAATTCATCCCACAACGAGCGAAAAAATGGGGGTTGAGATTCAGAAAACATTCAAAAAGTTCAGCATCACCTAAAAATTCGGGGTGCAGCACTCTCAGTACGTGAGTCTTGAAAGTTTTTTGGACTGAACAGAGCCTGGCACGAGTCACGGGGTGCGCCTGCTCCAGCCCCCCCGGGTGAAGGGGAGCAGAATCCTGCCGGGTTATAATCTGGGATAAATCCCCCTTCAGCTGGAGGTTCCCATTGCTCTTTCTGCTGCTTTTCTTACTTATTATGGTAATATTTAAAGAAAGTTGAGCACTGTGCCAGCAACTGGGCAAAAAGAGAGCGAGAACTGTGACTCAGAGCACTTTTCTGTCACTCCTGTTGTCCTCTCCCAGGACATTTCCATCGAGCCACGGGACCACTGTAGCACTTAGCACGCTTTTCAGGCCTCAGAAATACCCGTTTGCAGGTGAACACACTGCTCCACATTGTGGCTCAGAGTATGTCAGTGCCCATTATCTTTGAGATTTGCAGATTTCGGGTAGGGAGGGTAAAAAATCATTCCTTTATTTGCCACAGAAACAAAGGAGAAGCATTTTCCTCAGAGCCTGGAAAGTTTTATGAGGTTTAGGGGCTCTTCAGGAAGTGGTAGGGGCGGGTGATGCCTTTTCCCCTGCTGGTGTGGGACTGAATTTTTTGAGGTGCTTTTCCTCTCCTGCGGCTCTCGAGGGTCACATGAACCACTGGAGCGCTCAGATTGTGTCACACCATAACCAGTTCATGCTTTGTCTAAGACTTCTCCCAAGAGGATAAAAACCTGAAATTTCTCTGAGATTTCCCCTCTCCTCCTGCCTCTCCCTGGGCAGCAGTGCTTTCCTCAGCCTTAATGCTGCATTCAGGACAAACCTCAGACCATCTTTTTTTTTCTTTTTCTTTTTCTTTTCATATTCTAACCATGTAATCAGCCGGAGTCCTGCTTCAAAGGAGAAAAGCACAGAAACATCAGCTGCTTTCTCTGCTGCCAGGCTGTTTCTGAGGCTGTTTTCTGCTGGTTGCCAGAGTGGTGCCCAAACACCTGTGGCCTCAGCCTGTTGGGGTGCACTGTGTGCTGGAAGAGAGATAGGCCTGAAGGCCAGAGAGAGAGCCTCTTTCTCAGACCTGGAGGTGACCCTGGGAGTGCATCCAGGTCGCTGGGGATGGGCTGAGAGAGGACTGGGGATTTCTGGACAGTGTTGGACCTATGAGACGTGATAATTGCACATAGTGACCTTCTAGGGTATTGTTTACCTATCACCATAATAGGCAATGTCTGTGCAGTACCCCAGGTGATTGGGGGACACTGAGGTGAACATCTTCCCTGTTTATATGATGTGATATCCTGTTAGGTGCTGGTATTTAAGGGAATTTCTGATGTGCAGTAAAGGCTTTGCACCTTTTCCACCGGGTGTGCGGAGTCCTTGCCCTCGTGTGATTACTGCATCAGCCTCCGGAGGAGCACAACCTCCCCTAAAACTGCTCGTGCATCATTTGCACAGTGGGGTTTTCCTGAGCATTGGGAGCCTCAGGTGATTGCAAAACGAGGGGCAAAGTGCATCTCCTTCCATCTGCCTTCCAAGCAGATTCCCTTCTTCCCTTCCCTCTGCGCTGCCCTGGGACCACGGAGCTGTGAGGAGCCACGGAACAGAGAAATGACACAAAGTCCGAGCTCAGGGTAAAAGGAGGCCAAAGTGATTTAATAACTTCTTAGAGGGTTTTTATATGTTAGTTCACAAAAAGTGTCCTATATGGCATAAGGTAATTGGTTCTTTCGGCCATCCACCCCTTAGGGTGATTGGCCAAGTTCTAAGGCACCCATCTCTAAATGTTTTTCCAGTTGGAGCCATAACAATGGTGGACAACGACCTTGCAGGAGCAGAAGTTTACAGAACTGTAACATTGTTTTGGATTACTTGCATGGGAAAGACAGAGCTCTCACAAAATGCTGCTGAGAGCTGAAGAAATTCCTTGCTGAAGCTTTTTCAGCATCCATAGGGCCACACCGATTTTGTGCGCTAATCAGCACGACAGAAACAGCAAAAAAGGCAGCGGCAAGCCGGGCGATAATTTGTTGCGGCGTGTGCTGCTCCATTATTGGCTGATTCCTTTGGAAAATTACCACCAGGGCAGCTTTGCTGGCTGGCACATGGATAATGCATGACTGGAGCCATCAAAGTTTAATGCACCCTTGGCAATGCTCTGCCTCGCTCTGCCTGTGACACCAGCTCCAGTTTTGGGTCCCCACGCTTTGTCACACCCCGGGTGCCACCAGAGCCACAGAACGAGGTGCAATCAGCCACACACGGATTTTTTTCCCCTCGTGTTTGCTGTCCCACCATGATGTCCACTGTCATTTATGGGGTTTTTTTTTCTGAGCCAGTAAAACCTCTCAGCATTTATCTTTAGTCCAGGGTTCTTCCCTTCATGATCACAACACACTTGGAGGGCAGTCCTTGCCCCAGGGAGGCTGTGATTTAAACAGGAATGCAAAAATGAAGTTATTACACACAACAACAACAGATGAACAAAACCGAGCCTAAATATTTTATGCCCAGGGTCTTCTGCCACCAGTAGGTCATAATTTATCCAGGTTTTTCCTCGTATAAAATTAAGAGAGAGTGAATCTGGCTTGAAAAGCATAGAGAAGTAAGAGTTTAACAGAAAAATAGGTGGGAGAAATAAAAGATTGGACTCTAAAAAGAAGACATTTTCTTCCCATTTAGATTTCTGACAGGGGCAGTTGCAGAAGTCTCAATACCATTATTTACAGTTTGCCTTACAGTTAGCAGCCAGCGTGGCAGATTAATTCTCAAAGCCACACATCCCAGCAATTCCTCCACCCACCCCTGGAGAGGGCACACTTCTGCACACGCAGAGAGGAAGGAAGAGATGCAGAAAGTTCAGTTCTGAGATTCCAGAGCTGTGGAAAACCGTGATGGGATTTAGGCACAGCCTCAGGGAAAGCAGCATAACTGAGATCTGAGGCACAGCCTGAGATTGCAGCATAACTGAGAAATCTGGGGGTCTGCAGCCCTTTGGGACTCGAAGTCAGCAGCTGTGTGGTTTTACCTGTGAGCTCAAGCTCCGAGGGGAGGAAATGAAAAGAGAAGAAGGAATGAGGTGGGAATGTGCAAGGACAGGTCTCAGCTCTGTGGCACCAGTGCTGAGCTGCTGCAGAGGGACATCACAGCTGTCTGTGGGCTCTGTTGGGTTCCAAACTCTCACTTCTGGCATAAACTTCAGGGATCACCCCAAGCTGACTGCCTAAGTTTAGCCGTTCACCCTGTTAAATTAAATCCACTGCATTCAGCAGCATTCTGAAACATGATGTATGTGTTAACTCAGCTCAAAAAGAAAAAAAAACCTCTTGACCCAGCAGTATAACATCTCCAACAGGAACTGCAGGCACTGGGATAATTATATTGAGATTTTTGAGCCGTGTATTTTTGAACTAAACCAGTCAATGACTTCATAGATTTCCTTACTTTCTTCCCTCCTGCAAAGAATTATGTTCTGCTGCAACTCTCTGTAATGCCAAGCTCCTTTACATTTCCAACCCACGGGAGAGTTCACAGCATTACTAATTTTTTTCCTCCAAGCCAGCAGGTTTTGATTTAATAAGGGGTAGCGGCATTTTCCAGCGTGGATTTATTCCAGGGTAATCCAGCAACTTTTCCAAATGGGAGCAGAGCATTTCCACAGGGGCTGGGATGCCCTGCCTGGGGTCCCACGGTGACCTCGGGGCTTTGCCGGCTCAGAGGGGGATTTTGGGAGCCAGGAGAACTGAGTTCCCTCCCTGCTGTTGCCATGAAGCCCCAGGTCACCCTTCACTGCTGAGGGGTGATTTCATGGTGCTCTTCTGAAATCCGTGCCAAATATTCCACTCTCAGGGGCTCCTTTAGCTGTCCTTGCAGGTGGCTCTAATTCTCTTCACTCCATTCCATTGGCTGGGAATGGGGAGGAATCTTCCCCAGATTTCTAAGGGGTGAAGCTGCTGTGGTTTCCTGGGGGCTGCTTTGTCCTGGGGGATTTGATAACTCCTCTGCTGGGCAGGAAAAACAACCCTTGGAGGCAGCAGCAGCACAAAACTGCCCGTCAGGAGGAGTTAAGGGAGGAAAACAGGAGGACAAAATGATTCCCTTTGCGAGCAGACCCATCAGCAGGGCCTGGAGGAGGTTTTGGAGGCCACCACCCGAGGGAAAACAGCTGCAAAAATATTCCTGGTGCAAGGAGACAGCAACACCTCCGTGCTGTGTGAGCTGAGGGAAAGGCGAGCAGGAAAAAAAAGGTTTTTTCTCCTCTTCCCCGCCACTCATTATTCATTTCAAACATTAACCTTTTAGGGAAGTAGAAAACAATCACACATGCTGGAAAGAAAAATTGGTTTGGTCTTTTCTGTAATGGCTTTCTCAGCTCCAAGAAAACGTGGAAGTTAATTTTAAAAACAAAGGCAGAACAGGGAAGGGCAGGGAGTAAGAGGAATGTGAGATGAGTCTTGTTCCTTCCTTCAGCACTCACCGGGCTGGAGAAGGATCCAGCAGCACAAAGCACTCGATTAATGTGAAGAAAACAGAAACTTTTCCCTGTGGAGAGAAGAGTAAACCTAATTTACAAGGTGGCAGAAAACAGTGATTTCATCTTCAGGTTCCTTTTTACCGAGGTGAGGTTGTTATTGGGGTAAGTAATGGGCACCCTCTTTGCTTGTGGTGTTGTCAGAGCACCTCTCCAGTCATCTTTTGCCTATTCAGCAGCAGAAAGGAGGAGAAAAGGGTGGGATTTATAGAAGATGCCATTAATTACTGCTCACCCTTCTGTTCTGATGCCAGAAATGAAGTATCTGTAAGAGGTGTGCACCACAGGCACAGTAAACAGGCAACAAGCCTGGAACACTCGCAGTGCTGGAAAGAAAATTGTCAGCTAAAAAATCCCCCAACAAACCTGTCAGGAGGAGTTTTATCAGAAGTCATATAAATTCAGTTTATGACCTTTGTTTATGTCTTTGTTCACTTCCACTGATACGGTCACAGATTTTTAGTTTAGTCAGGGGAAGCTGTGGCATTCCGGGCCTGGGAGATGCCTGGGAGCGTTAAATGTCATTAGAGGAGTGATCATGGGAGGAAAGAAAAATAGAGGCAGCTGAAATCTGGGCCATGTGTCTTTGAGGAGACAGAAGCTTCATTTAAAATGGGTGGCATGGTTTGGAAGGAAGCGCTGAGCACCTGGCAGTGCTTCTGGGGCTTGTGCAGGAGAAATCCTGAGACTTGTTTAGGATTTAACTGCAGGGATTGGGGTTTGGTTTGGAAAGTCTTGGCTTTGAGGTGTGACCAGGGGCAGGGGGAGAGGTTCCCAGCCTGTGTGAGGGAACAGAGCTGGGTCTGTGCAAAGTAATCACAGAATAAATGCATTTTCCTCAAAAAGCTCCTAAATTACTCAGGTACCTTTTAGGAGCAATTGAAGACAGTCAGCCTGGTGCTTTTGGGATGCTCTCGCAGTGGCTTACACAGCAAACCAGCAGCCCAAAAAGAAGTTTCATTCTTGCATTTTGTCTTTTCTTTCTCCACTCTGCTGCTTCTGCCCTCGGCTCGGGCTGACAACACCCAGGTGCTCCTGCAGGGGAAAAGCAGAGCAGCTTCTGGAGGGCCACAGGGACGGCAGTGACTCCTTTGCTCCCACTGGAGAGCAGCCAGGGCAGCGGGATGAGGAGCAGGCTGCAGGCTGAAATCCCTGCCCCTCCGGAGGGATGCTCATCCTGGGCAGAGAGATCCCACCAGCCACAAGTGCCCCTGGCACTCCTTGGACATTTGATGGCGTGGGGAGGAACGAGTGCACAGAGCCAAGATTTGTGCCTTTTCCTTCCCGAAACTTTCCAGCAGACATTCTTCTGTGGCAATGAGGTAAGTGGAGGGAGCCTTCCATCTTGAGGGACCAGCAGCTTTTCCTTCTGGAGCTGGCTCAGCTTCCAGAATTAGTCTGTGAGAAGGGAAGGAAGGAGTTACAAGTCACACATTCAGCCAGCAGCATAATTAAGGCAGGGAGAGTGGAATGAAGAACTGAGTTGAGGGGATGAGTAAGTGTCAGGAGATTTTTTTGTGTCTAGGTGCCAGACACCGCTTCCCTCACTTTTCCAGTGTCCTCTCCACTGTGGAAGGTGGAACTGGTGACTCTGCCCAGGATACAGGAGAATGTTCCTCGCCACGCCCTGAAACGCCAGCACCTGCACAGAATGCCATCAAATGTCCAAGGAGTGCCAGGGGCACTTGTGGCTGGTGGGATCTCTCTGCCCAGGATGAGCATCCCTCCGGAGGGGCAGGGATTTCAGCCTGCAGCCTGCTCCTCATCCCGCTGCCCTGGCTGCTCTCCAGTGGGAGCAAAGGAGTCACTGCCGTCCCTGTGGCCCTCCAGAAGCTGCTCTGCTTTTCCCCTGCAGGAGCACCTGGGTGTTGTCAGCCCGAGCCGAGGGCAGAAGCAGCAGAGTGGAGAAAGAAAAGACAAAATGCAAGAATGAAACTTCTTTTTGGGCTGCTGGTTTGCTGTGTAAGCCACTGCGAGAGCATCCCAAAAGCACCAGGCTGACTGTCTTCAATTGCTCCTAAAAGGTACCTGAGTAATTTAGGAGCTTTTTGAGGAAAATGCATTTATTCTGTGATTACTTTGCACAGACCCAGCTCTGTTCCCTCACACAGGCTGGGAACCTCTCCCCCTGCCCCTGCCCACACCTCACACAGGACTTTTCAAACCAAAAGAAGATGACGAAGCCATCCTAATCTCTTTCTGCTCCCACATGTCAAGGAATTAGAGCTGCTCATGCCACAGAGGTGGCAGCAGCAGGGTTTTGATGGCCCGTGCAGCACTAAACCCACACCAGGGAGGGGCAGCTGAGCTGGCAGCGGGAGCTGGGATAAGCCTCAGGTATTGCTGCTGCAGCTCCCGGGGATTCAGGAAGAGCTGGAGATAAAAACCCGCTTGGCCTGCCTTAGATCCCCCCATCTGCTGTGCCACACCCTGGCTCCCACCCCGGCAGGGCAGCCAGCAGCTCTCAGCCACAGCCACAGCCTGTCCCCAGCCCAGCCCAGCCTCCCTGGGACCTGGGGCACAGCGAGATAAGCCTGGCCTTGTGCCGCTGCTCTGCTCGGTCACCGACAGCTCCCTCACTGCCTGCAGCAGCACCTCCCGTGCTCTGTGAGCCTTGGTAAGTATTTAGCAGCGATCCCGCATCCCTTTACACACGTCCTGTAATTGTTTTCTGCCTCCGGCTCCGCACCAGGAGGTGCTGCAGGGACAGGCAGGCTGGAGCCAGGGATGTTCAGAGCAAGGCTGCTTTTAGATAACGCCCCTGATTAGCTCCTGGCTTCACTCCCCTCTCCCAAATTCCAGGAGAAAGCAGAATTTCCCACAGAGGCGAGGGGAAGCAATTAAAATATCTGTTTCAGGGGGCAGAAGCTGCTTGTGCCACGGCAGAGAGTTTTTCCCAGAGCACCCGAGTTCCCGTTTCAGTCTCAGCTCATTCGCACACGGCAGAAAATCTCCTGCTCTCCTTGCCTCTCCCAGCGCTGCTAACAAAGCTCTGGTGGAGCAGGACCTTGGACAGAGCCTGGAAAAGGCTCTGAGCACGGTCGGTGAAATAAATAAACGTCCCTGTGTGTTTCCCTGCAGGTTTTCTCCTTTTTGCAGACCTCTGCAGCAAGTGCCTGCGTGGAGCCGGCTGGGATAACTGTGGGATTCTGCTGGAGAATGGAAGCACGTGTTGTGCTCAGGGCTTCAAACCCACATTAGCTGCACTCTGGGATAAGCTCCACTGCTTTTTTTGTGGGATAAAATCTCTCTTTTGCCCAGCAGTTGGCTTTTAGGAGGCTTCATTATGTGAGTTTGCCCCGAAACTCTGGATTTGAGCAGCGTCCCATGCCAAATGTTTCTGGCAGCTGCTGCCTGTGCTCAGGCAGACCAGAATTTCCTCGGCTTTTCCCTCTTTCTTTGTCCCATCACTCCTCACATTCCTGGCTCTGCAGCTTGCCCCGTTTTACCCAGCACAGTCTTTGTGCTCACTGGGGGCTGCTTCAGCTCTCCACCAGCATTAATTCCTCTCACCTTGTTAATATTTCCTCCCACTCCGTGGCTCTCTCCAAAGGGGATGCAAGAAATCCAGGAAAAGCCTGGTGCTTATTCCTTGAAGTGTTCCAATGCTCTGGCTAATTGAAAGGGGAGAGAAAAATAACCCGATGCTTTGCAGTTGCACTGCAGCAGAACTCTGTTAAATAGGCCTGAGATGTTCAAAACTATTGGCTTTTCACAGCCACCGCCACGCTGACTTTCTGCATTTCTAAATCAGGCCTGGATTAAGCAGGCAGCATCAATAATTGGTGGGTTTTTGTTGGTTTTTTTTGTTTTTTTCTTTTTTTTTTCTAGAGGTCTTTTCTCAGGGATTCTGTTCACAAAGCAACAAGATGAGGATCGGGGGCTACGAGCTCCCACAGAAGAAAGGCACCGTGCTGGGTCTTTCTTCTTTCGGAATAGTTTCGTGCAGTTGGGCAAAAAGGATTTGAGCAAGTTTCATGTCTTGCTTCAGCAGGTAGGCAGGACAAAAGCGTGCCAGCTCCTGAGACTGCTGGAAACGGGTTATTTATTTATTTATTAGTATAAGTGTGAGGGGTGCTGGCTGTCCACAGCAATGAGCCCTCCCAGGAACAGCTCCTCAGCCTCCAACACCTCGGGGTTAAGGTGCCACGGGTTTTCTGTGGCTGCTGTTCTCTTGGCCTTGCTGTTCTTTCAGCTTGCGAACACTGAAAATAAAATGAACACTGATTTAAAAAAAAAAAAAAAAAAAAACAAGGAAATTTTGGGGGTT
>VXAD01012720.1:95780-132922 GCA_013399195.1 Dicrurus megarhynchus
AAAAAAAAATGAAGACTCATTTAAAAAAAAAAAAAAAAAAAAATCAGGTAACTTTGGGTGTATTTTAATGTGATTTGTAGCTAAGAGTGTTAAATGGATTTTCTGTTGTCCGCATGAAGATGGGGGTGAATGCAAGAGGTTCAAATCTCAGAATATTCACATTATTAACTTCAGGTCGCTTGAGGGGTTAAACTACACAGAACAAATCTGGGTTAGGTTATTTTCCCTGCAGTAAGAGGCTGAAACCTTTACCTCAAACCTGCATTTGATCCAGGTGAGCCCTCAGTTAATTGATCAGAGCTGATTTGATGTGATTTTCCCAGGAAAGAAGTAATAAAACTATTTTTCCATCACCTGAAACAGGTACCAGAGAAGGGATTTCAAACCAAAGCCTCAAGTTTTAGGTTTCCCTGATGCTCTCAATTCAAAGTTTTTTTTCCCCACTGCAGTGGAGTTCTGGCTGTGATATTCCACCCCCAGTGTTGCTCCTTTTTGCAGAGAGCTTTGTCAAAAATGATTTCCAACCAAAAAAAACCAGAGTGCCCCTATTTATAAACCCACTGCTCCAAATGGATCTCTGCAGGAAGCACTGCAGCAAATACCTGTCTTCCCTTAAAAATAAAAATATCAACCTGTATTTGGGGAATTGACAAAGGAACAAGTAACCACAGGAAATTCCCTCCTCAACAGAGGAAGAGAAGAAAAAAAAGCAGCATTTTCTAGCAGCACACAGGGAAAGATGATCAAGACTCCTAAATTCTGTGTAAAAACCTTTTTAACTTCAGGCTCTTCTGGAAAAAAATCCATCCACCTTGTGGATGTTACCATGGGAGGATATTTTCAGAGCTGTTCCCTGGAATTGTGCAATTTTGGGGGGAAAAAAAAAAAAGCGGTATTTTTTAACTTTCTGTTAAAACCCAGGTTTCCAAAAGTACCCCAGTGCAGGGAAAGGTCACAGCATGGCCAAAGCAGAGCACTAATCCTGCCCCTGTCCCACTGTAAGTGTGGTTTTATTTAAGATGGCCCTGGACTTCTCCTGCCTGCTGAATTCAGAGCAAATTGTGACAGTGGGATAACACATAACGCTCAGGAAGGTAAAAATCTCTCAAGGATTTTGTCTCAAAGAAAAAAAAAATCAAATCTAAGCGAATTTACAGCAAGTTTAAACCAAGTTCCTTACCTGAAAAGAGGAAATCACAGCTCTGTGATCACTTCTGCTCAGGTGCGTGGTGAGTATTGAAGCTGCACAACGAAAACCAGGATTCCTCGTGAATTTTGAATGAGCTGTAATGGATGGACAAGGCGTTATCAGCTGTGCTCTGGGGACAACGGCAAAAGGAGAAGTGGGATGGAAGGAATCAGCTGAGCTGCTCTCCGAGCACAGAATCCATCTCAGAAATGCAGCTCAGCACTTCAAACCATCCCTTGTCCACACTCAGGGAATCTGACAGATCCCGAGCTGCTTAATTTCCCCAGCTTTCAAGTTTCTTACGATTCAGTGCTCTGTTCTTCAGGGCCTCCACTCCATCAAGAGACGAAACCTGCCTTAAAAACACCACAGAACACCTCTGCCCTAAACAAACAAACCCAAACCCTAAATAAACACATTCAAAGAATCAATATTTGAAACAAACAAACAACCAAAGACAGACGCCTTCCAGCCTTAAAAAAAAGAGGCTGAATCAATGAAGGGTGGCACTTCCACACCCCACTGACTTTAGGAAAATCAAAAAGCTTTGCTGCCTGTAAAAATGAACGTCCCAGTCTTTTGGGGGTGCTGCTCTGCTTTCAGAAAACTTCCTGCGACTTTTATTTGGGGAACGTGGAGGTTTCACGAGATGAATGTTGTCCTTGGAGGTCATTAGCAGCCAAGGAATTCTCCTCGGCACGGGAAGAGGCAGCGCAGCAGACGGTGCTCCTGAGCACAAGGTGGAAAACAGCTGCTCCCCTGCTTAGTTATTCCTTGGCTGGCACAGCCAACAGCTTTGGACCGAGGTAGAGATGTAGAAAAGGATGTGCTGAGGTGATTTTTTTGTCCTAATTCTGTTCAAGAGGAGCTCCAAGGTGTGCTCTAAGCTCTCGAATGGGGTTTTAGCAGGAACATCGATGACCAGTGGGACAAAGGCACTTCGCTGTCAATGGTCACCTCAGGAGAGCTGGGGATGCGCCTACAAAGGGAACATCGGGGCAGAAAGTTAAACTGGGGCTTCTGAGAAGGAAAGAGCTGAAGGAAAAGGACAAGAATGAGGATTTCCTACTCGTGGTCTAGCCGGGAATAGGATCAAAGTTGCCATCCGTGCCCCGAGCAGGGATTTACCAGCAGCCAGGGGAGGGTTGCAGCAGGAGCAGCACAGGTACCTCGGGCAGGGTGGAGGAGGCAGTTCCAGGAGCTCAGGCTGCTGCTCATGGTCTTCCCTTGGCATTTCTCCCCCTCCCTGCTGCCCCAGGGCAGGCTGGCATCCCCCAACGAGCTGGGCTGCTCCAGCACAGCCCCGCAGCCCCTCCTTGGCTCCTCTTTTCGTCTCTCCCCTCTCCCAGAAGGATTTTTGCCCCAGCTGGAATCTTTAGCAGAGCAAGGCTCAGCACTCTGGGCTGTGTTTGCTCCTCACCGTGCTTAGCTCAGCTCTGAGGCACCTGGAGGAGCCCCACGGATGGCACAGAGCTACAGCAAACAAATTAAAGGCTCTTCCTGAGCCTGTGCTCCCTGATTCTCCGGCAGCAGCCCCAGCACAGCCGGATCAGCACTGCCGGCTCCGTGGCACTGCAGGGAGCCCTCCCAGCTCCCACTCCCCGAGCTGTGGGCAGGCAGTGCCAGCCCATCCCCTCCTTCCCTCCCTTACCCCACTTCAGGCTGCAGCCAAGGCTCCACTGGAGGCAGTGAAAGCGGCTTTTATTGATTTCCAGATACAAAAACACACAGCAAACACTTCCAGCAGCAAAACCAGAGCCCCTTGTTTACCAAACCTCCCCCCCCACCACCACCGTGCATTTGTAAGCACCCACTGGTTCTATAATCTCTTAATTTAGGTTGATAACACGGACGCCTCTCATCCTTCTCTTGGACCATTAAGCAGAGCAAGCTGTTACAAGCAGGGGAAAGGAAATCGAACAGGGATAGGAAGCACCAGGAAGATGCAAAGCTGCCCAGGGCACCTGTGCAGGGTTTCAGACAGGAGCTGTCACAGGGCAGCCCCCAGGGAGAGCAGAGCCAAAGCATCCTCAGGAGCTGCTTGCTCAGGGAACAGAGCCACTTCATTTCCCTGTCCCACCCCTTCCAGAGGGAATGCCTTCTGTGCTCCACTGGCGGTGTGGGACAGCCAGCAATATCCAGCAGTTTAAAGATGACAAAAATGATGTCCTGTTATTGTACACAAGAAACTGTTTTTCACCAGCCTTTAGGTCTTTTTTTCAGGTGTCACACTGGGCACTTGATCCTTTTTCAGTCCTCAGGAGCCTCACTCTCAGCTGGCGATCGCACCAGGCTTGCCTTTAGGTTTTTCTGCTGGGGGACTTGAGATTCTTCAGCCACCTGCAGAGAGGGCTCACCCTGGTGTTGGGTCTCTTGTGCAACCCCGAGCTGCTTTTCACTGTCCCCTGCGCAGTCTCCACCTCTCCTGCTCCCATCTCCGCTGCAGGCTGCAGAGGGAAGTCCCTTTTTGTCACCTCTGTGTGTCCCTCAGCTGGCTCAGCCCTTGCAGGCCTTTCCTGGCTCGGAGCACAAAGTTTTCCATCAGGATTTACGGTGGGGGGATCATCCCCAGCCTCCTCTGCCTGTCCTGCAGGAGGCTGAGCCTCTCTGGGCTCCTGCAGCTCTGTGCTTCTCACCATTCCCTGGGCCACAGGTGGGGAACACGAGGCCATTTCCCTTTTCCTTCCTTGCTCCTCGCTGCTCAACCCTGCAGCAGCACCCTGGGCTTCCTCATTCTCAGGGTGGGTCATGCTGCCCCAAAATGCCCCATCCTGGGCTGGCTGTGCCATGGGGACATCGGACACATCAGACACAGAGGTTCTCTCCTCAGATCTCAGCCTTTCAAACCTCCTGAACTCCCTGCACGAGTACCTCCTGTGACTGATCTCATTCCCCATGATCAGGGTGTGCAGAGCAGCTCCTGCTCACAGCCTTCTCCAGGGAACCCCGAGGGCCTGGGCTGCTGCGGGACTCGGGCACAAACAGAGCCTTTAGGAGCAGACACAGGTCCTCATTCCAGCCTTGCTGAGCTGACAAATCACTCCTGCGCCACCTGCAAGGGAGGAAAATCCAACAGAACCCCCTCCTCAGCCCTGTGCCAGAGCAGAAAATGCCCCTCTGAAACCAAATCCCCACTTCCTTTCAGAGGGGGCTGCCCACACGTTGCAGGTTTTATTGCTTCTAAGTCAGTCTTAGCCAAGGAACAGCCTTTTGATGTCACTGAGAGCATTTAGGAAGTCACTCCCTCGCCAGGACTCTCAGCCCACACTGCACTTTACAGTTATTAGTTTATATTCCCAAAGTAAATAGTATTTAGGTCTCCTCTTGTTTCCTAAACCATTTATTAATTCTACAAAGAAGCTCCCATTTAGCCAGGGAAGTCATTTATAGGCCCAGTAAGATATGGAAGGGAGGAGAAAGGAAAAGAAAAAATCCCCGTATTGAGAGATGAGAAACAAGTGGATTTCAGGCCCCTGGGTCATTATTTTACCAGTCATTAACTCCCTTTTTAGAAAGCACAGCAATGCCACTGCTTCAAACCCAGCCATTAAAAAGGGGCAGCGTATTCTGAATGCAGAGAAACGCTCACCTCAGGTTATGTTTATAAAGGGCCTTTTTACAACTGCAGCACTGCCAGAAAACAGATCAAGCACCTTGCAGGGAAAGAGCAGAAGTTGTGTGGAAAAGGGAAAGAGGGAGCTGCACACAGCTCCAGGAATTCCCTTTGGAAGCTGCCATGCAGAGGGCCAGAAAGAGGCAAGCACGAGACAAACACTCATCCTTAAGGAGGGTACGAGTGCCCTGTTTCTGGCAGGGAAACCACAAAGCAAACAGGGACTTAAACCATTTCTTTGCAGCCCCTCAGCCTTTATGCCTGGCTCAAGGGTGATAAGGTTCTGCTCTACTCCTGAACAGGGCAGCCAGCGACAGCAGCTCATTTCCCCACCAGTCCCACATCTGCTCCCTCCCAGCGCTGTTCCACTCCAAACCCTGGGCCACTTTTTATAGCTAAATATTTAAAGTGGGATAGCAGTGCCACACGACATGATCTGATTACAGATGGTGCTGCAGAGAGCCCAACCGGCGTAGAGCAAGAGGAACGACAGAAAAACAGATCTATAATTTAGGAATTACAGTTTTTAAAGCGGAGCTAATGGATCCAGAGCAGTTTTGCTGCACTGTTTGAGCTGCTTTTATGGGCAGAATCTGTAAAAATGTGCAATTCCATGGCAGTTAGGCACTCACTTATAAAACTCCATGAACTTAATCACTTAAAACTACAGAGTTGTAAGAAAGGAAAAGCAAGAAAAATGAACTTTTACTGGGGGGAGAGAAAAAATTGAAATAAGAGAGAGAGATGGTCTTTGACACCAAAGCTGGACAGCTTACAAATCAATGAGTGTTTGGTCAAGCTGAGCTTCCAGAGTAAGCAATTGCTGCAGCAGCAGCAAGGATTTTGTGTAAATGAATATAGCCAGGAAACATTCCATGGCATTCTGGCAGGGCAGTAAAATGCCAGGAGAGGAAAGGAAAATAATAACTTACTTTGGAGTTTACTTTTATTTGTTTGCCATCACTGCAGAAGCAGCTCAAAATATGCCAAAATACAGATTCCGCTGCTGCTGTCTCCAAAGAGGTTTTGCTTATAAAGATATAGAAATTTATTACCTTAAGATACCAGTTACTTTTTATATGTAGGAAAATTATTCCCCCTTCCTCATCCTCATTTTGCTATTTCATGCTGTGAATGTTTCATTTTCAGTCCCATCTTCCCACCAGCAGAATTTTGTTCAAGGCCAAAGACAGAAGAAAGCATAATTACGGTTTTGCTGAAACCCCTAAAGGCAGAGCTCTCTCTTTCTCTCTCACTAGAGGAGTCAAACAAAGCCCCAAAAACAAAGCACAAAAATCCCTCCTTCCCAGAAACCCCCACAAAACCCCCAAATTTGGGCCATGCAGTGCCCACACTCACTTCCAAAGAAAATGACCCCAAGAAGTTCCCAGCAGAGCTTGGGAGGGAGCAGCTGGACCTTAAATAGGGCAGGGCAGCAACACTGAATTGCTTCCCACCCAGAGCCAATGATTTAATTACTGATCCCTTACACAGCTGCCTGAAAGATTGGGAATTGTTCTTGCTCCACGTTTATGCAACATCAGATAAAGGTTCACATCAGAGGGCTCTGTGTATTTAAATATTATCTTCTTTTCTGTTCCCAAAGCATTCACACAGAGCTGAAGGGAAACGTTGTGGGGTCTCTCTCTCTCTCTGCACAGTGTCAGGTTGGAGAGACTTCTGACAAGAAGGGGACAAGGGGGAATGGCTCCGAGCTGACAGAGCACCATTCAGAGAGGGAATTTAGGAAGAAGTCCTTCCCTGGGAGGGTGAGGAGCCCTGGCACAGAGAAGCTGTGGCTGTCCCATCCCTGGAAGTGTCCCAGGCCAGGTTGGACGGGGCTTGGAGCAACCTGGGACAGTGGGAGGTGTCCCTGCAGGGGATGAAATGAGATGATTTTTAAGGTCCTTTCCAACCCAAACCACCCTGGGATTCTGTGGCTGCAGAGCAGCAGCTCCACGATAGAATTTAGGAAGAAGCCCTGGCAGCCGAGGTGTTGCAGGCACAGAACATCCTCCCTATCCACAGGAGCAGCTCCTGGGTGCTTTCCATCTCTGTGAGGTGCTGCAAAGGAGGCACTTGGCAGCAAAGGAGGCAGAGCTGGGGGAGATCTGTGATCGTGTTTTCTCTCCCTCTCTCTCAGGATGGGTACTTTGAGTGGCTTTTGTTTCAGAACTCTTCCAACTTTCACATCGTGGCTGGGTTTGGTTGTCAGATCACAGCAGATTTTGTGGCTTTACATCTGGGCTCCTTGGATGCTGTGGAGAGAGGGGAGTGTGAGGAAGGAAGGAAATCATTGTGCTCCTGAAAGCCAGGCAGGGACACAACAACCAGAGCAATGCAAAATTGTTTTGTATTGAACAAGAATATTGACCAGCAGTCGCTGCTCTGGATAAAGGAAGTGTTTGGTTTTTGACTGGCTGTTTTCAGAACTTTTTCCTTAGTCGTGTAAGAGTTCAGGAGAAACAGGTTTACTGTGATAAGGAGGGTGATGATTATTTATAAATAATTGTTTTCTTGTTCAAAATAATAAAAAAAGGAAGAGAAGCACTGGAGTTCCTAACAGCTCCAGCACCTCCTAAACACTCCTGAGGTTTTAGTTTCTCAAGTGGGGCCAGGTATTTTTTCAAGGTTTCCTGGTGAATGACAGGATGTTTAATTATAAAAGTTAAAAGCAATTCTCAGGAGCTGAGAATTCCCAAACGCCAAAAAATTAGATTGCAGCGCAGGACAGTTGTGTGATGCTGCTTTACACTCGTTTGCAGTGATTCACGGTGGATTTTAGCGAGGAGTTTGCTGCCTATCATCTTAAGAGGGCAGCCTGGAGCCTGGGAACGGCGCGGAGTTAGAGCCACACGGCTGCATCGTTAATAATCCCTCCCATTAGAACTCGCCTGAAGAGACGAGACAAAGAGCAGTAAAAGGTGTCATTTGCCTTCACTCATCAGCGACAAAGAGTTTGGAGTCAGGGATGTGCTCTGCCAGATGGTGCAAGAGTTCTGCTGCTGCAGAACGGGCTTTCCCTGCTGCTCTCAGGGCAGAACAGGAGTTTAAAAGCATTAAGGTGCTTGCAGACCTAAGCCCTGCTCTGAAATGAGTCACTTTTGGAAGTTTAGCCCTTCGTCTTTAATTTTGTCAGGGTCTAAGCACAGCAAGCCCAGCTGGTGTCCCAAGACTTGCAAGGAAATCACCTGGAGAGGAGCAGCTTTCACTCTGAGGCCACAGATATCAATGTTCAGCATTTTACCAAACACTTTACAAGATGAAGAGGGTAAAACCATCAGTTCTGGCGTTGGGGTCAATGCAAATATCAGAAAAGAAGCAGAGTCTCCTCTGACAAGGCATTTAAAGCTGTTAAAATTGCCAAAGCCAAACCTCCCCCACATGTAACTTTGGGTAGCTCAGACAGGGACAACGCAAAGCAGGAAAACCTGAGGGTAAAGCTTGGCTTTACAGAACTCGGGGCACATCTGAAAACCCCAAATGAACCCGATGACAAAAAAGCAGCAGAACTGGAATGTTGTAAGAGGAATTTTAGCTGTTTTTTCCTCATTTACCAAGGAACTTTTTACATTGCAAACACTCAGATTGGCGTAACTGAAGTCAGGGCACTGCAAAAACTTCTTCCCCAAAATTCCTGCAGCACTGCACGTGGTGGAAGAGCATTGCATGATTTTTCTGAGAAAGGAAGGAAAAATCACTCCTTTTCCAGAGCATGAGAGAACGCCCCTGATTCAGACCGCAGCTTCGTTAATTAGATTTAAACACCAACATTCCAGCAAAATTAAAGAGCTGCATGGCGCTTTTGTTCCTGTAATTTGGTGATCACCTGGCAGGTGTTTTGGGACTAGCCTTGTGAGACTGCAGCCTGCAGAATTATTCTGCACATCCCTCTTGGGGTGGAAATTGATCCCTGTCACCCTCTTGTTTCCGTGTGGCACCAACAGTGCCGGGTAATGATGTGTTCATTGGCACTCTTGGTTAGCCCCACACCTTCAGGCACGGGGAGAAGGAGCTGCTGGGTAATTTTACCCTGATTCCATGAATTCTGAGATGCTTTTACTAAATCAGAAGCACAAAATACAACTACAGTGGTTGAGCTGAACATCTGAGAGGCAGAGCGATGCAAGGAGGTTTGTGTTGCTCTCTGCTTCTTCTCCCCTGATTTCCTGAGGCCTCCTCGCTCTCCTGGCAAAGGAGGAGCTGCCAACCCACTGATTTTTAAATCTAAATTCTATGCAGTGAGGACATAATCTCCAGCCTGAGAGCAGAGCTTTGTCGGAGGCAGCCAAACTCAGCTTGTCAACAGAAGCAGCTGATGGAAAGGCCCCTGGGGCTGGGGGGAAGCAGCCAAGGGGAAGGAACATTCTCTGTGTTAAGTCAGGGCAGATGAGACATTTCCATGGGCAGGGTCTCCATCAGATTTGGTCATAAGGGGAAAAAAAAAAAAAATTAAGTCTGGCTTAAGTCAAGAGGCTTGGAGTGTGGCAGCCTGGTCCCCTGAGTCCCAGGAAATCTTTTTAAGGGTACACCAAACTCCTGATGTGATTAAGCACTTAAAGACAGTAAAACCAATCATCCCTTAAATAGAAGCATTGCTCTCAACATCCTCACATCCTGCCTTGCCTTTAACCATCATTCCTTGCCTCCTGTGAACACTGTTAATGAGGGCTCTGTGCAGGAACACCAGAGCTGGAAATGGTTTCCTTAGGGAGGATCTTGCCCTCCTTCACATTGGAGTTTTCCAGCTGTCTAATACAAATAATTATTTCCCTTTTAAAGTTCTTTTAAATCCCCATAAGTTCTAGCAGAATAATGTGGTATAAAAACCCTTTTGCTCAAAAGAAATTAGGCTGTGTTATTTTCCTGATTCCCTTCAGCACCACATCATTTATAAATTCAGTGAGAGCTGTGCCACCATCAGGTTTGATGGGAAAACTTGCCTCCGTTTAGCACTGTATAATTAGAGATTAGCATCAGATATGCAGTTGCCAGAAATTTATTGATTATTTGCAGCAAAATGACCACCAGAAGCTTTTTTTGGTTGTCTCCAGCTCCTTCCACAGGCCCCCAGCCTGAGCGCCTTGACCTCCACCCAACCAGCACCAACCATAAAGCAAATGCCCATCAACAACCCAACATTTCACAGCAGTCAGTATCAAAATGCACCCATTTATTGATTCCAGCTGCAACACAGACTTCACACAACGCGTTTCCAATAGTGGTGGCAGTCAGAGGGGCGAGCAGACAAGTGTAATTAATAAACCTGCTTGGCTTGTTAGACACGGCTTAACCCCGTGCAGCCGCACACAGGGAGAGAAGCACAAAGTGCACAGCCCCAGCCAGGGTATAAATACATGAATAAATACATAAATACACTTTTTGTACCAAGAAACACTCAGCCCATGCCCACGCTGCCTCCCCCAGCAGAAGGAAGGAGGGCAGTGCCACTTGCAGAAGGCAGCACAGAAACTTTAAGTTAAGCATCACTTTTCAAAGCAGGTTCCGCCACCACCACCCCGAATTCTGGGTCCTTCAGGGTACAAGCACCCTTTAGCATCACTCCCTGGCAGGATGGAGGCAGCAGATTCATCTCTGGGCTGCAGAAAACCCTCAGTGTGCTCCATGGTTGCTGCTGCAGAGTCCATGTGCTCTTTCAGTGCTCCTCTGGTTTTCCCTCGCTGCTAACTTGGATTTTCTCCTCCTCCTCCTCCTGCAGGGCAGCCTGGCTTTCTGGCAGGCAGGCTGGGATCTCCTCTGATGTCTGCCCATCACCACAGGCCTCGGCCACCTCTTCAGCTTGCTCTGGTTCAGCAGCAGTTTCTGTCACCCCTTCAGGAACAGGAATCTCACCTTGTCCCAGCCGGAGATCAGGTGGGGCTTTGCTTTCTTCTCCCCCCTGCTTTTCTGCAGCTCTCTGCCCATTTGTGATGCCCTCTCCTGGCCCTGCAGCCTTCAGAGGCAGCTCTGGCTCCTCCAAAGGGCACGAAGCAGCTGTGGAGTCACCTGCCTTCTGCACGGGCACTACCCAAAGAGCCTTCCCACCACAGGCATGCCCTGCACCGCTCCCAGCCCCAGCCTCCTGCCCTGCACTGCTCAGCAGCTCAGATTTTGCATCAGCCTGACCCTGGCCAGGCTCCCCATGGCCACCTGCAGGCACGTGGACATCAACCTCCACCATGATCTGAGGGAGAGCTGTCACCCCCTGGTCCCCACAGCCGAGCTCAGAGGGCAAAGAGCTGCCAGGGGGATGCAGAACAGCTTCAGCCTCACTGCTCTCCTGAGGGCTTTGGGATCCTTGTGCCTCTCGAGGGAGGTCCTGGTGTTTCATCGCCTCGGGGTGAGGTTTGGCTTCAGGCTCCTGGGACGCCTCAGCACCTCTCCGGTCTCCAGCAGCCACAGGGAATGAGGCCTCACTGGGCTGTGCCCTTGGAGGGGCAGCTGAGTCTCCTCCCTCCCCTCTAAGCTCACTTTCAGAAGTTTCCAACACCAGGTTGGCAGCAGGAGGCTCAGAGCCTCTCCGAGCCCTCCCAATCCGTGCTGAGTGGAAATGGTTCTCCCCAGTCCACGTGGCTGCATCGCAGCACACCCGGGCAGCCCCCACTGCCTTTCTGCTCCTGGGCCTAGAAAAAAGCCTGGGAAGCGCACAGGGCCTCTTGTTCTTCCCAAAAATACACCCCATGGCCAGAGGGGAAGGGAGCAATTCCACCAAGGGCTTCTTCTGGCGAGGCTGCAGTGGCTGAGGAGGAGCAGGGAGCTCTGGCTCTTGAGGAGGAAGGGGCTTCACACCTGCAAGACATGGATATTTATTAGCCCACGCTCATTAGGGCAAGTTAATTACCCAGTTCTCACCTAGCAGGAGCTCAGGGATCACAGGAAGGAGCTGAGCAGGTGGAATTGCACTGGGAGGGTCAGGGGAGACACAGAGACCTTTTGAGGAATAACAGTCTGAAAAGAAGGGAAAAGAGACAACTTGTCAGTCAAACCAGAGCACTCTGGAAAACAGGGACAGCTTTCAGGAGCCACTCCTCACTCCAGTCAAGGAAATGTTTAGACTTCCAGTAATAGATGGGGGCAGCAGGGAGGAGAAGCAAGGCAGGCAGGAAAAAATAACACAAATTTAAAATTCACAGGCCACAGCAGGGTTTATTCCTGAATAACAACATTAGGAGAGGACTGCAAGAGACACCAGCAAACTAAAAGGTAAAATAACATCTCCCAGCACAAAACTAATTCAAGAACTGAGGAGCACGGTGTGCCTTGAACACTTGAATGAGCTAAAACCAACAAAATTGCTTGTGCTCAAAGAGGCCCAGACTGTAAAAATGTGCCTGAATCAAAGCAAAAAACCCATCCCACAAAAAGCAAACAGCAAGAGAGCTCACAGACCACACAAAACCCCAGCACTGCCACAGCCCCCTCTCACCAGCACAGCTCCACAACCCCACTGAGGATCCACCACCTGGGAGGCAAAGCCCTCACCTGGTGTTAAATAGGAGGAGGGGGTCACACTCAACCCCTTCCCCTCCCCGTGACTCCCAACCTTAGTTCCAGCAGGTTCTGAAGTTCCCTTACTCTATTTTCTCCTTTCCCAGGCATTTCCCAGCCGCTGGGAGCAGGAGATGGCCCGTGTGTTCCCGTGTGCAGCTGGCAGGTGATTCACTTCGGGGTGGGATTTTGATAATGGCCACGGAATGTTTAATATAAAGCTAGAGACCCACACAGAGCGGCCGTGGACAGGGCAAACGGACCTCGGGCCAGGAGTGGTGATGCCAAGTGGCAGAAAACCAGGCTGGGTTTGAGTACAACTCACAAATGATAACACCGACACTGCGATCTCCTGTTTTATTCGATATGGAGCAGTTAGGGGTGAAAAATGACCCCCTTTCCCACTTCTGTGCTCTCTTCAGCTGGCTGGGTGGTGCAATTAGCAGTTTTCCAGTGGCTGCAGATGATTTGAATGATCCCAGGCACAGCTGATCACCCTGTGCTGGCGCTGACGTTCCCCAGCCCTGGTGGTGTTTGCTGGCTGGAAGGGAGTTCGAACGTGGAATTGGTCACATGGGCAAAACACAGAAGCAAATATCCATTAAAAACAAACTCATCCCAGCCAGGAGCGCGAAGGCAGAGCCTAAATATCCACTGCCAGCAGCACCAGTGCTGTGGAATGAAAAAACAGCCCCAGAATGGATGGATTCCAGGCTTTTCTTTACATAAAAAAGCCCTCAAATACACAATTTTGGATGCCGGATCTGGTTCAGCATCCTAAACCTTGCTGAGCTCCAGTGACTCCCTGAGAGCAGAGAACAAAGGAGGAGCATTTGGCGAGGTAAATCCGCGTGTGCAGCCAAAGCTGGGACCAGAATAGGACAATTTCCCCCTCCTGCCTTTTGATGTGGTCCAACATCTGCTCTGCACGATAACAGGCAGGGCTCTGTGTCTTGGTGGCACTGCAGTGTCACATTGGCATGGCTGGGAGGGCCTCACTCCGTGTCTGCTGGGGTTTCACAACAGCTTCTCAAAGCCTTTTTTTCTTTTTTATACTTCTTTTTTAGGCTTCAGTGGAACTGAAATTCAGAGGCACTTCAGGATTTCTTTGACTCTTAGAAATTTCTCTGAACTAATCCATGATTTTCACATGTGACAAACACAGGGGAGTGCCATGGGGCAGTGGCTAAAAACTCTGATGATTTGGGGACATTGGTGCTTTGCAAAACAACACAACTGGATGGAAATTGCCTCCCAGGCTGCTTCTGCCTGGGGGAATGTCAGTCACTGCAGCACAGGGAGCTTGGCAAGTGGATTTCCAAACCCTGCAGATGTTGCAGGGTCTTATTTCAGTGTTCTGTGCAAGGGGAAGATGCTCAGTCATCAGCTCATCACGAGCTAGTTGGAATGTTTCTGAGATCCAAAGTGTAGGATTTAAAATACAGATTTAAAGAATTTCTTACCCTTGAATCATGGTGAAATATGGAAACATATGAAACATATATATATGAAATATATGAAATAAATAGGTGAAATATTCTAGTTAAAAACTCCAACTTTGACCCATTTGAAACAATCCAGAAAATCTCCTGCATGTGAGACACACAGAAAATGGCAACGTAACACAGGCAAGTGGAGGGAGGAAAATCCTCCTGTCAGGGCAATCACATCTCCTTCCTTTACCAGGCTTAGCATTTGTTCCAAAAGCCTTTTCCAATCTCTGCTACTTTGATATATTTAAAAGTGCCGTTCTAAAAAACACACACACTTCTTTTTTTGACAAATAAAAAGAAATAATCACAGCTCTTCCCAAGAGCTGGGCTGAGCTGTCAGCTGGGGACTGTGCTGCACGATGGAATGCTGCACGGCAGCACCATTACAGAGCCTTTCCATGGCATCATTGCTTACAAGGAGCAGGCTGCAGGCAGCTCAGGGCATCACTCTTCGTGTTTGGGGTTTTTTTATTGCAGAGTTCAAGCTGCTCCCTCTTAATAGAACTGTCTCTTCCTTCCAACACATGTGCCAGGGCCTCGTGGTACATTTGGTGTGGCACCAAGCCCACCCATCTGCCCGGGGGCTGCCCTCGTTCATCGCAGAGCTGGCGTTGCAAAAGGAGGACACGCTGGGGCTGGAAAATCTTCTCCTCGAGCAACAAGGAGGGGTTTCCACCACTGAGCTCTGCAGCTTTGTTTTTCCAGCTGGTGCCCAACATGGACTTGACCTTGGGAACTCTGCCCGGCCCCTGTCCCCAGGCTCAGGAGCCGCAGGCCCAGGACTCTCAATGGTTAAAGAACATTTTCTGTAGCACAGCTATTTCTTACAATCCTCCTCAGCAGAATTAAGTAACCAGCTCGTGGTCAGGCACAAAAGTGATGGAGGCTGATTTCCCTCAGGGTTTCCTACCCAAGCCTTTTCCCTGCCTCAAGGTTGGGTTTTGTGGGAGGCTGGGACAAAGAGTGGCGGTGAGCACGCCCAGATCCCCCCTAGACAGCAGCAGCACCAGGAGGAGTGGGTGGCTTTGGCAGAACAAACAAACAAAAAGTAAAACAATTGAGTTCAAAAAGATGAGCCTTCAGTCAGCTTTGTGTGTGTTTATTTAATGCCTTCCCACCTTTCAGGCCCAAGCAGCCCACGGTTGAATATCACTGCAGACACAGCCCACATGAGCAACAATTAGAGTTTATTAGCTCAGAGAAGCCTTTTGAAGAACAAAAAGGATTCCAGGCACCTCCTTTTCCCCAGTAAGTGAAGGAAGATTATTTGTTTGGCAAATCTTACACAGAGGAGACTTTGTCAGCCTAAGTGCAGTTGGAAGAACAGAAGTCAAGGGGTTACAAAAGCCCATCCTTTACCCAAAGCATTAAATTTCGTCCCCAGCATCACTGGTCACACTCAGCTCTCCCCCCTCCTCAACCTTCAGCTCTGTGCAAGGCAAATGAAGAGGCACCTGCAGGATATTTTCTCCTGCAGCTTTTCCCTCAGCATCCCCTTCCTCAAGCGCTCGGGGCTGCTGCAGCAGCTCGCTCGGTCCCTCAGGCCCTGCACAGCACAGGCTCCCCGTGCCCTGGGCAGGGGACACACTGCCCTGCAGCCCTTGCTTTAGGGGGTCAAGCAGCCGGGTTGGTGGCTCCAGAGATCCCGACTGCAGGCACGGGGACTCCCGGGACACGGGAGGAGTGGAACGTGTTGAAAAGGAGGCTAGGACCTTTTAATAAAAAGGCAACTCGTTTTATTTGTTCACAACTGAGCGCAGGAACCCAAGGTAAGCCTGGGCTCCACGCGACAAGCCAGAATAAAATCCAAAGTCGGTGTGGCACACTGGGTACCCCCGTCCCCAGACACCAAGATCCACAGGAGAGAACCCCGGGCAGGACCCCAGAACAGTTTTTATGTCTTTTGTCAGTCTATGACTGGTGTGCTTCGAATCCTTCCTGACTGGCTCGTTTCCAGGGCTCTGATTAGACCTTAGCGAGGAGCACTGCTGTCCAATCATTTCTCCAAGGCATCGTGTGATTGGTCAGTTCTTTAGCCAACTACAGTTCAAAATGTTGATATCACCTGTATGAAGTCACTTTCTAGAACGTTCACCCCCTTTTCCAAACCCACTGCATTTCTTCATTTGCAATTCCACCTAGGGTTTACACTGCAACATTACACCCGTACAGCCGCAACATCAACTCATTACCTATATAGAGTATTCAATTAACAAAACTCCTTCCACGTCTCAGTTTAACAATAACAGTGACTGGTAACACCCAGAAATGCCCATTTGTCCATCACAGAATGGAGCTCAGCCACACCCTTTGCTGTGACCTCCGAAGGGCTCTGCAGGGACATTGCTTCAACCAGACGGGTGAGCTCAGCCCATTGGGGAGACTGAGGATTTATCTCAGCAGGACTGAACTTAGCTCCGACCTCCGAAAGGCTCTGCAGGGGCAGCCAGGACGGTGCTTCGATCAGACGGGTGAGCTCAGCCCACTGGGGAGACTGAGGACTTACCTCAGCAGGACTGAACTTAGCCCCGTGTGTCCCCTCCAGGAGCTCAGCACACACAGAGAGCTCGGGATCCCCTGCCACCTGCACAGCAGGCACTGAGAAGCCCCTGCCTATGAGAACCCCCCCGCTGGCTGCAGGAGGCTCCATCTCACAGCCTTGGCCACGTTCAGCTTCGCTTGAGATCTCTCTGAGGCTGAGGACATTTCCCTCCTGGAGGGTTATTCCAGCACACAGAGCTCCTTCACTGCCAGGCTGCCCCTGGTCGTGGGACTGCTCCTCCTCTACCACGAGCTGCAGCTGTGTCTCCCGCAGGCTGAGCCTCAGGAACAGCTTTTCTTTCCTCTTCTGTCTTACCCACTTTCTCCTGCTGGGTTTAAGTCTTTAACTACTCCTTCAACCTCCTCTCCAAAAAAATCCGTGAGATTCCAGGCTTTGAGATTTCCAGAGATTGCAGTTCCCCGGGGATCTGCAGCAGAGCAGGTCTCCCCCTTCTCCTGCAGAGCATCAGCTGAGGGCTGGCGGTCCTGGCTCAGCGACTGCAGGCCTTTGGAGCCCTGTTCGGGGGCTTCCAGGGCTGGTGTGGGGGGCTCAAAGGACGTCGATGTGTCCCCGGGGCTCTGCAGAAGGGGCTTGGTCTCACTGGTCTCCATTTGCTGCCTCCTGCTTCCTGCACCTCTCACAGATCACACAGCACTGGAGCCTGGAGCTGCTGCCCGTGCTGGCACCTCGCAGGACCTGCAGAAGGAATGAGATTCTATCACTTTTCAGCATTAATGTTTCCTCATGTTATAAATGTATGGAGCCAATTTCTTCAATTAAATAAAATCAATTTATTTGATAGTAAATTTGACAGAAATTTTGGACAAAAAACCACAATGCAGAGAAACAGCTCCAAGCCCGGGTGTCGGCAGCTGGGTGACAGACAACCTGACAGGGTGTCAGAGAAGCTCTGTTCACACCGAGGTCTCAGAACAGTGAGCTTATATACAGTTTATTTCGCTGGGGGCAACACTGTATTCAAAGTCCAAAAGTCTTAAGATATTCAATTTGGGTCTCTGGTTGTCCCAGCAAGAAACAATGTTCTTCCGAGGAGATGATGAATTATTGATGAAACCTTATCTATGTCCAGGAAGGGGTTGATGTTCCTGAGATGCTGCATATCTTCATCAGATGGCTTATCATGGTGAAAATGGCCGGGGTGGTTCCTCTTGAGATGGCCCATCTCCCGTTCAGCCACGGCTGTAGTCTTGGTGATTTCTTCCCGGAAATCCTTTCAGCTGAGAAAAAACCCCACATTCTTATGGGAATTCGCCCCTCCAGAGAATGTGGTTTTGTCATGTTTAGGTTTGATACAAAAATATCCTATACATGCATTTTAACATTGAATGGGTATAAACTTTACAGGCACGAATTAAACACATATCTATAACACTCATGTACCAGAGGTTTGTTGCCTTAGCTCCTACGGATATCTGTGACCTTCAGGCAGGGTCCTGCTGATGCCTCTTTCTCTGGCCCTAAAAGTATGAGTCAGACACAGTCAGGGTGAT
This sequence comes from Dicrurus megarhynchus, assembly GCA_013399195.1. Taxonomy (NCBI): domain Eukaryota; kingdom Metazoa; phylum Chordata; class Aves; order Passeriformes; family Dicruridae; genus Dicrurus; species Dicrurus megarhynchus. Next base: position 113,617 of record VXAD01012720.1, read on the forward strand.
AAAAAGGTCACTTTTTATGAAGTTATGAAGTAGTTTCCAGTAGGTTTTCACCTATATTTTTGTGGGTGGTAGGCCCAGTTAAGCTGGTTCTAAGATCAGATGGTTTTTAGTACTTGCTTGGTTTGCTGCATTTTTGGAAGGACTTTCCCTCAGTGATCCTTTCTTGGATGACCTCTGCATGCTGTCATTAAAACTTGGAAACTTTGGTCTTCTTGACAGTTAGTTCTGCATTCTCATTATGTTCATTCCTATTGTAAACACACTAAAGTTGCTGCTGTTATTGCTTAGAATGGCTTTTCCTCTGTTGTTTTGAAGTCTAGTAGATATAGAAGTTAATTTTAAGAGAGTGGGGCTGGTGAGGATTGGATGGCCCAGCTCGATGGGTCACGCTGTGTCTGTCTTCATTTGCCTCATAGATGATGTTCTGCTGAGTCCAGCTGGTTTTTTTGTAAAGCAGAAAGTGATGAGGATCCTCAGGTGCACAAATTTGTCAGGTAGAAAAGGCCGAAGATGCACACCCCGTGTGATGTGTGTACAATTTTTGTAGATTCTGCAAATCAACATCTCTGACAGGGACCCCCCAATTACCGGTGAAGGGACTCCCCCAGTTCTAGTACCTTCTACATTCTCCCTCCTTAGGATGACATCTAGGCCCTGTTTACAAACTTATGCCTTGGAAAGGTGGTTTCAGCCTTGGTTTCTAAGGAGAACTAAGATAGCACAGGGATCCTGGAATTTGTTTTGTCTTTCTGCCTGGGAGAATGTTGAAACTGAGCTGCAACATGAAGCTGCGAAGCTACAAATCTTCAAGTATAAAGGATATAGAGAATATATAAAAGAAAAAAAGGGTAAAAAACAGAACTGCATCACCAAAAAGTCAGGCAAGGTCTTGCCTTTGCTTCTTCCACCAGAACCAAAGTGAGCTTCCCACAGCTGGGAATATTTTCCTACCACACCTTGGGCAAGTGTCATTGAGGCAGAGAAAAGCACCATTGTCCAACCTGAGCAGCTCAGAAGCAAGAGAGCTTCAGTGCTCAGGCAGCTCAGAGCCCAAACCCCAGCACTCAATCCAGGATGCCCATCAGTCACCCAGGCAGCTTTATTCATTAGCAGGGTGGCAATCAGCACCCAGGAGTAGCTGCTGTTAATTCTGTGACCTGACAGTTCAGGTGCAGCATTTTACAAGGGGAACTCTTTTCAGTTTGAAGGGAAAACTGGGTTTAGACTTGCAACTGGAGTCCCCACAAAATAACAGCAAACCCACCCAAGCAAATGCTCCTCATTCATTAGAATAAAAGGCTTGAACTGCAATGCCCAAAAATTAGACAAGAAAACAGTGCTCCATAGCATCAGGCCTCCAGAGCAGGTCTCTTTCATTAGCCTACTTTCATTAATTTCCTCATGACTTTATCACATGTAAATATGATAATTTGGGCAAAATTCAGTGAAAGTGCCTCTCCAGGCTTGGTCAGGTGAAAAAAGGCTTTCAGTCAGAGTTGGACAAACAACAAACAAAATTATTAAACCCAGAGAGGACAGAGCTGCCTGTTTTAAGCCTATTCCTCTGTTTTAAGCCTGTTCCCCTTCGTAAGCTGCCTCCACCTTCCCTTTGTCCTTCCATATTTACAAATATAAATATATATTAAATACCTTCCATATTTTTAATAGAATAAATCATCCCTCTTTGCCAATAAAACCCTGGATCACAGCATCCCTCCTGCCCCTCCTGGCACCCCTCCAGCTGCCTGCTGGAGACAACTTTGTGTATTTTAGGAAATAGAAAATGGAAGCAAAACTCTTGTACAAATTACTGCTTTAATATCAGCCTTGCAGTTAAAAGTGAACAGCCACGCCATTATGCTGTATAATTAAAAAACCCAGCATGATAAAGCTTTCCCATGGCAGGATTGGAAAAAATAACAAACCCCAAAATGCCCTTTGGGAACGGGACATTGTGTGATGCTCAATGGAATTCCGTGACTTCAGGGAGGAAGAGCAGCTTCGAGCTCCTGTTTTCTCAGCAAGATGTTTGATGGGCTTGCAGAAGAATTGGTGCACGGGTTCTCCATGGGGTATCCAGAGCACCCAGGGGCTGATTCCTGCCCAGAGAATTACAGCCACAGCTCCCAGGACCCACAGATCGATGGTGAGGATAATTTATGTTATAGAAAAGTTAATGTTCTGTCCCACAAGCCTGGACGTTGTCAGTATTTTGAAATGGAACATTCCCTTTGTGGGGTAAGGAGCAGTAGGAAGTCCAACACGCCAAAACTGTGTTTTGACAGGTGCTTAATTACACCAGGATTTCACCAGGCGTTTCATTTCCCCCTTATTGTGTCCCTAGCAGGTGGCAGAGGAATGTTCACCACGTCTGTCAAACACAACTGCACATCATCGTCTGCTGTTAAACACAAAGCAAATTGATTAAGAATTACACACCTCCCTTATTTTAGCATCTGGACATGTGACAAACAAAGCTCAGCCCACTCATTCTGTTTTTTCTGAGCATTATTTCCGTCAGGTTTCTCCTCAGGCTTGCGGCCCATGCAGGATAACACTGATGCCGTTTTAAAACATGTGCTTGTGACTTGTATTTAAATATTGTGACTTTGGTTTTTGACCTGTTGACGTAATAAAACAAACAAGAGAAGTCTCATTTTGCATGTTTTAGTGTTTGCATTTACCGCACTGCAGAAAGACATGCACTGGAGGGACAAGGAGGAGAGAACAGCAGACAGAAGGATCTCTTCACAACAATGACAATTATGGGTTAAAAAGATGTTTTTCTCCACAGACCTTGAAGCACATCCCCCACCTAAGCAGTACAAGCTGGACTGAGCACAAACAGGGTTAACAAACAGCTGAAACAGAAAAAAGGAGACAATTTAGCAGCACAGCAAGTGCAATCCAGCCTTTTTAAAGACGAGACTGCTTTGAACAGAAATGAAACTTGAGAGCCTGTGGTTCAAAACAGCTTTGAAGAATCCACGTGGCAAACGCCTTTTCAAGTCAGAATGTCAAAGTCTCACTTTGGCAATCTCAGTTAGAGACCAGGACCCCTTCACCTCATCACAGCCATTACCAAGGGCTTTGTTGTTCAGCCCCTGCACAGAGGCAATTGCAGGAGAGCTGCATTAGCCCAGCTTTTAGGCTGGGCTTTTCTCTCCCTTCTTTTACCCTTAGGTCTGGTTACAGCATCACAGAAAAAGGAAAAAAAACCAGCTTTGTTGTAAGTGGTGGTTGAGACAGGTTGAAAACTCTCAAACCACAGTTCCAGCTGCAGTTTTCCTCAGGCCCTGCTTGGGTTTTCAGGCCCTGAACACAACCACGGCCTTCAGACAACTGCATTTGGCATCAAAACACTAAAATCTGTAGGGTATCCTCGTGCCTGTAACCAAGTCTCAGTAGCACAGGGCTTGATGCATTAAGAACCTTCACTAATGGTGTGGAAAAATATTTTAAAGTCTGCTGTACGTTCAGCTGTTCGCAGAGTTCTCCTCTTTAGCCTCCCAGAAGGCAGGTACTCATTTAATAACACAGAACAGAATCAGCTGAAATGTGCATCTGGCAGGAGCAGGCAGCTCCAGTCACCAAGGACATCATCCAGAGGGCACTGGGAATGCCACTCCGGAGCAGCAATTCCCATCCCTGCCACATCCATCAGCTCCCACATCATGCCCTGCACAGACACATCCCACTGCCAAGGGGAAGGCCCAGCCTGCAGTGAAGACACACAAAATTTCTGGGAAACTTCCAGAAATTGGGAATTCTATTGAGCAGGTGTGGAAATCCAGGTCTGGAGAGGCTGTTTGGTGACACCCATCATCTTGTGAACGCTGAAGGAGAATAAGCACCAATCTTCCCCCTGCATGGCCTGCGATGGAAACAGAGCACAGGAAGGGCTTCAGGCTGGAAGAGGGGGAATTTAGGAGAGATATTAGGAAAGAATTCCTCCCTGTGAGGGTGCTGAGGCACAGGGTGCCCAGAGAAGCTGTGGCTGCCCCATCCCTGGAAGTGCCCAAGGCCAGGTTGGATGGGGCTTGGAGCACCCTGGGACAGTGGAAGGTGTCCCTGCCCACGGAACAAGATGATTTTTAAGGTCCTTCCAACCCAACCCGTTCTCTGTTTCTATTCTATGAGTGCAGCCTGCCAGCAGAGCACAGGGTTTTATAGAAAATTAAATCTGCCTCTTTTACTCCCAAACTTTTCTACTAAAAATCAGTGCAGGGACACCCTCCCCTCGGTCCAGGGCTGCTCAGGGGTCAGCACCACTGCCACAAGATGCCTTTGGGTCACAAGATCTCCATCAGGTCCAGAAGCCGTGTGCTGGACAGAAGACAAATGGGAAAACATGCACAGCAACGTGGGCATTTCATCCAGTGGACAAGTTAAAATCGGATTTCTAATATCTGGAACCACACTAATAATTATATTGCTCATAACAGGCTCATTTAATATGACTGGGCTGGTCCCATAATTGCACAGAAGTGTCTCTGGAGGACAGTTGCAAACACCCATTAAAATCATCCCCACAGAAGTGAGTGATGCTGGCAGCAATACAAATCACCTCCTGCCAGTGCAGCTTCCAGACCTGTTAGGGGAGCACACATCCTGCTGCTGACAATAAAGGAGCTGCTCAGTGCACTTAGGCTTTTTATTATTTGTTTCTCCCTAATTACGCTTATTTCCAGACAACACTGATGGCAGCCCATCAGCATTTGCTCATTCACCAAAGCATCTCTTGATGCCAGGTCAGGCTTAAAAATAGACTCCTATGTGTTGTGGAGCTCAGTTTGGAGATGATTTCTTGTCTAGAGCACGAGTGATTATATGGATGAATTTATCTTACAGCTCTCCAGCTTGCTTTTCCCTTCCCAACCCACTAAAACCTCATCTGTAATCACACAGTAGATTGCAGCAGGCCATTCTTTTGGAAAATAATCTGTTCATACTGTTGAGCATCCAACTTCCATGTGCATCAGGATGTTGTAAATGTTATATCCCAACCAAAACTTCTGCTCCTTTACATCCATCAGCACAGTTTGGATTCTGGCCCTAACTCTCCTGGAGGGGCAAAACTCAAGTTTTCAACAAGGTGGAATCTCACAGTTGGAAATAAAACGGAATTTAAGATATGAAAGCCCTTTTGGGAGTTGAGAAGAGGTTAAAGTGCCTACACGGACACAGCCACAGCTAAACAGCCCGTGAGGTCACTGTGCTGTGACTTCAATTTAATTAAGAGGTGCTTCCACAGGGACAAAAAGGCTTCTGAGGTAAATGCGCCGTTAAAAGGGCACAGAGCCAGGAACTGGCAGCAGTGGCGTGTCAGCTAAAAGCCTTACCCCAAACTCCAGGCTCTTCTCCTCTAAGCAGCTGTCAAGTGTCTCTGGTACACACAGCACAGCCAGGAGGGCTCTGAAGGAGAGCTCTGTAAAGGAGTTTATGGAAAACAGGTCAGTGCAGGCTGCCAGCCTCACAGAACACAGCAAGCACAGAACATATGCACCAGCTCTCACAGGGCAATTAAACAGCGAGCCCAGGCCTGTAAAAAGGTGTTTAACATCTTCCAGAGAGCCCCTGCAGCAGGGATGGCTGCTCAGCGTGCGAGGTTGTGCATCTCGGTCTCCAGGCCAAGGTTAAAACTCGTCCCTGGAATGAACAGCACTGTGAAAATTCCACAGCTGCTCAGCCACAGGCAGAAAAATTCCAGCCTGTTGCTTTTCCTGTGCCTGGTTTGTGCCACCCACCACCTTTTCTGGGTGCTTCCTAAAACAGCTCTGCTGTGACCAAGCGTTTGCCAATGGAAATGGTACCCATGGATCAGCACCATCTTTGTGGGTTGCTGGGAAATTGTCGTTAACCATTGTATTCCAGTTTCTGAGGGTAATAAAAATAAGGAAGTGACACTTTTTGTGCCTTAACTAGATCTCCCCTGATGAGGGACAGTTCAGAGCCCCCGCCAGAAGGCACGGAGACAAACAGGACCCTCAGCCTTCTCTGCTTTCAGATAGTTGTTTATTAAGTTTTATCAAAGAAATATAACCACTAGTGTGACTCAGACATAGCACAGAGCAAAGAATGCCAGAAATGGTCGCTTAACCTAGATTGCACAGTCTTTTTAAAGGTAAATTACCCAATGAAAACTTAAAACGAAAGATATTTTCATTTTTCCACCACTGTTCAATAATCTGCCCTGTCACATAGACAGGAACTGCGGAATTCTTTATCCAATCATCCCAAACTACTTTTACTGCAGGATATGGAGGAATAGAAGAAGAAGAGGAAGGTCTAAAGAACAACAACAATCCTCCATTTTGAAGTTTTTTGCTTTTATCTATTTATTATATTAACAAACCTAAAAATTCTAGATTTTTCACCCTGTGACAATCTTACATAATATCTCATCACCTAGTTCACACACGTGTAGATTCTAATTCTTCCCTGAGAGTATATAGTTTTCTCCATGGACAAAGGTCAGAAATGTTGGTGTCCAGGGGGGTTAAATGTTTAAAAACAGGCAGAGAGATATTCTCTTTGAACCAAAACCACTCCCTTGACAGCTTTGTTGGTGGCTCATCTAGCACATTGAAGCATACATGGTACAACTACTAAGGAAGTATCCTAAAAAACCCTGGATAAACATGTATGTGCTCTGGGCTCCAGCACCAGTAACACATCCAGCATAACATCCCAGGATTCCATTTTAAAATCTGAGTTTAGGGCTGAATTCAGTTTGAGGCTTTGCTGTTGGTGTCAAGACAGAGCCCACCAGCACTCCCTCACTCCTCCCCAAGTGGCAGAACACGTACAAGAGATTACACAGATAATTTACACCCAAATCAGGGTAGCACTTGCTTCATAAAAACTGCACTGAGCTCTCTGGAGAGCAAAGTCTGCCTTTATCTGGGCAAACAGCACTTGCTGCAACATAAACATCTTCTTGGGTAGCCCCTAATCTGACAGGAGATTACAGGAGCTGCTGATTTGCTTTGCTTTGTTTTTCCCTCTCTGCAGTTCTTAGCACTGAGTTACTGCACAAAATGCGGTTCATAAATGATTGATGGCCACGTTAAGCTTTGCAGAGCAAAACACCAAACGGAATTATGCTGCTGGTTTTAAAAGAGCAAAGAAAACTCCCACAAATATCCTGATCCCTCTGAATCATTTTAACGTCAGAAATTTATTCTCAGCAGCCTGAAAAGTCTCAGACATTGATGAAAGCCAGGGATTTTTAAATACCTACACATCTGTAACTGGCTTTGTGCTGCAGGATTTCCCCTGAGTCATGTCTCGAGATGAAATTCTCGTTCATAAGAAACAAGTAACCAAATAGGATCTGTGTGAACAGGTCCTGGGGATGAAGAGCAGCAGGGAACACACAGAAATATGAATTAAATTAGGAGTATAAATTGAACAGCACCACGAATATGCACCAGAATGCACACCCAGCCTGGGATTCACACACCTGAAAGAGCTTTAGGGAAGGGGTGTGAGAGAGGGGCAGCTCCTGTCAGTGCTGTCACCGTGAGGGAGGAATTTTATTCCAGCTTTTTCAAGTCATTTATTCACTGTAGGAAAAAAACCCAAACACTGCAGCATGCATGAAAACATGAGTGGCACCAAAGCTTTTGTTCTCAGGTAGAAGAAACATTTATTATAAAAAAAAGGTTGGGCTGTGCTTCCACAGAACCAAAACCCCTGAAGTTAACAAAACAAGCTGAGCTGACAGCTTTAAGTCAAGACTAAGCTTACCTGTGACTGAAACTAGGCTGGAATTCCACCACTGGGGCTGTGTGTTAATAGAATGAAATCATCAGTCAGCAGTTCATCCAGCAGCAGTTCAAATGCTGCTTTTCAAATGGAAGACAGGGAATTTTTGTGGATGAAAGAAAGGTTACAGAGGGTGTGGAGGTGGCAGTGGTGAGAAGGGCAGAAAGGAGACTCCAAGGAAGATTTGCTGACAGAACAACACCCAGAGTTAAGGGATTGGAGAGATGCAACCCTGCTGATGAAGGAAGAGGGCAAACAGGGATCTTAATCTGTTCTAGAGGATTTTGCAGGCAGAGGAGGCACAGACAGAGGTAGAACACTGGGTGAGCAGACATAAAGAGGTGGTTCCTGCAGAGGGAAAGCCCCTGAGGGCAGCACAGCTCTCCTGTGCTTCCAGTTGTCAAGTCTCACCTTTTCCTGAGGCCTCAGCTCATCTGGAGCTGCTCCCTTTGTTGAAATTCAGTCTGAAAATAAAGAGATTAAAGCTCTGGTGGGGAATGGATGGGTGACATTTCCTGGGGCTGCCAGGGATGCTCTATGGAAAGCATCACAAGAGGAGCCCAGGAACACAAAACCTCCCGATTAACGGAGCACAGGAGTAATTGCAAGAACAAAGCCTTGCAGGAGTCTGGGCCATGCCTTTCCCCTTTTTTTAGCAAGCCAAATGAAAGCTGCCTCAGAAGAAATAAGGACATAACCATGGAGCAATTTCGAAAAGAAGAGTTGGTAGCAATGAATAGAACTTCAAAAGGTAAAATAAAATTTTTTAAAAGGCCCTCATTATTGTAGCAGGGAGAAGAAAGAGCGTTGGGTCACTGGGAGAGCCTAGAGTTGTGTGGCAGCAAAGGGAAAGTAAAGGCACGGAGCTAATAAAGGGAACTGATCAAAAATGATGCCTCCCCTCGTTTGTGACAAAGAGCTGCAATCTTCAAGGCAGCATCAATCACATCTATGAAACCACCACGAACTCCAGGCTTGGTCCTTCAAAGGCTTCAGCCGGAGAGACAAGTTCAGCCCCCACAGGGCTCACGGTTATCCACACCCAGCCCTGCTCCAACACTGCAGGGACGCCTCTCTGTGAAGGATTTCGTGCTCCTGCCGCAGGCTGCGTGGGCAGCACCACTGGCTGTTTGCTGGGGACACATCCAGACACATCTTTGAAATTACTGAAGAAATCCCCCTCTCCTTTACTTTTCTTTTGGCCGAATTCAAGTGGAAGTATCCCAGGTTTACAACTCAAGACATCAGAAATACACGTGGTTCTTAATCCCACCCCTCCTCACCCACAGCTGTCCTTTAAAACTCCAAATAACAGCCCTTATAGCCAGAATAAAATCCATATGTTTAGTTAAAATGGTCGTTTTCTGCTTTGAATGGTTTTTTTTTTTTGTGTATATTTTTGTCTTAAGGTTTATTTTTATGTTAAAGGTTTCTACTTTTTGTTTTGAGGGGGTTTGAGTGGTGCAAATGTGGGATAAAAGGTTGTGCTGAGGTAGTTAAAAACACCTCCATTGGTGGTGTGGGCTCTTCTTGTCCAGGCAAGAAAATAGGTGCTCTAATGCACTTTTAGTTGTATCAGATAAAAGTCAGAGTGTGTTTCCTGAGGTGAAATTCAAGATGTGTTTCTCGTCGGTGATTTTCATCTATTTCAGTGCAGCTGAGGAAAAAATTCTTTACTTGGTATAAATAAAGAAAGAGCATAACCACCAGGGAGGAAAAAATAAATAATTCTCATAATTCCCTCCCTTGTAGAGTTGCTGGAGGTAAAATTTCATACAGAAAATCAGGAAGGAGCGCTGGAGAAAGTGGAAGTTCAGCAAAATGAAATTTCAGCAGGCTGAAGTGAGTTAGTCTCTTGTCTGGAGGATAATCAGTTTGGGTGCAGGTGTGAGAGCTGAGGCTGGGAATGTGGCTGACCCTGTCTGAGACGTGGGGCAGGTGCTGAAATGGGCAACTACCAGGATATGAGTGCTGGAAAAACGTGTGCCAAGTGTTTTTACAGACAGCAGCTGTTCAAAACTTGATTCAAAACTTGATTTTTGCCATTCTGTGATCCCACCACACCTGGGAAAGCCTGGCTTTAGCTTTTGCTGGTGCTGAAAAGGAAAACTTTCAATAACTTGGTTTATTTTGGCTCTTTAAGCCGCAAGGTCAGAGAATCTCTTTGTGAAGGAGCTTCTGAAGTGGATTTTCTGTGTGTGCTCCTCAGACATAAAACCAGACTGCTAGTCCTGGAACCGAGATCAAAGGTTTTGCCCTGACAGGAACCCTCCCTGTTCTCTATCTAGGCCATAACTGAGGCTTATTTAGTCCAAGCTGAAAGCTTTTTCCTGTTCTGATTTTAAACCATGCATTAAAATAACATGGGGCTGCCAGAACCTCAATAATTCCGTAAGCCCCAGGAATCTGTGCTCATCGAGGGCGGACTAACAGAGCTCTGAGCACTGCAAGCAATTTCTCTGTGGGGAAGGAGGCATCCCAAAAATGGCCTTTGCACTGAGTTAACACGTTCTGGTCAGGCCACGCAGCAAGCTGCAAAATCAATCCAGCTCATGAAACAAAAAGCCTGGACCATCATGAAGTTTTAGCCAGCAAGGAAAAGAAAGTTTCATCTTGTGAGTGCTCATAATTTGGCTGATGTGGATAAACCTGTAAAACACTGCCTGCATTTATTGGGCAGGAACTGCTTTAAGTGGAAGGTGCATTTTCAGCTGTAAGGACTTGAAAGGCTCATTAAAATAAGAGGTTTGAAGAGATAAAGCTTTTGTGTAACTGAGAGGTGGCTTTTTGCCAATAAATGAGTTCTCTGCTGATTTTTTTCCCCCTCTTTTTGGAGCTGTCACTGCAGCCTGTGAGGTTTCTTTGAAAAAGTAACACCCTGCAGGTCCTTCGTGAGTGGTGGGAAAGAAGTGAGTGTCAAAGGGATGGGTTTGGTCTCCAGAACCCTCCCTCTTGAACGGGATGAGCGAAATCCTGAGAAAAGGCAGGGATTGATGTCTGCTCAGCTGAGGAACAGGGCAGGAGGTGTTTTACTGCAGCTGGTTTTGCCTCCTTCCACCAGCAGTGAGTTCCTGGGCACCAGCAGAACGTACAGGGCATGCTGGAACCCATTTCAATATATCCAGGAACACTTCCAGTCCCCTCAGATTTTCTCCCTGTTGCTCACGTGGAGATGAAGGAAGCACAAAGGGAAGTCCTGGTGCTAATGGAACCCATCCCCCTCTCCAGGATTTCTCTCCTGGTGGCTGGGGCTTGTTGAGAAGGGTTTTTATGAAGTAGTTAATTAGTCCTTAGTTAATTAGTTAGTTAGTTAATTAGTCTGCTCAGAAATCAGGCAGAGTGCTGGCTCTTCAGGAAGGTGGTGGCTGAAGAGCTCAGTGACTGCTGAGGTAATGAAATAACTGTTTTCCACCAAGAAACGCTGGTTAAGTTGCACGGGGGTCACAGTTAGATAAGTGATGTGCTATTGATAGAAAAGTTAAACCAGACGTAAACTGACTGTTCTGACCCCCAGAAATGAGCTGAAATTACCTGGCTTTCTGTCTGAAATGGGTTAATTTGTAGTGGTATTAGAATGTAGCAGGTTTTGTGGCAATTCCGAGCTGAAAGGGTTTGCATTTGGCACGTTCCATGATGGAATTTGGCCTTTTTTTTTTTGGTTGCTTAACAATATAATGCCAGTTGCTGTGGCCTCGGTCTGCTCCAGAGCAGGCAACGAGACTGAGAGAGCTCCTTTTGTCAAAAATCGGGAATCTGTGGGGGAGCTGCTCGTCCCTCTCAATTTCCCCTCCCCTGTACCGTGTAAATCCGGTCAGAAATACCGAGCTGCTCTCTAGGCTGTCTGCGTTGTTTTTACAAGTTATAAAGTGGGAAATTTCCAAAGGCTCGGCATAACAATGCATTCCTGGGTGTGTGATAAGCTCGTGCCCTTGCTTTTCGGGTTTCAAACTGGAATACAGATTAGCCCGAGCTTTTAATGGAGCTCTAATGAAGTCCTGAGCCTTTGGAGAGCTTGAGAGACAGGCTGCGGGTAATTCTTGGCTCCCTTTGTGGCTGAAAATATAACAAATATCTAAAGGTCTTTACAGGCTGGAATTAAGGTTTAAGAGAGAAGGATGCAGATGGTGGCTCACAGGCAAACACTTGGTACCTCAGAATCATCTGTCACACGGGAATATTAAATTTTTGGGACTCACACAGCTGTGGAAGCTCCTTCTGGGAAGGGAAACCCATAGACCCTTTGAGAAGGCTCTGAACAAGACTTCAGAGGAATCCTTAAATTATTTTTTTTTCCTTGACCTTTCAAATGCCCCTGAAGAGTCAGAACTCAGACACTTGATTTTAGAAACCAAATTTTGATTGGAGTCCTCTAAGCAGCAGTAAAGAATAATCTGTTCCTGTTGCAGGGCAGCAGCTGTGGCTGAGGCTGCCTGCCTGAGATGGATGTTGCCCACAAGCGTGGCATTTACTGACACGTTTTAATTGGCTTTTGAAGGCCAGGATTACAGGTGCAGACCAACTTCTTCTCCTTCAGGGCAGCTGATAAATAAATGCAGGTGAGCATGGAGGCTCCGCACCTAAAGCAGCCACGGTTTGAGTAAAAGCAGAGCAGACTTTGTTCGTCTGGGAGTGGGAAATGAGTCCTGGGCTGCATTTATGGTGCTGGGAGTAAGGATATCCATGATGGATAATAATGATGCTGAAGAGCTCCGGGGAGGCTCATTTACATGACAGGAGGGGGAATGGGCTTGGCAGCAATGAGAATTAAGAGGCTGATCTTGTGCGAGTTACAAAGTGCTTTTCAGGTGGGAAAACCCCAACCAGCTGAAGTTATGGGAAAGGGGTGTAAAAAAGGCATTTAAAGGGATTGCTGGAAAGATGGGTTGGCTTTTACTTCTCCTTTGACTTAGAATGAGGGGAAGTCTCTTTGTTTGTAGATACTTGGAAGAGGTTTCACTGATCCTTTACAGACCTTCTTCTGCCTGGAAAGATCCTGACCACATCCAGTTCTCCTGAAGAGAAGCCCAGGCGTGTACCTCCAGTGAGAAATTCAGTGTGTTTCCAAGACTTCCAAATTCCGTAGTCAGCTGGGAAGGAGGAATTTTGCCTGATAAACTCGTACGGTACAAGCACAGTTTGGATTTGTGCTTGTTTATCAGTCGGGTGTCTGATTTCTTCTGCACTGCTTTGATAACGTTGGAGAGTTTGAGCCTTGCCTTAGTTTGGTGATGGAGAATTTGGTGTCTTCACAGCCTCTGATAATTTGCAGGGCTTTTGATGGAGGTGCCTCGACTGTGTCAGGCAGGTTATGGCAGATGGGAGGAATATAATTCACAGAAATTCGGTGTTTGACATGAAATACAGCATGAAATGCACTGAGTGTCCTCTTGCTGCAGAAGGGAATCACTGCCTGAATAAACTCATCTGTTTTTTCCTGGGAAAAGGAGAAACTTGGCGAGTTGGACTGGCAGTGAAAGCACCTCCTTGGGGAGGAATGATCCCTTGTAGAATACGAGGCAGAGAGGGAAGATGGAAACATCAGTTTCTCTTGAAATGGAGGAGTTTGCTGCTTGTTATTTGATGGGGACATAAAAAAAATGAACCAGCCTGATATTCCCCACGCTGCCATTGAGACCTTGTGAATCTATCACCACTTGTCACCTAAAATGGTGAATTAAGTGCAGAGGGTGAGAGGGGTTTTTTCCCAAGTGCTCCCAAGCTTCATTTAAATCGGGAATCCAAGGGTGGCTATTTCCACATGCCGATTTTCCCTGTGTAGTGCGAGACACAAACTCCTTTAGGGAATGATTTGCATCAGCTCCAGCCTTTGCTGCACTTTGCAGCAATTGACTTCCATAGCTGAAATTAGCCCTGAATGCTCCCAGAGGTGTCAGGTCCATCATATTCCTGAAGCACGCCGAGATCCTGGGCAGGATCCTGCTGGAAAATGAGTGTTCCTCTGTCCTACAGCTGTTGGTGCAGCTGTGTCTGAGGGGAAAGCACAGAGTGGGTTCTCCACCCTGGAAAAGTTGCAGCTCTCCCTGTTTATAAAACACATTGATCCAGCAGCCCCAAAATCCTGAGCTGGGCCTTGTCTCAACTGGACATTGCTGGAGCAATCCAGGGAGTTGGGGAGAGTGCAGGCAGAGGCAGGAATTGCCACCTGATCCGAAGGTTTCTGTGGATGTGTGGGGATGGCTGAACACCCTGTGCTTTCATCAGGGCCGCCTGCCCACCTGCATTTGACCCTTTGTGTGTATTTCACCTGGAACACCCCAGCTTTTCCTTATCAGCGTGGATTTGCCACTGAGGAGAAGCAACTTTTTTATCCGTGGGAGCTGAATGCTGATGGGGCTGGAAGAAGAAACAGTGACTGTGCCTTGCAGCAACTCTGAGGGGTTTTTGGGGGGATATTTGTGTTTTCATGTGCTTTAATATTGCCAAAACACAACGAACTTGTGGGTCTTGGACTCTTCATCGTGTTTTGTTATCTGTAAGAGCCATGTCGAGCTGGAAGGTTTCTGGGCTGAATTATCTACTTTTGGCCCCTAAAAAAAAAAAAAGCAACTAAAAAGGGAGTTGTTGTTGTGGCACGGGCTGTCAGTGATGCTGAAATCACAGAGGTCAGGAGCTAACAGGATTGCTGGGTGTGTTTCTGCAGCCCTTACTCAGAGAACAGCACCTGGCTGCTCGCCAGCTGTGACACCCTGCCAGGAATGCTGCAGGAATTCCTGCCCTGGAACAGGCTGGGACACGGGGTAGTGCTCAGAGGGCAGCAAGCAGAGCATCCCTGGGAGAAGGTGGGAATGGGGAGGGTCTGCCAGGCACTGCTGGTAACTCTGAGCTGGCTGCTGAGGGGAATGAAATGGCCCAGGTAATGCCATGCAGGAATTGTTTTATTTCTATTGTTGAGGAAACACATGGGCTGAGATGGGGCTGCTCCCACTGCCGGGAATTTGGGTGTAAATTTAATCCTGGAGGTGCTGGTGCCTCACAGATTACCAAACCTCAGCTATTGCATGCTGGACATCCCCAGCAGCTGGCCTGCCAGCCTCCTGGAGCTCTGTTCCCAGGATTTATGGGCTGCTGGGAATGGGAAGCTGGATGGGAGGCCCAGTGCTGCTGTGGCTGTCCCCAAACCAGGCTCTGCTGTCAGGCTGGCACAGTCCCTGTGCCTGAGGTGGGTGGAGGGGCTAAAAGGAAGTATCTGCTGTAGCTGGAATAAAGCAATCACTTTCAAAGTGAACAGCAGTCAGCAGCGTGGCCGTCCTGCTGCACTTTAATTAGATTGTGCAAACAGCCCGTAATTTGCAATGTCTGTTTTCCTACTTGGCTTCTTTGTCTTTCAGCTCCTTTTTTGTCTCCTTTTATGAAACTGAAATGTGCTGTGATAGTTCACATCCCTTCTCGTGACCTCAGCTCACGACAGATAAATTCTTACAAGGATTTGCATGAGATGAAACCAGGCAGAAATTACATCCCTCTGCATTAACATGGCCCTTCCTTAATTGAAATTAATTTGTGATTAAGGCTACAAGAGAATTACAATTTTCTGGAAGTAACACGAAGGGATGGACAGCTTTGTATGAACAGAGCCTGCAATAATTGTGTGTGAATGTCACAGAAGGGTTGCAGAACTTTGCTGTGGACTGTGTGTGGCTTCAGATTTCTGCAGTGATTTCCTCGTGGCCTCTGCTGGAGGATCTCAGCATCAAAAGGGAGTAAAAAAGGTGAGGATTTCACTGGTTTTGAGGGAATGCCCATTTTCTGCTCTGCTGGAGCCCTTAAAATTTCTATCTGGCACCTTGAATATATTACTTTTAGATCTGAAAGAATGAATTGATGGATAATTACTGGGATAGGGAGTGGTCTGGCACTGGAACACCTTCTCCCAGCATGTTCCCAAGAACAAGCACTGCCAGTCAGTCTCCTCATCAGCTCGGTCAAGTGGCCACAAGGAGTTTCCAGACATGAACAGAACCCTGCAGATGCTACACCTTCATTATCATTCACACGAACCTGCCTTTCCTTCTGCTCAGCACTTCATGGTCCAATAAGCAGGACAGCACATCCTGCGAGGGAGGCAGAGCTCTCCATCCTTTCTGCTCGGCTGCAGTTCCTATAAATAGACAGAGCAAGGGCTCCTGGCCGGGCTCTGGCTCCCTCGTTAGCATCTGGGCTTTTCACCAGAGCTGCCTGATGTGCTCCTTGGACCTTGAAGGGTTTCCTCCATGCTGGCTGCGAGGTGTGGGTGTGAACACAGGATGTGCCTCAAACTCGCAGAATTACCCCAGGGAAAAATCAGCCAGAGGTCTGTGGGTGTCTGTGGGTGTCCCTGCCTCACACGGCAGGGGGAGGCCCCTTCTCAGGGCATTCTGGCTGGGATGAATCAATTCTCAGTGTGTTTGGGGTGGAGTGGATGATCCCTCTCCAGCCTTTCTGGCTGGGATGAATCAATTCTCAGTGTGTTTGGGGTGGAGTGGATGATCCCTCTCCAGCCTTTCAGTTGTAGGGGTGATGGAGAGCCCTGTCAGAGCTTGGAACAGGGGTGGCAAAGCTCTGCTGTGCAACCCAAAGGACAAAAGATGAGCTGAAGCTGCTTCCCTGGTTTATCTTTTCCTGTGGAGGGGAAGGATTGTTCAGTGCTGGCAGCGGTGCAGCAGCGTGAAAATGAATTGACCTGATGTCTTGGGGTGACTTTGTGATGTGTATCCCCCATCACCGCTCTATGCCCAGAAATTAACTTTGTGCCTTTCTGTGCCTTTAAACTGAGCCTGAGAGGGGGAGAGAAAAAACCAAGTGAACTTTTCAAACCAACTGCTCAAGGACACAGACACAGACTGCTTGGCTTTGCAGCGGCGAGAGCGGGGGAAGATCCTGGCTTGCTTTCCAGCCGGCTTTGGGCTCCTTTTCTCTGGAGGGAGACGGAGAGCTGACCTTTGTTTCCCTGGGACTTTGGTTTTTCCCTTTTTTCTCTTCTGGACTGTTTCAACAACATCAGAACATATCGGGAGAATTTTTCCCCGAGGCCCAGAGGTGGGGGGCCCACGGCCTCGCCGACCCAGCTCCGAGGAGGAGAGAGACCACACCTACAGAAGGACTCTGAAATCCCCCCAGGTTTCTCTCCACAGTGAGAGATTTCATTATTTAGCATTATTATCCTTTTCCTGTGGGTTGGTTAAATAAATAGTTTTTATCTCTTTCACTTTCCTTCGAGGAAAATTTCTTTTTTCCCCGAACCTGGTGGGGGAGGGGTGGTTGTAACCTGCCTTTCTCACCGAGGACATTTCCTCCGAATTTGGCCAAACCGGCACACCTGAGCACTGAATTGTGCTGATCTTCAGGCAAGGGTCATGAAACATCGGGAGGTGACTTGGTGATGTGTGTGTTTATGGCCAGCTGAGGAACCCGGTGGGGTGTGGTACCCCTGGCACATCCCTAGGTTTGAAGTGAGTGTCAGGACTGGCCTGCTAGGTAAGAATAATTTGGTCGCTTGTTTCTGCTGTTGGTCAAAAATACTTTCAAAAAGTATAAAATCATGCATCAGATGAGGGCTGGCAGGAGGTGTCCAGTTGTAAGGTCTGGTTTAGGAGCTGAGGGCCTGGTAAAAGGGCAAATCCCTTCTTTTCCCTCCTCACATGATGCACAAACTCCTCCCACAGTGATCTCTGTGCCAAGCTATCCTATAAATCACTGTATTATAAAGCTATTTTCTGGAATGACACTTGACCGTGTGCTCCAAACTTCCTCCTTGGGTTAGGAAACACTCAAACCTCCCTGCTTGGAGGCAGGAAAGGATCCATTCTTAATCTCAAGTGCCCCTGACAGGCTGACAAGTGCTCAGTGCTTTTGTGTCAGCTTATGGACAACATTCTGTGCAATTCAGCTGCTGGAAGGACCCAGAGCCCTCTAGAACTGCATTTTTCTTGAGCTGGTCAAAGCAACAACATCTTTAAAGGGAGTAGCTGCCCATAAACAAGCAGAGAGCAGCAAAACAGGTTGTTGTAGGAGAAAAACTCTGCTGCTTTCCCCCAGGATGAGCCCCTGGCAATGTGAAAATGTTTTCCCAGCCCTCTGGCCTCGTTGCTGGCTGTCCAGCTGGGGCACTTAAGAAATTAATAAGAGCAGAGCTCGTTTTCTCGCTGGGCCTCTCTGTCCGCACTCGGAAGTGAAACAGCTGGGAGGGAGCTCCCTCCGAGCTGTTCCACGGCGTTTCCATGGAAACCCTCGGCTCTCCACCAGCTTCTCCAAAGGGCACAAGCTGTGGATGCCTCTGAGTAATTATGTTCACATGTTCCTGAACATCATCCTGGGGCACCAGCAGATCCCTGGCACTGGTTGCCTGGGTGACCGCGTTCGCCACGCGCGCCTCTGAGATGCAAAGCGGAAATTTCTGCACCTCTTGGAGCATCTGCTGAAATCTTGGGGCCACGGGCTCCTCTCTGAGCTGTTTCCTGCCTAATGGAAGTGCTCAGTGCCTGCAGAACTCCTCGATGTGTGGAACAGCTCTCTGTCTGAATGCTGACTCCATTTAAGGGGCTACTTTATGTCCTGAAAAATGAGACACTTGATGGGAAATTTATTGGGGGTGGATGGAATAGTTTCTCTGCTGCCTTAAAAGGGTTAAGCCCTTGTTTGAGTACCTGAAACCTTATTTTACCATTACATGTCAAAAATATTGACAGATGGCTGACTTCCCTTGAAACACAACAAATCTCTTCCCTTTTGATTCCATAAACTGTTTTTAGTCTGTTGGTTTTCCTCTGCTGGAGTTGTTGTGAGTTGTGTGGCTTTATGGGGCACCATAACAACAAAAAGCACCAGCGAAGACTTTTGCTGTTCACAGGAGGTCTGATATAAACTCCTCGGTGTTTGTAGGCTTTATATATAAAGTGTAACATCCAGTAAAATAAAAATAAATGGATGCTTGCTCTGAGTGCACTGAAGTGGAGGGGGAGGAGGGAAAAGGACATTTCTTTCCACTGAAACTGCAGCAATAATTTAGGGAGGCAGAGAGCATCACTCAAAGTTTTCTGAGCTGGCATCTTCATTTTAATGACTGAGGGCAGTCTGGTGTTTCTTATTCAATTTTTTCAGCGTGTTTGAGGGTGATGCCACTTCCTTACTGGAGCATCCTCTTGTTTCATGCCGGGTTGTCTGGGAAAGGAAAAGTGGGGGAGAGGGAGGGTGCAAAATCCTAAACCCCAGGTGGTCTTCAGGGCTTTTTTGGATGTTTTATTCATAGGTATGCCCAGGTGACAGAGCTCCCATGGCTCCCCTAAGAGAGCACTGAGCATTTTGAGATAGGAGGGAGCGGAGCAGAAGCTGCAGTGAGAGGGAAGGAGGCAGCACCTCCTGGTACCTCCTGAGGGGAGGAAGGGAAGGAGGCAGCACATCCTGGTACCTCCTGAAGGAAGGGAAGGAGGCAGCACATCCTGGTACCTCCTGGAGGAAAAGAAAGAGGCAGCACCTCCTGGTACCTCCTGAGGGGAGGAAGGGAAGGAGGCAGCACTTCCTGGTACCTCCTGAAGGGAGG
>VXAD01012721.1:1729-23700 GCA_013399195.1 Dicrurus megarhynchus
AAAAGAAAAGAAAAGAAAAGAAAAGAAAAGAAAAGAAAAGAAAAGAAAAGAAAAGAAAAGAAAAAGAGAAAAGCTATGACAGCCTTACAGGCAAGATTCTCTCTAAACACGCAGTGCAAGCTGGGTGCAATGGGCCTGCCCTGGCTTTCTGTACTTGCCCAGAGGCTGGGTACAGCATGATTCTAATCATGAAACGGCACAATAGTGTATGCAATATTATGAAAGGTTGAGCTACTATCATATCTTTTCATGATTAAGGGGAAGGGAATACGTCCTGCTGAGCTCCTGGTGAATTGTTTATAAAACAGCAAAATTATGATTGTCCTGATTCTGTCTTTGACACTTTCTAATCTTTTCTAAGGTTAGACTATAGGTTGACTGATCTATTCAGAGCACAAACCATCATTGGGAAACCTGTGATTTTAGAATTTGGGATACTGCAATTCTCTTAAAAAAAAAAAATAAAGTCACTTTCTCAGTATTCTAACATTTCAAATATTAGTTTCTCCCCTGTCAATGAGTTCGTGATAAGTATTACCTTAACTGCATAGCAACTAGCAAGTGACCACTAATCATTTTGTTTCATCTACTACATTTGCCTCTCTCCAAACAATTCATTTTCTCTGAATCCTTCATCAAAGCTGGGGAAGAGAGTTTAAACCAGGAATGATTTAGAGATCTGAGGATGCATTCAAATATAATAATGTTACAAAGAGAAAGATATTAAATAAAATGGGGTATATCTGTGCCTTCACTTGCTTATCCTCCAAATTTCTTAATTAATTTATCATATATTTTTAAATAATTAAGACTTTATTCAGCTACAGTCTGAGTTTATAAATATCTGCAATAAGTATTCGTAGGTCTTCCTATCATATTGCCTGCTCACAGCAGTAGACTGAAGGAAGTTCTTAGCTCCTCTCAGACTCTCTTTATCCCAGCTGACTAACTCCAGGCGGGTTAGGGAACTCGGTGCCTTCCAATGGCAGCTGCAATGCCACTGGTTACCAGGTTAGCACAAGACTTGTAGGCAGCAAATTGAGTACAATAGTGTACAAGTATGGAGTTAATTTGAACAGAAATGCACAATTACATTATAGTTATGCACATTTGTGAAGCTAGCAAGAGGGGGCTCTTCAAAAGGCAGAACATCACTAATGCACATAGAGATCATTTGCCAACAGCTGCCAAACCTATGACTGAAGCTCTGTTATTGCTGATAATGGTTACTTGAGGTCAATAGCAACAGCAATCTCTTCTGAACTGTGGTGCCAATTTGACAAGGACAAGACTGGAAATCTTGAGTTTACAACAAAAAGGTATTAATCATGGTGCAAATGTGCATTTCAGTTCGTTCTGAGCAGCAATTAAGCTCATCTTGTCTCGGAGCTGCTTCCTAAAAATGTGTTTAAGATTTTCTCAGACTCTTAGGTGCCCAAAATTGTTTTAGGGGAGTGAAGGAGACCTCTGTAAAGAATTCAAGTCTAATGACAACAGGCACAGTCTCCTTAATTAACATTCACAAACTGATTAAACAAAGGCTATAGCTCCCACACACAAACATGCAAACAATTGGTTGATAACAATTAGTTAAATAATCCATCTAATATTTTTTTCATGGCAGCTGCTGCCATGAACTGTTTGGAAGAAAACTTACAAAGAAAACATAAATCAAGAGAAATCAGATCCCAAATGAATGCTCCCTAGGAACACATAATAAAGCATTCCTGTGAATACTATGTTGGTTTTAAAGCACAGCTTTAAGGAAGCTGAATCTCATGACTAAAGTGACTTAGAATTTAAGCCATAACTGGCACATGCACATCCAATATGGCTTGTAGAAAGCAGAAGTATCCACAGGCCTGTGAATTTTAAAGCATGTAGAACAGACTTATTTTAAAACGGCCTCTTTCTTCAAAGAAATTCCTTGTAGATTTCTACAGCTGGACTGTTTGCCTAGGTTACTGAACAGTCACTAGAGAAAACCAGTTCTGTAATGCACTACAGTTCATCTAATTTCTTCTAAAGGGAAGTACCTAAAAAGGTCAGGTGATTTGTATCCCATGTCTGTTCACCTACACTGACTATTAAGGGAGTCTAGGCGAGTAGTTTCAACATAGATGCTTAAAACTAGCTGAAATTAATTCTTTCCTGATTCAGAGTAAATTACATCTATATTATCTTTCTGATAACTCTGTTAAGCACAGCATTTTTCAACAGGTAACATGTCTATTGCTAAATGCATCCACACAAGAAGTTTCCATGACATCCCTTCCTATGCCAGATTGTGTAATAGCTCACATTTCTAAATAGTCAAACAAAAACATTTCAATCAGACCACAGAGCAGTTGGCTCAGAGACTCATTGTGGGTGGTGTCTGAAGACTGAATGTAAAATTGAAAGTATCTGAAATACAGTAAGAGCTGTGTTGTAGACCACTAAAACAATAATGTTGCAGCATAAGATACATATCTTGTGTATCTTGAATAGGTGGATGTGCTGCAGGGAGGGTGCTGGAGGAATGTACAAAATGGAGAGAGAGAAAGCTCATTCATAATGTCTTTTGATGCAGAACTGAGAAAATGTCATTAACCTGTATCAGGTTTTGTTTTGAGGAAACATTAGTTTATTTGAGTTTGGAGCTCAAGGCTGAGTTAAAATGTATGCATCAGACTGGGGGTTTGAGTCTTCTTAAGAGCTAAGATGTTCTGTAGTGCAGATACATCCATAGTGGTGGGAAACAGGGAGCATAGACACAAAGCCTTTGCATCTATTGGTTGCCATTTCTGTAATTTTACTAGTTACGTCACACATTGAGGGTTAAATTGTAGGACAAAGGAAGAAATGAGAGTTTTACTGTTCATTTTAGTGATGTTATGTTTTAAAAATGCCAATGAGCAAGAGAAACCATATTAAGAAAAAAAGTCTAATATTTAAACCTTTCCTTTTTGAGAGACTGCAGTGATATGTACAGGCTGAGATGTCGGTTTATAGTGACAGACTTGCTGTGATTTATGACAGCTTCTTCAGACATCTGTGGTGCAGTCATTTACTTCTGAACTAATGACCTGGTATGCATTGAACAGAGAGAAAACACAATTCTATAGACATTCCTTTGGTCCTTTGTACTGGTTTTGGCTGGGATAGACTTCATTTTCTTCATAGTAGCTCATATGCAGCCATGTTTTGCATTTATGCTGGAAACAATGTTGATAACACAGGGATGTTTTCATTATTCCTGAACAGTGCTTGCACAGTGTTACAGACTTTTTTGAAGCCTCTTAGCCCACCCCACCCCACCAGCAAGGAAGCTGGGGGTGCACAAGAAGCTGGGAGGAAACACAGCCAGGACAGCTGACCCCAGCTGACCAAAGGGATATCCCAGACCATATGACATCATGCTCAGAGTGTCAAAGCTGTGGAAGAAAGAGAAAGGGAGGGACATTCAAAGTGATGGTGTTTTCTTCCCAAGTCACCATTACATGCAATGGAGCCCTGTTGTCCTGGAGATGGCTGAACACCTGCCTGCACATGGGAAGTGGTGAATTAATTCCTTGTTTTGCTTTGCTTGTGTGCATGGCTTTTGCCTTCCCTACTCAACTGGCTTTATCTCAACCCATGACTTTTCTACCTTTTGCTCTTCTGATTCTCTACTTTGTCCCACCAGAGGAGAGTGAGTGAGCAGCTGTGTGGTGTTTAGCTTAGAATAAGAAGAATGCTTCTCTTTATTGATGATATAAGGAGGCTGAAGTTGTTATGAGACAAATCCTAGCCACTAAAACAAAATTACAAATGTAAATATTTAATTTTCTGGGATTTGCTTCCACGTGTTCTGACTCAGAAAATAAGAGCTGTTTATGCATATAAACAAATAAAATAATTAGTATACCTTACCCAAATAACAAGGGACATCTGAATGCTCCTTCTGTCTCCAGCAGAGTAAAAATTTTAGAAGTTGTTTCACCCAGATCATCAGATTATCTCACTTCCATTTTCACCTATTAGGAAGTGTACACAAATAAAGTATTTTACCTTCACAGTGGAGCACGAAATTTTCTTTCTTCTTTTTTTTTTTTTTCATAAGATAGCAAAGAAATAAATAATTAGTTCTATTCACCCTAGGATACATTGTAATTTAATTTCAAATGCTTCCTAACAAAGACAGCAGAACACAGGAAAAATCCATGCAGACATAGAACAGCATCTTTTCCTTTTTGGATGCTGTTTTAAAATCAATTATGTGAGACCAAGGGAGGCCTGAAGGTTACAAGTCAGTCAGTGTTGTTTTATTATCACTGGACTGTCTTTACAACTGAAACACATTTTAGCCATGTGTCAATCATATTCTAACATCAGTCTTTTATTAGTTTTCCTCGAATTATTGCTTTCTTCTCAGTTTAAATGAAATAGAAAATTGAAATACTCTTTTACATTTTTATATTCTCCATGAGAAAATTTAGAACTAATCTAAAATAAAGCAACCAGCAATCTATCTGCTTTGTCAGTCAGTATTGACATACTGTTCAATTCCATCTGTATGCTAATATCAAGATTCAGTTCTGAAAATGTATTCTTCAAATTAAACACAAGCCAAAAATGTAGTTCTGATGTAATTCCAGTGGATAAATATGTATCATTCATAGCTTCATGAAGAGTCTTCATATTTCAGTAAGATTTTGAATTTAAAAAAACCCAAAAGCCCCAAAAATCTCCACAAAAGCTGAAGGCTGCATTTATATAGATTTTAAATCCAAGTTCAGATTTAATAATAAAGGCATAGATACTGCATTCAATATCTGACTGAGTTTCAGCAGAATATTGAGCAGCCATATCCTTATTTTAAAAATTAATTTATAATAAATATCTATGTCCAGATCACAAAGCTCTGGGATTTCCTTTTAAAGCAGAATGAAAATAAACAATAAGCATCTAATGTGGAAGTAGTTGCAATTATTTTTTTTCTTGTTAACTAGAAAGCAACACTTAAAAGAATATTACCAAGTCTTCTTTACAAACAGCACTTTCCTTACAGGAAGGTAATTCTCTTGCAATGAACATAGAGGAGAAAAACACATTAAGTAAACCCTATCAGTTTACTTAGATATAGATCTTAGGGGGTTTGTACCAGCTACATTCCACACAAAACAGATTGATCACACTGAAGTTCTTAATGGACTTCATGGAATGCCTGGCTCTTCTGCCTTTCCAGATTTATAGATTTATAGGAGTCTCTGCTGGAGGTTGACTATATCCTGGAGAAGCCAGAGAGAAACAGCTGATAGCATGAATGCTGTTCTTGTGAGGGTGCTCTCCAGGAAATACACTCACATATTTTTCTCTTGTCTGTTTATGGCATCTGGCAGTGTGGTATGACTTTTCCTCTTACGAAAAAAAAAAAAAAAAAGGAGGAGAAAATATTGTGGTTTTGTTTTTGTAACCCATATGACATTACATTAAATTGTGACAGAAAAAACGTTTAAATTCTCCTGGATGTTGGGCTTTGGAAGGAAATATTCTGTGAGCAGGCCTAAAAAAATCAATCAACACTGCTGCTGTCCCTTTGTTAGCAATTCATAGAAAAATTGAACAAGCAAAGAGTAATCTTTTTATCCCTATTCCTAAAAACAATGTTTAAAACACCTATTGTGTTAAGAAAATCTATTTTCAATTAAAAATAGCATTTAAAATTTCTAATTAAGAAGTGTGTGTGTGGGGAGAGGGTACTTTTTGTGTCTGTGTCTGTGTGTGTTTTAAGGTAGGGATACTTACTGCTCTTTAGTGTTTCTAGAGAGAAAGGAAGGTGGGTTTATACTAGTCTGTAGTGCTGTTAAATGCATAGTCAGAATGCAGAGAGTGGCACCTTGAACACAAAAAGGGAAGATATTTTACACCTCAGTGGTTCTGAAAGGGTTTACACAGGCTTGAGGTGATTATAGAAGCATTAAATGAGCGAGGAACTGATGAACATGATCCAGATCATCAATAAGCAACCCAGATGTGCAGCACAAGTGTGTACAGAGATTGATGAATCCTTTGAATTGGGTAAAGGAAGCAGTAGGGATTTGACAGGTTATTTACTGACTGCCATAACCTTTATTACTGTTCCATGAATCAGCTAGCACAAAGTTACAGCAATGGCAGGCTTCATCTTAGGGCAGAGGCACTACTGCTCCTGCAATGCCCTCCTGAGCTCATCTCTACACCTGCACTCCACTCACAGATATAAATGCAACTGTTTGTTGACCTTGTTAAAACAGAGTTTCTACCACAGCAGCTGAAGAAAAAAAGGGCGAAAGGACGCATTCAAGACAATATTGAAAAAATCAGGGAATATGGGGCCTTAACACTTCACTCCCTGCTTAAAGCAGAGTCTATTCATGAAGTCAAAGTTCAGCTATTTATTAAGTCATTTATTTCAAAGACGTTGAGAAGTCTCTGGGTCTTTTGTGAAAGACGTTAAACACTATCATTACCCAAGACAGCTTAGTCTCCCTCTTCTGAATCTAACTGATGAGTTTAAAGAAATTACCTTTTTCAGATACTCACTGCCACCTCTCTACTGGAGGCTATAACCCTCCTATGATATCAAGTTAAGTGAGCACTCCTTGTGTGCTTCAATATGAACTTGACAAGGAGCAGTAATAATATATATTCTTCTGGCTGTGGTGCAGGATTATGAAGGTTCAGTAGAGGGCTAGTACTGATTTACTCAGGTTCATGCCTACAGTTTATACTGTACCATATTTATCAAAGCAAAGTATGAAACCTTTTTTAAAAGAGGGAAATTACTCCTGCTCAGGGAGCAACTTAGACTGTACAGAAGTGACCAAGTGGCATAATTCAGGATGAGAAGGAAAAATGTTCCAAAGGAGTGGGAGGTCTACAAACAACATGGTGTAGTAGAAAACAGAAGGCTGCTGAGACCAGCACAGCATGGACAGACAGAGGTATACATCACAGAATCATAAAAGGAGTTACTTTTCCTCTAGTCACAGAAGGACTTCTCTAGAGAGATTGATGCACCAAAAAGTCCTTGAAGTAATATCAGTCTGAAAGCTAATTGTGAGGACAAAACCTATGTGCGGGAACAGGGTGGTCACCCTTTTTATCTCTTGATTCCAAACTTTTCTTAAAACCCAACAGTTACGAAATTATAAATTTGGCTTTTGGGTTGGTTTGCTTTTTGGGGTTTTTTTTTGAGTTGCTTACTTAAAAGACACGGTAAATCCATTTTAAATTGCTGACCAGTGTGGGGCCTTTTACATGTTCATTGCAAATTTTGGGCCACAGACAGTATTATCCCAGCAAGATACTGCAAGTGAGACTGGTAATCCGTGCTTCTACCACAGCTGATCCTACTTCTCAGGGTAGGTTACCCAAAGTACAAGTGTTTTGAGGTATCTCTGTAATACTGTCTAAAGAAAAACCATACTCCATTTGTCAAACAAGTTACAGCAATTTGTGTTTAACTGGTAGTGGTTTCAGCAGTGTTAATCCTGCAGGTAATAGCTTGTCTTTTTACTCTACATGAGAGGCAAGGGTGTAATAGAAAGGACTTAACTGTTCATTTTAATTTTGTTTGCTTTGCTCAGTCAAGCACAAACTTAGTTTCTAGATTAAAATTAAGAACGAATCTTAGTTGCACATGTAAGGGGCACAGTGCACTCATCCAGTCCACCAAAGATGGGGAATATGGCATTTCCATCCTGTATCACTGTGAGAAGTGGCCACAGGAGAGTTTATCAGCCCCTGCCAACACATTTCAAGTTTGGGGTCTTTCCCAATGATGGAGAATAACAAAGATGTCTCATTCCCTCCCTCAGCTGTGAGGGTAGAACATAAACAAAAAAGAAGTACTAAGGGCTGCCATTGGGAACCTTTTCAAAAGCATGAGTTCTTTTAGCAGTTAAAAGATTTTTCAACTACATTGCCTTCTCATGTACTACAGAGGTTATTCAAAGGTCTTCTGAAGGGCAGAAGACATAGGGTGTTTACCAGTTTGCAGCTCACAAGCATAATTATTTGCTACACATCTCATTCAGATTCTGAGAGTATTATGACCATGTAGTCACATGCAGATCACAGTACTGGGTCTGGCTGACGTGCGGTTGACTTTCTTCACTGCAGCCTGTATGGTCCTATGTTTTAGATTTGTTGCCTTAACAACTTGTGTTGGTAGCACACCAGTGTTTTGAATATGGTTCAACAATGCTTGCACAGCATCAAGGCTTTCCCTTTTTTCCTGCCCTTGCCCCCACAGTGAGTAGGCTAGGGGCGAGGAAGTTGGGAGGGAGACTACTTGGGCATTTGACCTAAACTGGATAAAGGAATATTGCACATTGGCTTTTGGCCAGGGTCAACTCATAATTACTTTGAAAATGCACAGCAATAGCTTTGCCGGTTAAAAATCATCGCTAATCATTTAGAATTGTATGCAATTCAGTCTTATAAGTTAGAGTTAGCAGAAAAATTAATTCAAGCATAAACAAACTGGCTTGTTTTGCTCATCTGGCTTTTGCAGGAAAAATCATTCTAAAAGTGATAATGTAAAGACTTGGTGACAAATAAAAGAGATTCAATGGAAAATGAACAATAGCAGAAACTTCACATTTAAGAGGCAGATGACAGGAGATTTCTATTCAATTACATAGCAAGCTATTCTGAAGCATTTTGTTTCCAGCAAACAAAAGATAAAAGGATTTCATAAGAGTGTTGATAGAATATTGTGTTAAAATGAAGAGGTAAATACTCTAGGTATCTGTAAGAGGAAAAACTTCTCATTTGATCTGCCAACACTGAAAGAAAATATGCAAGTGAAAGATGAGATGATAAGATGCAAGGAGAAGAGAGTTTTTGTAATTGCTGTTAGAAATGATTAAATGAAGTAAATATAGTACCAAATAAAATGTGTATCAGGGTAAAGTGCAGTAGAAAAAAAATAGTATATTAGACATGAAAAACAGAACACTTAAATCTCCTTTTGTCTTCTGCATATATAAGATTGCTCATTTGTAAACGTATCTTGCAAGACCCTTAGTGTCTCTAAGACATTCCAGTGGAAGTGTCAGAGAGCTTCACTTTAAATGGTGCAGCCTTCCAGGAGGGCTAGAAAAAAGTAAAGGAGCCAACAAGACAGTGGGGTTTTTTGTATATAACAAATTGCACAATAATTGCTAATGAGTACGTGTAAATAAGGGAGAAAAGATCAAAGTCTTAAATGATGCTGAAGGGCTTTAACAATTGGATCTCTCCCATCATCCATGTAAACATGAGCTGTAATTATTCGTAAAATAAGTCACTTGTTTACAATCTTTTGACTTACTCTGTGAAGGAGAAAAGTTACTTCAAGAACAGTCTGTCTTTGACTAAAATATGTCAAAGGCATGTGCCTTGTCTTTTTTTAGTGGGGATGTGCGCAAGAGAGGGAAGTAAAGAACATTGAATGCATATATTAATGGCTATTACCCAGTGTTACAGCTGAAGAGGTGAATTCAGCCTTTTTGGCAAGAACACCCAGAATAAGGTGCCTTACGTTACTCTTGTAGTAAATACATGTATGGAAAACTTGTAAAAATTAAAAGAAAATCATTGCCCTGAAAAAGTAGTAACTCCAAGGGCAATAGAGACTTCCTCCTTGTCCACAGGCTCCTGCAGGAGGCGGGAGAAGGACAGCATATCAGCAAGAACCAGTGTCCATTTCAAATTCTGGGGAGCAGTAAGTGTTTTATGGGTAAGATCACCTTCTTACTGTCATCACATACTTTTTATATGTATCTGTTGAGGGAACCTAAATCCAGCAGACTTCAATACCCAGGAGGTTTCTACTCTCCAGTGTTTGCTGCTGTTCCTTTTTTGTAGGTCCAGACAGTAGCAACGTTGAGCATACATTCTAGAGCAGAAAGTACAAACACACACACACCTCCCTGCCAATATACAGAAAAAATCAAGAGTAGTAGTGAACGTTATCTTTACTGGTACCCACATAAACACCAACAGCAGTCACAAAAACTTGAGTAGCACAGCACAAATACATTTGTCCTCTCCAGTGGATACAGGCTGAAGTTCACTAGCAGGCTAATACATACCCTTCCTGTCTTGATCCACTGTCACATTCATATCCTCAGGTATCTTGGACTCTAGATCAGATCTTAACTACATCCAAGATCCATGTCAACACCCTGTTTCTCATTTCCTATTATTCTTTATTATTATTATTACTATTATTATTATTATTATTATTATTATTATTTCTTCAGGGTCTTCTGATCCATGACATTATCTTTTTACCTGCCATTTATGCCTCCTGTATCTGGGTGCTTACTTATTTTCCTCTCTTCTGTTTTTGTTTTTTACCCAATATACTGGCAAATACATATCTCCGTGTTTTCTAGGTATTGTCAAGTCCTTTACCAAACATATTTTTACAGTTTTTCACATGACATCTAGTCATTAAGGGCTTTTAGAGCTGCATGTTTAGCAACTCAGTCATTCAGCTACTGGCTTAGAACACATAGAGCCAATCGCAATGATTCTTACATGCTTAATAAGTAATTTTATTTTTTTATAAAATACTGATAGTGTTTGAAACTGGATGTGAGTTTAGTTACTTATACATTTAGACATCAGTTTTCTTCTTTTGTAAGTACTATGACTCCAAAATCTTAATGTAATTTCAATCTTCAAGGTAAAGAGTTCACAGACTATGATGATTTAAGTCAGAAAAGTAGAAGAGTTGAAAGATTCATATTTAAATATTAATATTAACTAGTAGGTTGCAAATTAGCTATTTGCCCACACAATTTATCAGATAATTACATGCTTAGTTTGCACAGGTGAAACTCTGCTATTTGTGGATTCTGCTAAGGACAATTTTTAGTTCCCTCTGGCAACCAGAGAGTGTGTTATGGCACATTTTGCTGGGTAACTTCTGTTACATGCAGCCTTTCATATTCGATCTTCTGAATCTGGTAAAAAATGATTGATCTTGGGAAGTGAAGCATTGATGCTTCGTTTTGTTTTGGTTTTATGTGAAAAGTGAGAAAAGTAGTAAAGCATGTATGAACTTTGGGAGGGTTTTACTATCAGCCAAGGTATTTCATTACAATTATTTCTTGTGTTCAGGTTGCTTCTTGGAAAATAGACGTGCGAGCTGGACTGAAAACTGTAATAGCCTGATTGCTCTTTTTCCACCTATATGACAACTGTGTGTGCACAGGTTAATTTCTGCTTATATCTTGATTCCTTGTCACAGATTAACCTCTGACTGCATTTTGCTGACTTGCTTGAGCTAATTACCGTTAAGCGACTTGCAACTCCTACGACTGTGATTTTAAACCACCATAGTATTTATTGTGAAATTTATCCTGAAATGGAAAATAAAACCCAGTCCTGACTTTAGAGATGGCTGTCTCTGGACACATTTGGGACAGAAAAATCAACAAGACTGTTGTCTTGTGAGTCTAGATTTATTTTAAAAAGCTGGATGGAATTAATCTGCATCCCACAACTAGCTTTTCTCAGGTAGGATTCAATTCTGCAAAGGCCTTGGAAACCCTTGACTGCTTATGAACAACTTGGCAGCAGTATTAAAAACCTTTAAGTGTGAATGTGTCTTTGGAATCACTGTTCAAGGATAAAAGAGGAACCAAACAAACCAGAGTTCACCGTGAAAACTTTTGCAGGTGACATAATAAAACCTATAGAATTGTGGGGGTTTTTTTGAGGATGGAGGCTATTCTTAGACTATGACATTCACTGTCATGTTTGAAGCAGAGCTGTCAAAACTAATGTGTCAGGTCATGCAGCAAGTGGTTTATCTCTGTGGAAAACATTAGAATAGAGAGGACTGTGGTCTCAGAGATAGGCTCGTAATTAGGTATTGATTGCTTTTGGTAACACATTGTGCACAATTCTAAACAAATGTAAGATCATTTCTGACTCCTTTCTTTTAAACCCAGATATTCGTCAGTGCATTCGTTTGAAAGATTACAAAATGTGAAGCAATTTTTACAGCTGATTCACTTGGGCTTCAATTGATTTGGCTTCTATAAAAATCCTCCATTTGAAGGGAATGTCACCAGTATGTCAGCTCCTGTCCACAACCAGGACTTTTACTATAGGTTACAGAAAAACAACAATTGTCTTGCAAGGGAGTAGAGAAACTGTCCCTCCTTAAAGCTGCAACAAAATTTTGAGAGCTAAGGTGGTTGTATCCTGAGTTTGGCTTGTTGTAATGTGAAGCTCTAATCAACCCTCATTCTTATTGTCCCTGTTTTCTACCTTGTAGTCACAGTTAATGGAGACAGCCAAAGGGTGCTTTGCAATTTAAGTGCCGACTGTATTCTCTGAATGCACAAACTGCCCTGTAAATTACATCTATGAGTGCAACTGCTCCCTTTACTGTGAAGAAGTGATATTCTACGTCTTCTGAGATGAGCCAGGTTGCAGACAACATATGCGATAACTCAGATTGGAAAGCACAATAGTCTCCAACTCAAGCACAGTGAAGACAATTGCTCCTTAGTGATCTCCAATCACACATACAGAAAGCATCTCAGAAGAGGATGGTCAACACAGTCAAAATTCAAGCTTTGTTTTGGGTTTGTGGGTTTTTTTGGGTTTTGGTGGGTTTTTTTTTCATTTAGAAAGAGGCAAATGTATGTGTTTCATAACTGTGCACCATGGCAAACAAGTCCCCTGAAACTCCTTCTCCACCTGTTTTCTTAACTGATGGGCTGTCTCTTGAGGATCAACATCTACCTCTCCTTTCAGCATTGATGCTAAGACTGTAAAGAGGGGTACAGACTGCATCATTTGCCACCCATAATCCTACCTACATAAAGACAGTAGCAGAATCAAGGTTAGACTAGGAGGCACAGCTGAGAATGTTGCTGGAATCTGTTATAATGTGTAGCCCACCAGAGAATAAAGATTGTATCAAGCTGGAAGTCGTGTGAACATGCTGAAAATAGGATTATAGGAAAAGGTGGACAAGACATATAGTTTATTTTAATTTCTCTTTACTTATTTCTTCTGTGGCCTCTACCTGTGGTAATTCCTAAACCTCTTTCAGATGTTGTTGTGGTTTAACCCCAGCTGATAACTAAGCACCACAGAACAACACATTCAATCATCCCTGGTGGGATGGGGGAGAGAATGGGAAGAGTAAAAATGAGAAAACTGGTGGGTTGAAATAAAGGCAGATTAATAGGTAAAATAAAAGCCATGCATATAAGAAAAGCAAAACAAGGAATCCATTCACCACTTCCCATGGGGAGGTGCGTGTTCAGCCATCTCCAGGAATGCAGGGCTCCATCACATGTAACTGTGACTTGGGAAGACAAACACTGTCATTCTCAATGTCTCCCTCTTCCTCCTTTTTCCTTTAGCTTTATAGGCTGAGCATGATGTTATCATATAGCCTGGAATATCCCTTTGGTCAGTCCAGGTCAACTGTCCTGGCTGTGTTGCCCCCCAGCTTCTTGTGTATTCCAGTCTCCTCCCTGGTGGGGTGCGGTGAGATGCCTGGATGCTGAGCAAACCCCACTCAGCAAAAATGAAAACATCTCTGTATTATCAACCCTCTTTTCAGCACAAATCCCAACCAGCCCCATATCAACTACTGTGAGCAAAGTTAGCTCTACACCAGCCGACACCAGCACAGGCATGTTCCTCTTCATTGTTTTGTTATTTTATGGAGACAAATGGATGCTGAAGGTTTTGGCTATCTTACTATTTGCATTCAGACAAGGTTGCCACTCCAAAACAATGCATTGATTGGTGATTGATCAGGTAAAGAATCTTTTAAAATAGATGAAAAGTAGTTGTGATTTTGTTTGCATGCGGTTTTCTATGACACCTTGAAGTATAAGGGACTCAGTTCTGCTTCCTTTTGCTATTAACTCAATAGCAAAACTCTCACTGGCTTACAGGTCTGAAAGATCAGGCCCTAATTTACCAACACTTGTAA
Organism: Dicrurus megarhynchus; assembly: GCA_013399195.1. Classification (NCBI taxonomy): domain Eukaryota; kingdom Metazoa; phylum Chordata; class Aves; order Passeriformes; family Dicruridae; genus Dicrurus; species Dicrurus megarhynchus. The sequence goes on from VXAD01012721.1 coordinate 15,699, forward strand.
TTCCCTGATTAAATTTTAAAAGTCCAGATGCTAAACTGATTTGCAAGCCTTTGATATTCTACTGAAGTCGGTGTACAGGTTGGCAAACTGGTTTTTTGGCTCTTCATTAGGATCATGCAAATCCTCTAGCTGATCATATCATCTTTGCCTTATGCAGCAGAGAATTTCAGTCTGTGGTTCCCAGCTTGTCATGTAACATCTTTTTCTCTCACTTCCATCTCTTTTCCCTGCAGATAAAAGTAATTTCTGAATATCAGAAAGTGCTAGTTAAAGAACAGAACATCAAATATATATTCCTAGGTGTAAAACACTTGAATCACCACAAAGGAATGCAGAAAACAAATTAACTGCATGAAGTACCTATTAAAGAGAAACCGAGAGCTCTGAACATCTTGATTATCTGCAATAAAAAAATTGTTGTTGTGCAGTATGAGAAAACACAGACAAATTATTTACAACTCTATACATTAATAATACTACTATAATAATAATGGTGTTGCTGCCTGTTTATATCAGTTTACTTATCCACTTTCACATGTACTTTCCCATCTGAACAAGCAGTTAGGTGCAAATTTGCAAGATTTCATTACAAACATTTAAGAAACCTGAGACATCAACATTAGAAATTATATTTTCTAAAACCTAATACTAAGTGAGGAGGAGTTTTTGAAGTTCTAGTTCAAGTTAACAAAGCTTTTATGCTCGTAAACCCATTTCACTCTTATATAGAGAAATTCACATTTACATACATATATGCATTAATCTGGTCTGTTTCTGGACTAGAAAGTGAGTCCATGGCACACAGACAGTATATGAATCACTGAAAGATTCTCAAAATTACAGAATGTCTAGTGTTGGAAGGGACCTCGGGAGGTCATCCCGTCCGACCCGCCCACTAGAACAGGTTCAACTAGAGTACATTCCACAGGATTGCATTCAGGCAGGTTTTGAATATCTCCAGGAAGGGAAACTCCACAACCTCTCTGAACAGCCTATTCCAGTGTTCTGACACTCTCAAAGTAAGGAAGCTTTTCCTCATATTCTGATGGGACTTACTGCATTTCTATCTCTGTTTGAATACTAAAGAGCAAATCTGGCCCACATACAAAGAATTTCTTGCTATAGGAAACAAGGAAAAGAGTCTTACGGACAAGTAAAAGAATAGCATATGGAAGTAGTTTTGTTGTACAAGCACTAACAAAGTGCTCATTAGAAGTATACAGGAATCTTTGCACAGGGTAACACCTTTGTGAGGAAAGAAATCTCTTCTTAGTCCATACAATGACAGGAGTCCCTGTTGCAAACATCTTCATAATGGTTTCCTTAGACAGAATGGGTGGCAGTCCAAAACCAATATCCTGCCAATTCCTGATACCCATCTGTCTTGTGTACTCCGCAGCATGCATGAATCCATCACTGTTGAGCACCTTAAACAATACACAAAACACATCCTAACATTATGTGTACAAAACACTGTCCTACATGACCATATTTGTGGCTCCAGCAAAGCTTTTACTGAGTAGTTACAAGTGTTCTGTCTAAGTTTGCTCTGTTGTACAGCAGAAATATCCTGGACATGTCTCTGAGATGGTCAGATTCTCCACCCAACTCATGGAAGAATACAAATGGTGTCTATTATTGCTCTGGACACAGCAGGGACTACCTGAGACTATCTCTAGGCCAGTCCAAAATTCTTACTTGAAGAACTCTTATAACAACTAGTCAAATATTTTGTTGTGACAGTGCCTATGAACTCAGCCTCACACTCATTTCCCATGCACAGATTAACAGGGAGATCCTGGACCACCCATAGAATTGCAACATTTCTCATCTAAGTATACAGAAATCAGTCTCTTATGTCTAGGTTACATTTGTTCAAGGTTGAATTTAAATGACAATCATTCTGAATTTCCCTCAATTTTCTTCTACTTCTACTACTAAGACAAACTCTTACTGCTCAAGACCAAAGAGAAACCAGCAAATTACTTAATAATTTCTAAATACTGGAAGGGCTGAATTCCACATCTTCCCCTGAGGCTGCTCTGCTGTTGTTGCTTTGCCTGGAGCTGTCCACAGTCCCATGAACAAGGTTTCTTCCATATGCATACATGGTTGCAGTCTGGTAGAATGGTTAGGTTTTGGTTGGTTTGGCAAGACATCTGTGGTTATATGGGTCTCTGTATCAGCTTTCTATGAAGTAGAACAGAAGTGAAGTTTGGGGTAGACAGAGACCCCGCAATGGAACCCAAAGGGGCACAAATTCAGGAGTAAAATTTACTGCTGGTGTCCTTGATGGTAACCTGTCATATTGAGTTTAGAAGCTAGAAGACTATCCACAAGGTTGTCTTCTGGCCCATTCTGTTCCGCTTGGTAAAAAGTGAACCAAACAAAAAAATCCCCAAAACCAAGAATAAATAAAAAAAAAACCCAACAAGAGCAAAAAAAAAAAAAACCCAAAAAAATCAACACAACACAAAACCAAAAATATCCCCCAAAAAATCAAAACCAAAAATGAAAATAAACAAACAAAAAAACCCCAAACCAAACCAAAAAAACCCAAACAAAAAAACCACACAAAAAACCCCCAAAGAAAACAAACAAAAAAACCCAAAACCAAATCAAACCAAACCAAACCAAAACAAAACAAAAGCAGTGCATATTCCTTTATACACCTAGTAACTGTAGATCATATCTTTGGGGTGATAAGTTCAGAAAAAATAGAAGTTTTTCATGTCTTTCTAATTAACCTGTTTTCTGTCAGAAAATGCTCATCCTAGGAAATTAAAATATTTTGCTGTAACATTTTATCTTAATTTCCAGGATAGTGTCAAAGTTCCATTACAAAGTTATTGTTCCAATATGTATTAAATATTGTATAATTGAGTGTTGGACACAAACCAAAAATTTAAGACTTAATCCAAACGAAATCCCCCAGCAAGATAAACTGAGTATTTCCTTCACAGAAAAAGAATAAATTAAATACTTTTAAATTTCTATCCCGGTTTAAAATGAAAGAGCATCTTTATACCTCATGCTACAGTGCTGAATGTAAATTTTGTATTCCAGTCAGCTTGATCATGGCATTTCTTTTAAAGGCCTATAGATTGTCTAACTAGGACTGCTCTATCAAGAATCTAAGCTTTTACATTTGGGAAAAGGAGAATAAATCAAACTGAGAGAGCACCTGACAATGTTGTTTAGCTCCTTGTAAGTTACAAGTGATAGCATTTCTTCTCATTTGTAGACAGAACAGCTGGAATAAACCAGCTTTAGTTTTTGGTATCAAGAGTCATACATTTCAAATAACTCTGTTTTGGTGACTTTTCCACAAGTTAATCTGACGGACTTGCATCTGTATAATGATGGATTCATTAAATAATCCTGCATTTTTCCAAACTGTGGCCTTGAAATCAGTGGGAGTTGGATTATGCCCTTAATCAAACCAAAAATTTACAAACATTTCAGACGATGCTGCAGTTTCACATTTTGTAAAATAAGTGGAAACTCTAACTTCAAGATGGCAGTTTGGGAGTTGGAAGATTGAGTGAAATTGGGAACTTACAACTAAGTATTTGTACTGGGATAATTCAGCAGTTAGCATCACTGTTTAAGAGCTTTATGGAACACTTTTGACTTTGTAATATCCTTTTATTTTATGTGATTAAAGGGAGTCTTTAATTTGTGGCATCTCAGGAGTATTGTATTTACCTACTTAAGGTCAAACAGATAATTCTGTGTATGAGTCAGGGTGAAAAGGAAAGGATTTGTGGGGTTTTTTTTTCCCTCTCTTTTCTATAATCTTCCTACTGCAGGAACTCCTTTTGATTCAATAATGACATTTGGTGGTAATCCCAGAGGAGTAATAATTTTGCCTGAAGACTAAACCGACTGAGTGGTGATCTCCCTTGCTGTCAATGACCTATAGATGACATTTTGTACCTAATTAATTAGATGTCTTTCTTTTGAAAGAAATGGTGAATCATGCATAATTAGAAAAGGCATCAAAGTTGGAGCTGTTGGCTCATTAATTTAATGGAGGTAGCCTGTGGCACTTAAAGACCATTTGTATTGCTCGTGATGTTTGTGCTACTTTATGAGCAATTAGCAGTCTGCATAAGACTAATTCTCCTGATAGTTTTAGTTTTTCTCACACTCAAAGAAAATATTTAGATTAGTTTAGAATATAGTATGAGCTGTAACCTCTAACACTCATAAACATTCAGATATTAATGATTTACAACATGGGCAAACATTACCTGGAATCTGATTTTTTTTTTCTTCAGGCTAAACAAAGAATGGGGAAAAAAACCCTTCACAGAACTGTAGAATTCATAAACAATAAATTTACACAAATCATACATTCAAGTAAATGACAAGTTCTGTGATGTATTTTTGGTGATTTTTCACCAGTTCAGTATGGGGAGTGATAATCTCAATATTGGGTACACAAGTTCTTCTGTGTAAGAGTAAAAAGGGTATTGTGTTTATTTATCTTTCTTCTAAGTTGCCTGATATTAGTTAAATTTTCTATTTTAACAATATTTTTGAAATATTTCTAAAGATTTAAGACATATTGAATTTTTATAAAGAAGATTCATTTGCAGGCTTTTTGGAGCCAGTCCATTCTCAACACAAGTGTTCCAAAAGTTTAAATTTCACTTCCCACCTACAACTTGCCAGATTGGTCTATAATCCCCGCTAATTATTTCTCTAGAGAGTCTGACTACTTCAGCTTTGCTAGGATTTGTTCCTGTAGAATGCCTGGTTGTTTCTTACTATAACCGTGTCTCACAGAAAATAATCCAGGAAAGCTGAAACATACATTATCAGGCTATGCAACATGCTTAAAAAGACATCCAGCAACAGCTTGGGAAAATTAGACACCACTGATAGTTTCATATTTTAATTTACACGAAACCATTTAGCACATGCCTGGGCTGTTCAGCATACATATATAGACACTAGCATGAATATATTTTTGTGTGGACATCTTACATATGCTATAGCCCAACACTTATAGCCTGGCAAGTAAGTGTACATTTTTGCAAAAAAAGGGCTACCCAAATATTCATCTTAATTAAAACTTAAAATTTCACTTTTGTCTTTCATCTTTTCTGTATAATTCTACTTCACCATGAATGCGAAGTCTACCAAGAGGCTTTGCATACAAGTTCTCACTGAACCAGAATACATTTTGGAAATCTTGTGGTTTATGAATTTGTTTTTCTATCTTAGTGGCGACACCTAAAATTACCCCAGGCTTGTAACAACCATATAACTGTATAGAATCATAGAATTGTTAAGGTTGTCAAAGACCTTTAAAGTCAACAAGTCCAACTGTCCAACACTGCCAAGTCCACCAGTTAGGGAATGCTGTCCTTAAGTGCCACATCTAGATGTCATTTAAATCTCGGGGTGGTGAGGATTCAACTTCCCTGGGCAGCCTATTCCAAAGTGAGGCAAACATTTTGGTGAAGAAATTTTTCCCAATATTCAATCTAAACCTCCCTTGGAGCAACTTCAAGTCATTTCCTTGTCCTGCTACTTGTTACCAGGGAGAGGAGGCCAACCCCCACCTGGCTACACCCTCCTTTCAGGGAGTTGTAGAGAATTATAAGGTCTCCCCTGAGCCTCCTTTCCTCCAGACTTAACAACCCCAGCTCCCTCAGCCGCTGCTCGTAAGACTTGTGCTCCAGACCCTTCACCAGCTTTGTTGCCCTTCTCTGGACATGTTCTATCACCTCAGTGTTTCTCTTGTAGTGAGAGGCCCAGATCTGAATGCAGGATTCGAGGTGCAGCCACGCCAGTATGGGTTACAAGGGATTTATTACTGCCCTAGTCCTGCTGGCCACACTATTTCTGATATAAAATACAACTATAATTTAATAGTTTTATAATTTTGAGCCATTGAACTTACTCTCACTGTTTGAGTCCATACTCCATTATTTTACTAAATATGGTAAATATTTACTATACCTGTACTGGGAAAATTGTTGGCAAGCCAGTTTGTCAGTATGGCTAGGCAGTTAAAAGAATCCTTGCCAAAGTTTTGATCTGAGTCAAGTATCAGTTTCCCAGAGATGTTTAAACCAGGGCACAATTTTCAAAAGAGTTCTCAAGTGTACTGTTTTGGAATCTTAGATATTTTAACATGGTGAATACAGCCAAACCATGTCAATTAACTGTAGAACTAGGAAATGGATACCTGCCACTCTTGTGCTTACTAGTACAGTTTTAGCTCTTTATTTTTGTGTGATAATAATTTTTTCTGGGCTATACATGATAGTCATAAAGAGTAGACACCTAGATGTTAACCTCTGTATTACACCAAGACTGTAGCTTATAAATCAAAAAGCCAGACTCTTTCCGCTTGAGCTAGCAGAGATTCTAAGACCAGTGTGGGGTAGTCTTTCCTCCATGTGTTCTTAGCCATCCCTCATTGGTTCATTTATGCTAATTTGCTGGCTCTCAATTAATCTCCTTTCTCCTTCTGAGAACTTTAGTCTTCTTCTGCATCTGTACTTACAGCCATGCAAAATCTCCACTGCACTTTTCTTGCTCTGCTCTCTTTGTTCTCTGGAGAATGTCCACAGAAATTCTTATTTCTGTTTTCCCTTTCTCTCTGCTTCTTTCATTCCCCAGTTGCTGTCCTTGCTTCCCGCTATTTAATGTACTGGGTTTGTGCGGCCAGGTTTTGGTAGCAGTAGGGTGGCTACAGGGGTGTGTTTTGTGAGAGGCTGCCAGAAGCTTCCCCCATGTCTGAGAGAGCCAATGCCAGCTGGAACCAAGAGAGATCTGCTGCTGTCTGAGGCCAAGACAAACAGAGATGGTGTCTATGTGATAACATATTTAAGAAGAAAACCAAGTTATTATGCAGATGTAATCACAATCAGAGAAGAGAGAAGTGAAAATATGAGAAAAGAAGAACTATGAAGACACCCAGGTCAGTGAAGAAGGAGGGGGAGGAGGTGCTCCAGACGTGGAAGCAGAGATTCCCCTGCAGCCTGTGGTGCAGGCCATGGTGAGTCAGGATGTGCCCCTGCAGCTCACGGAGGTCAACTGGGGTGCAGAGATCCACCTGAAGCCCACGGAGGAGACCCACACCCGAACAGGTAGATGTCCAAAAGAAGGCTGTGACACTGTGGCAAGCCTGTGCTGGAGCAGGGTCCTGGGGGGGACCTTCTGACTCATGGAGAGAGGAGCCCGTGCTAGAGCAGGTTCCCTGCTAGGACTTGTGACCCTGTGGGGGACCCACACTGGCGCAACTTGTTCCTGAAGAACTGCATCCCGTGGAAAGGCACCCATGTTGGAGTAGTTCATGCAGAACTGTAGCCTGTAGAAAGAACTCACACTGAGGAATTTAATGGATAGCTGTCTCCCATGGGAGGGATCCTGTGATGGAGCAGGGGAAGGACTCCTCTTCCTGAGCAGTGGCAGAAATGAACTGACCACAACCCTCATTCCCTGTCTCCCTGCATGACTGTGAGGGAGAATGTAGAGCCCGGGAAAGCAGGGGTGGGCAGGAAGTATTTTCAAGATTTGTTTTGCTTCTCTTATCCTGCTCTGATTGTGATTGGTAGTAAATCCAGTTAATTTCCCCAAGCTGAGTCTGTTTCATCCATGACAATAGCTGCTGAGTGAGGTGTCCGTGCTCTTATCTTAATTCATGAACATTTTGTTATATTTTCTCTCCCATGACCAGTTGTGGAGGGGATTGATAGAGTGGCTTTGGTGGGTACCTGCATCCAGCCAGTGTCAACCCACCACAGGTCCATTTTTGTTCCTTCACACAGTTTCTTTCTAGTGCTTTTAGTCTTTTAAATAATGACTGAATGACTAATCATCAAGTTTCTCTCTACTGCTTGCTCAAAGGTTTTCTGAGAGCATTGACAAAACTAGAAGAAAATAAAAATCCACACCCATCTTTGTCTTCTTGCACGTCGGTATTTAATGTTCCCTCTTTCCTTCTCTTCTATTTTTTTCCCATTCTCCCTTTTTTCTC